>CM042171.1:58607344-58622344 GCA_023376005.1 Doryteuthis pealeii | reverse complement strand
AAGAATGACCAGCCCAGCACGAAGAAAACCAACCCCGAACAGAAGTAAGACCAGCCAAAGAACTTGTCGGCTGACCTAGAGGAAGAACCAGAAGCAGAATTTAAAAAAAGTAAGGCCATCATCATACCATCTATATAATTTCTACCCTATCTATCTCTCTGTCACTCTGTCTCTATTATATACCCGTGATGGTTCTCTCTCCCATCTGACTCAAAACAAGCTTCACGAAATGCAAGAAGTTCTTGGAGAGTGGCCGACGGGCCACAGAAGTATTAGAAGAGAAGTAATACTCGCCAGATTGCGTATTGGGCACACCCCCATTACCCATTCGTACCTGTTAAAAGGGGAGGGTGCCCCAGTGTGCCCAACATGCAAAGTACAACTTACAACCAAGCATATCCTTCTAAATTGTAACAGACTTAAACATATCCGCGCAAATTACTATCAAGCAAGACACCTGAAAGACATCTTTAAGAATACAAACCCTGAAAACATTTTAAATTTTATTAAAAAAAGCAACCTTTTCAACAAAATATAACAGAACATAACCAATTATCTCCATAGAACCACTACTTTAAAGTCTGAAATCCAAAATAACCTTTTTGGCATTAAATGACCCACAGAGGTTGATATGCCGTTAAACAAAACTCAAACTCAAATAAACTCTCTCCCATTATATACATCTGAGTAATGGAATATATAACAGTCCTACCCAAGATACTTTTTTGAAGGGAATACAGCGAACTTATTCTAAGATTCTAAGCCGAGTCGACAAGGCTCTTTATTATTTGATTGTTCATCTTGTGACGCGGTCACTTATTATGTGGTGTAATGGGCTGTTGACAAGACCCTGTAGTTAGTTTGAAATAGGTTCGTTGGAGTTAAAAGGGTAGGCTAGTAGATTTCCGTTGGATGACCCCAACTGGCCCCCAGAGAGGCGCGAATCTCTCTCGCCATGAGAAAAACATAACTAGTTTAGATTTAGTTTCAACCTGAGAATTGAAGCAGAGTAGACGTGCTCTGCTGACGTTGAAACATCCCACGCGGAAGAACATGGGCAGAAATAAATCTTGATCAAGAAAATAAAAGTCTTGTGAGTTGATTAATTTGCATGACTAAAGAGTTAGCCGAGAAGAAGCCTTTAGTTAGAGACAGCAACAAGAAGACGACAAGATGACTGTCATTGCAAGAACATTGCCAAAGCAGTAAAGCCGAAATGAAGAACAAGTAAGTCTCAACTCTGTATCTGTCTCTCTCTCTATATATATCAACCGAGTCTCCTCTCTCTCGATCTTGTGCCCGACGACGAATGGGTTTACAACAACGCCTGCTTTGACCACCAGATCGATTTGTTGATTTCCCCTCCCCTCCCCCTCCTCCCCCTCCTCCTTCTGTTAATTAGGCTTCATTGTCAGCGCTTCTGGCAAAGGAAATATCAGTGATTTAAGCTGATAAGAAAAGATATTTGCTTAACAAGTTTGGCATAGGTTAGCAAACATGGGGACTGAAAGGGAGGATAGAAATCACTAGAGCCGATAAGAACATAAACAAAACGACTGGATGGAATTTTTAAGACTGTAAATCTGTAATATATAGAGTGAGTGCGTATATATATATATATATATATAATATATATATATTAAGGAGCGAAAAAGCGTATACATTGTAAAATATTGAATTTCTAAAAAAGAAAAGTTAGGGAACCCTTATGTTTTAATTTAATTTTTTTTATTTTTATTTTTTTCGGTCAATCTCTTCAGGGAAATTCACTTGACAAATGTTAAAAAGACGTACAAATTGGATAATAACCAAACGATTCAAGGGAGGATAGGAGGAAAGGGGAAAAAGATAAAAATAAATAAATAAAAAGACCTACGTCTTCACCCCCCCTCCTCACATTATAAACCATATGAAGGGGTTCGAAGCATACGTGGACTCCAATATATATATATATATATATATATATATATATATATATATATATATATATATCTGAAGAGGCTAGACTCATTTTCTGAGTTTCTGGTCGAAATAAAAATATAACTGGATGATGGTTTATTAAGTTTTTTCTTTCTTTGAAAGTTAAATATTGCTCTGTATATAATCCAATTTATTGATTATCATACATTGAGCTCTCTTTAGGGATTTATAACAATCCTTGTATGAATATATGTTTGCATCTACAAGAGCAGACAGTATGGTTGTGCAGTGAGATTTCGATGATCCCAAATAGAATCATCCCTTACTTACCAGTTATTTGGATTACCTCTATCTCTTTCTCTCTCTCTCTCTCTCTCTCTTACACACACACACACACACACATATATATGTACATATATATATATACATATATTTAAATTACATAGAGAATCAATTTTTCAAAAATCAGATATTAATTGAATCATCTTATGATATAGGAAAGCTTACTCCAATTGATGGGCCGGTTTAGCTCAGTCGGTAGAGCGTTCGGCTAGAAACCACAAGGTTCCCAGTTCGATATCGGCTCCCGCCAACTCAGCGTATGAGTAGCACAGGGATCTGTGTGGTAAAGGAGCTGATGGTAAGTGTGGCGCTCCACCTCAGATGCAAAAACAATCTCCTTGGTCTAGCGCTATTGAAAAGGGGATAGACTCCCTCACTGTCTGGTTGATAGCGACATTAGGTCGCCCCGACGACTTCACTTTACTTATATTGAATCTAAATGTACATTTCCTGTCTGAATTAAAAAAAAATGTACTTGATTGATTTCTGTTATTGTTATTATTGTCATTCATTCATTGTATGTGGGTGTGTTCGAAGAGGAGGGACACACACATATATATATGTATATATATATTCCCTATTTCTGACCAAAATTAAGTAAGGATTTGTGTACCTTTATCAAAGAGGATTTAATTTATAATCAAAATTATTAATATCTAGAGTCAATCTTATTTATTAAGGAGATCTCTATAAAGATCTATAATTATAATTTTTGATTAGAATTAGTTTCATTATAAGCTTCTTTGTTTAGTCCAACACACACTCACACACCACACACACACACACACACACACACACACAACACACACAAATAAAACACGCACATACCCACAAGCTCGCATACGCAGAGCAAACAAGTAATGGCAATATATATTATATAATTATATATATATATATATATATATATATATATTATATATATATAATGAAGGAAAAAAAGAAAAAATAGGAAAAATGTCAGCTGTATTTGAAGAAGCCACACACACAAAATAAGAAGAATCAGATGTGCCTAGATTGCACACACACAAACACACACACACACAGCACACACACACAACACACACACACACACACACACACACACACACACACACACACACACACACACACACACACACACACGTAAACGCACACACACAAACACCACACACAAATAAACAAACTACTGCTTAATAATTAAACAAAAAAGGGTAGGCCAAACCTGGAAGGATAATAAGACATTGTTGAACAGACACACATACATAAACACACATGAACACACACACACACACACACACACACACACACACACACACATAATTTGGAAGATATAAGAGACAAAACTGAATCGACGATTCCTAGCAATATCTCCAGAGTTTTGGAAATCTTCTGACGAAGAAATCTTTATCTCGAAATATTACGAATAAACGAAAGGTTAACAAACAGCATCATAGTTGCATTATTTTTCTTTACACTTGCATTGGGATAGCCTTCAAAATCAACCACGAAACCAATATATATATATATATATATATATATATATATATATATATAAAGGAAGAAAGAACTTAATACAGTAATCCCATAATAAATTTATTTCGACGAAAATTGGGGCCCATATAAATCTAAGTTGATTTAAACCGGCTCCCCAAATTTTCGTCTCATCAGATGGGTCTCAATTCACTTATGGACAAGCATAAGTGATTTGAGACCCATCTGATGAGACGGAAATTTGGGGAGCCGGTTTAAATCAACTTAGATTTATATGGGCCCAATTTCGTCGAAATAAATTTATTATGGGATTACATCTTCTTCATTAGCGGGATTAGGGTGGCGGGGAGGGTCGAGAGGTAAGTACGGTAGGCGCGGTCCGGGGGTGTGCGTGCGATTGGTGCGGTCCACCTGTCGCGCGCAGGTCGCCCGGCGATGACGGGGCAGCGGCAGCGCGTTAGCGAGGGAGTGTGTGTGTGTTTGTGTGTGTGTGTGTGTTGTGTGTGGTGGTGTGTGGTGTGTTGTGTTTGTGTGTGTTGTTTTGTGTCGTAATCCAGATAGCGTTCTGCTCTCCTATCCGTGGCTCCTCCGTGTTCTTCTTTAGAGCCCCCGCCGCCGCGACGCAATACCAACCTTTCCCGGGTTTTTACCTTCCCGCTTCCTCGTTTTTTCTGGTTTTAACTTTGTCTATTTTTTCGCTCCCTGCTCGGGCTTGGACGCGGTCGGTGGCCGACACGGTTTTTGGTATGGCTGGACGAGGTTACGTTCTTGAGCGTCTGGTATGCAGGGGGACGTGTGATAGGGTCGTGGAGGACGTATAGCTGGTTCTGTGTTTGTGCCCGTCTCACAGTTCGATCCGGACCGCGATCTCCTTGGTTCTTAGGCGTTTATTAGTATATATAGCAAAAGTGGAATACGTTAGTGTTGTCTTATGATAGCTTTGGTCTTTAAAAGCGACTTTTTTTACTCTTTATACTAATTATCGTCTCAATTACGCGTCTTACGTATATCGTTTCCTCTCCGGTCACGCCGTCAGAATCCTGGATATATTGGATATAACTTCCGGGTCTGACTCGTGTGTCATCTCTCGCGACGCCAGCTAACCGGCTAGACGGTATACTGTCAGCGCTGCTTACGAAGTGATGGATTCCCTCTGGGGGGTTTCGGTTGAGAAGGTTAGGGTTTTGTTGCAATCGAGTGATTATCTTGTTGTTATAAAAGGGTATGGTAAATTCATACTACGTCTCCTATTGAGCGTCGTCTGGTCATTACGTGGCAAGACCTGGATCGGCAGACGTTAAAGTCATTCGGGTCACTGGGTCGGATGCTCTCTTTCTCGTGCTTCTTAGCTCCTGCATCCTGATGATACAGAACGGTCGAAACGCTGTGTGGTGGGCAGCTGTGAACTTGTTATATATATTATATTAATTAAGATGTCAATAGATCAATTGTTCATTTTATCAGTCGGACACGGGCTGGTCATGCTTAAAAGCAATTTCATTCAGCGAGGAGTAAGATGCTAGGTGTGTGGGAGGCTACTCCATGTCACACGTCATTGATCCGGGTATTAATATATCTGGTAGTTCCGTATTCGAACTTCGTACTTCTTCGTGAAATTAGGAATGTGAAGTAATGGCCAACGAAGTTTTTGCCTCCCGTTATGTCGGGATTAGTATTTATTATTCGTTGTTATTGATGGGTATATCTATTGGGTATATTATAGATTGTGAGTAGGTAGTGTTTTATAGACTGGTCAAACCACGCCATGTTGTCGCATAACCAATTCATTTCACTTAAACTTCTTCTTCGTTCATGCATCTAACTAAAATTGCTTCTTGCCTAAAAGTTTCTGGTGCTTACATTCACTGGTTACCCTCCTCACGCCCAGTTACGTAACAAACATAGCAATTGATAATACTCTGTTCACCGGTGTACTTTGCTATATAAGATCACCTTGGTAATCCTGGACCCAATTACTAACTGAACATTATACCAGCAAGGTCTATCTTTTAGATTACAAGGAAAGACTAATATACTGGGATTATAAAAAACCCACATACGAGGATTATAAAGAAATAATTACTAATTAAAATTAAATTATCAATTAGTGAAATGGATTCTAACTTTAGGGATATAGCTATTCTAGTAGTAAACCCAATGGAGTATACAGGTTGAACTTCCGAGTTTACTCTTCTCCTAGACTGGTCTGTGCCTAACTGTTGTGAGTTTATATAAAGGTATAAATATAGACAAACGACGGTGAATAATGATACAGAATGATATTGAACAAAAAATGAGTAAATTAACAGAAAAGAAGTGGAGTTGCGACACGACGATACATGTTGCGAGATGACTCGCGTTCGCTTTTGGTCCAAGCCAAATGTACTCTCAGCATTATAGTAGTCGTCGGCGCATTCCATTTTGTACAGTAGGTTAATATCACCGCAAATAACCAGGGTTAAGAGCCAGTCTTCCCTACCATTTATCTAGACGGAGTGAGAGTAGTTGGATTCATACATTTCCGCAAGGAGTGTCCTACCGAAGGTCATAAGAGGCCAGCTGCCCTAGCTATTTACCCAAAGCGGAGGGAGAGAGTGGATTCATATCATTTCCAATGGTATTGATCTAAGCAAAGTTAAATAGCCCAGTCTGTCCACATTTACCCATAGAGTGGAGGGAGAGAGTGGGTTATACCTTACAAGGGTATCAGCGCGTATGTGAACCGTAGCTTGTCGACAGGATTTGAACTCTAGCCAACGAGTTATTCCACGACTCTAACATCTTACAAGCGTATCCTCCAACAAACACAGAAAAATAACTTAACAAACAAGACTTTTGTGTTCTCTATAAAATTTTTTCACACAATCAGCCCATCTTTCAACCGCCACCGAATGTTGATATTATCATGCGACTTAATTATGTTCCTTATCTCTTTCTCTCTTCTCTCTTCGCCCTCTCTCTATTCTCTAAGATGAAGAAGGGAAAGAAGAAGAAAAAAGAATAAGGTAGGCANTTTATTGTATTAAATAATGCTCTGTATATAATCTAAAAGGTTATTTTAACATTGAGCTCTCTTCAGTGATTTAAGATTCGCTGTATTTATATATTCTGGATCATCAATATTAGTACAGTGATCTTAGAAATCACATATAGAATCATCCTTACTACCAGTTTTGGTATAAACCTCTTATATATATATAATATATATATATATATATATATATATATATATATTATATATATATATCCTCCCGTAACCCGGTAGAGCTCTTCAAGAAGCGATTTGATAAACTTTCACCGCCAGCATAACGCAATGATCACCTGTTTACAGATTTGATCTCTTTGGTGATCGTAAAGTATATACACAGGTGTATGTATTTAAACAGTTAAATCAACTGCTCTAATGGCAGCTGGTGATGCATAGAGGTTACGCGATCGGCAGACGTAAAGTCAGTCGGGTTTCACTTGTGGTCGGAGTTCGTTCTTGTGTCTAGCCACCCATGAGACGTGAAACGTCGAACACGGCATCTGTGGTTGACTTATATATATATATATTTTATTATTTTACAATGTTTCATAGATCAATGTTCATTATCAGCGACCGCGTTTTCATGCTAAAACCAATCATCAGGCTGAGGAGTAAGTACTATGGTGTTTGTGGAGTCTTTACTCATGTCACATTTAGGATTGAAATAACTCGGTTAGTTTTACGGACGTGTTATTTTTTTTAAAATTTGAATTTTTTGAAGTAATGCCAACGAAGTTTGCCTCCTTTATTCGTTATATATATATAGTATATATTATTTATATATATATAATATATATATCAACCACAGCCATGTGTCCATACCAAATCATCACTTAAACTTTTCGTTCTTCTCTAACTCAAAATTCCTGCCTAAAAGTTTCTGTGGCTAATTCACTGGTTACCCCTTCACGCCCAGTACGTAACAAACATAGCAATTGATAATTACTCGGTTCACCGTGTATCTTTGCTTAATTAAGATCACTGGTAATTTTCTGGACCCAATTACTAACTGAACATTTATACCAGCAAGGTCTATCTTTTAGATTACAAGGAAGATTATAATACTGGGATTAATAAAAAACCCACATACGAGGATATAATAAGAAATAATTACTAATATAAAATTAAATTATCAATTAGTGAACATGGGATGGTAGCAAAAGAAGAAAGAGAAGAAACAAAAGAAGAAGAAGAAAAGAAGAAGAAGAAGAAGAAGTGAAAAGAGAAGAAGAGACGAGAGGTGATAGAAGAGAAGAAGACGAAGAAAGAAGAAGAAAACAGTATAAAGAAGAAAAGAAGAAGAAGAAGAAAGAAGAACAAGAAGAAGAAGAAGAAGAAGAAGAGAAGAACAGTATGAAGAAGAAGAAGAAGAAGAAGAAGAAGAAGAAGAAGAAGAAGAAGAAGAAACAGTATGAAAGAAGAAGAAAAGAAAAAGAAGAAAGAGAAGAAGAAGAAAAAAGAAGAAAAGAGTAAAATAGGAAAAGAAGAAAGAGCAAGAATTAAAATAGAAGACAATTACTCTTACCATTAAAAAGAAACGTCACGTGGCGAAATGATTCTTCCGAGTGTGTCATATGTGTGTGTCTCTCTTGTCATTTCAATAAAAGCTTTTCTAACTGAATTATTATCACTGATATTCGATTATTTCGTTTCGATGCAACACGTACAATCAAGAGACTGACTCAAGTTAGAATGTTTGTTTTACACTGTCCCCTCTTTAAGTCTTCTTTCGCAATCAGATTAATACACTTGAATGATGCTTTTCAAAAGACGTCACTAACATGCATTTACAATATTAATGCTTCTTATGATGATCATATGGATTTTCATTTCGGCTTTAGTTTTAATTTTTTTTCAAAAAACAAAACAAAACAAAAACAAAAAGAAAACAGACAGATATTCTGATAAGTGAGTAAGAGATAATCTCGTTACGTTATGTACTTCCTACTTAAATCCGACAAGATTTTAAAAAAAAGAAAAAAAAAAAAAAAAAAAAAAAAAAAAAAACTCAATACTAACCTCTCTCTATTTAAGACAAAAACAAAACAAAAAAACACAACAAAAACACAACAAAAAACAGAAAAGAGTATATCGAATAAAGATAAAGATATGTTTGCCCCCAAAAAAAAAATCTATATATTATTCCGCTAGTACCTACGTATATCACATTTTAAACCCTACCAGTGGAGAAGAATATATATATATATATATATATATATATATATATATATAAAGTGTTGTTATGGGACCAACGGGAGAAAATTAAATATTTTATATAAAAAGGTCCGCAAAACGGATTATGTTTTCAGAAAAATTTTTTAATTAAAATTTTTTTTTAAATTTTTAGATTTTTATTTTATTTTTACCTCACACACACACACACACATATATATATATAATATAATATATATATATATATATATATATATATATATATATATATGTGTTGTGTGTGTGGTGAGAGAAAAAAATGGAAGTGAATCCGACAGTATGTAATATAATGAAAAATTTGAAAAAACACAAGTTCATAAAACGAGTGATGTTTATTTCGCCAACGCTGCAGTGTTTCGATCTTCATCAGGGCTTTTGTTAATTTGAGGAAAAATAAATTTATCACAGAGAATAAGAAAACTGTGAGAGTCATTTGTTTTGTCGGTCAATCTGTTTTTAAAAAATGTTGAATGAAAAACTAGCGTTCTTTGAATGTTTGAAAATATGAGGAACGCTAAGACAAACGGTTGTAAAGTGACATAGACGCTCCCTTACTTTGGGTGTGTGTGTGTGTGTGTGTGTGTGTGTGTGTGTGTGTGTGAGTGTGTATGAAAATGTGAACATTTTTCACTATATATATATATATATATATATATGTATAAGGTGTGTCATAAAAGTATCGAGATTGAAGCTGTATTTACCAAGATAGAAATGAACAATGAATGGAACGTTATTTTGTTTTGCTACTCGGTGTTTTAAAGTATTCCTTTTTTCACATGTATAAATATCAATAAAATCAATCCCATAGCAAAAGCATAGGCTCACAGACTTGATTGACTAATAATTTCAGTTCTTTTTCTAAACAAACGAAGGCACTGAGGAGGTTTTATTAAACAAACTGAAACACTGCAACGTCGGCTAATTAAACATCACTTGTGAATGAAACTTTTTTTCCATAAAATTAGCACACACACACACACGCATATATATATATAATATAATATATATATATATATATATTTGGAGGATATGTGCTTAATTGAAGTCATACCTAATTTTTGAAAATTAATTAGTTAATAATTAATGAATTTAGGCGGCATATATGTTTCAAATGTAAGGCCTAACGAATCGAGAAAACAGCCTACATTTGAACATATATGTCCGCCTAAATTCATTAATTATTAATTAATTAATTTTAAAATTAGGTATGACTTCAATTAAGCACATATCCTCCAAAAATTGTCGGCTTAAGCCATATAAAAATAAACACATTTGTTTGTTTACTTAACCTCATATATATATATATATATATATATATATATATATATATATATATATATATATATATATAATCTTGTCTGGTTAACTCCCGGTGACAATTTATATATTATATATATATATATATATATTAATATATATATATATATATAATCTCGTCTGGTTTAACTTCCGGTGAATATATAATATATATATATATATAATATATATATATATATATATATACAGAGAGAGAGAGAGAGAGAGAGAAGAGAGAGAGAGAGAGAAGAGAGAGAGAGAGAGAGAGAGAGAGGTATTGTGAATTATGACAAATGATTTGAGTTAAGAATAAAGAAAATGAATTCTTTAGTAAAAGACGAGTTGACTTAAAACGCCGAGCGGTTGTGAAAATTGTGGTAAGAAGGATGTGACACTTTCCACACTTTTACCCGACTTACAATTAAAAAAAACAACTCTTCCTTTGTTGGATTTCACCACATGTCAAACCCTTTTTGTCTGAATTTTTGATAATTAGTATTATTTGTATTATTCGGACTATTGTCCTCATCTTCATTGTTATCTGTACAACGTTTCGGTCGATGTGCTCTCCGGCCTTCTCCAGGTATTTCTTGTCGGACTCGGGAACCTTCCCGAACTCGGGAACCTTCTTGTAATCGGGAGCCATCACGGAACTTTGAACCTAACCTTTATAGCTGGGATACAGGTGTTAAACTGTGTTAATTATTATTCTATGTTTCTGTCACCCATGACCAGGATTGAACCTGCAGTCTAGAGATAACTGTCACTTAGAACTGTCTTAACCTAACTCCTTTATCTATTAGGCTATGTGTCCAATATGAAGGTTCCCGATCCAGACAAGAAATAATTGAAGAAGACCGGGGGGGGGGGCACATCGAACGAAACGTTGTACAAATACCAATTAAGATGAGGACAATAGTCCGAATAATATAAATAATACTAATGTCAACACTTGTTGGGTTATTTCGTGCCGAAGATGTTTTATTCTGTTTATGTACCATGGCTATTCAAATTGTTCTTGAAACTCAATTTTTAATTCTTTTTTTCCATGCTGAGGGAATCCACGCATTCTTTTTAAACTGGCTATTGTATGAGCTTCAGTTTGTGCATAGCTCCACACCTTAAAGACCTTGTGTCACATCCTTACTAGGTGGGACGTTGAGATAAATACACCCGTTTTTCCCGCTACCCTTGGCGGCTAGGCAAATAAATTGCGTGATCCCAGGGTGCTGTGTCCCAGGCAACACCTGCCTCCTCGATTTAAAGGAGCGGGGATGGGTTTATTGTTCGGTGCCTGAGCACCCCAAAAAGGAAATGTTCGTGGGGGGGGTACCCCCATTTTTGTATTAGTCATCTCATGAGCTTCGATTTGTGCTTCGGTTTGTGTCACATCCTTACCTGATGCGAGGTTGAAGTAAATAAATGTTCTTAGGGTGCTGGGGACATCTTGCCTTGTGCCATTTAGAGTTTGTAGTAATAACACAAGGCCACTTCTTTTTCTCGTGAGATTTTTATTTTCCCCCAGTCACAACTGCCCAAAGCAAGAGCCCACGTTTCACTCAATCAATTCATAATTCCAAACTCACTCCACACTCCCACCTCTCACACCTCCTCTCTCGCACTTCACCACGTAACCCTTCTCGAACAATAAATAGAATGCCATGTGGCATTAGATTATTCATCCTTAAAACTTTTCCATTCCAATCTACACGCAATTCGTGGTAAAAAACTTTTCCGTGCTAATTTACACGTCACTGTTGCATTACTGGCTCTCTCTCTCTCTGTTGTGTTACAAGCTCGGAAGTTTGAGGCATCCGACGAGGATCAAACTCGCTATTCATTAGTAATGAATCTGCGAGACTAGTTTCCTAACTATTAGACCATGATAGGAAGATTTTCTTATTAACCCGACCCGTTCACCAAAGAAAGGAGGTATATACTTAAACTGTTCACATTTTCTTTTAAAATTGATAAATGAATAAATAATTCAAAATTTATCAATGAATTAACGTATAAAGTTAGTTTTTCTAAGAGTTTCATTTTTATTAAAAGTATTAAACCCATTTGAGAAATTAAAATGTATACATTGGTTTCATTTCATATTCCACTAACATCTGTCCAGTAGACTATGGTAAAATTTACAACCCTGAATTCACAGTCTACCCTGATGACTGCCATTACAAGAAGTGAGAACTTTTATTTAATGACAATACAAGAAATTGTTGTTCAATCATAGCAGATGGGCAAAATGATAATTGTTGAAGAAAGCTAATGGCTGGATTATAGTAGCCCTTCCCCTTCAAGGTAGCACATGCCCCCTCACCTAAAAGGATAAGAGCCTGGTGCATGAGGTACCCCTCAAGGGAAATGCTGATGGAATCTTGACAATTTTTAAACCCATCGCTACAGAAGACTTGCTTCCTGCATGGCATTTGTAAGAATTACATTACTTACTTATGATGGTTCTCTCGTTAGGTGCTAGGTGGTGTTACTGTTACTGCTGCTGCATTCACCTTAGGTTGGTTGACCCGGCTCTACCCAACAAATTCACTGTATCTCAACCGCAAATGCTATGGATTTCAGGTGCCCGCTGTGCAACGGTTATCGTCATAACAGAGGGACACGGTAGACATGTGTATAAATTATTAGTACTGGCAATAAATAAATAAATAAATAATACACCCTCTGGGCTGCGTAAAAATATTTTTTGAAAGATATTGGATGGGGTGAGGAGTTAAAAATTCAACGTCAGTGGGTTTGTGTCATAAGTAAAATTATTAAATTTATTAAATGAGTAAAAAAAAAAAAAAAACCCCAAAAATAAAAACAAACCAAAAAACCAAAAAAACAAAACAAAACCCAAAACAACAAAAAAAAAAAACAACAAAAAAAAAAACAAACAAGTCTGAAATGGAAACTTAGTTTTGTCCTCTTCAAATAAAATGTTGCGTGCGTCTATTAATTATTAATTAAATAATTATTTTGAATATTTTCCTCATAAATTTTACACAAAATTGAAGGCATTTGTTTATTTTAAAACATTTTAGTTAACTTCTTGTTACTGATAAAAAAAGGCGAGAGTAAAACATAATTAAAACAAAAAATTAATAGATATATGATAAGTAAAAAAGTACGTAAAGTTGTCGGGTTGGCCTAAAATCGGTATCAGCCAGACAGCGAGGGAGTCTATCTTCTTTTCACTAGCGCTAGATCAAGGAGATTGTTTTTGCGTCTGAGGTGGAAACGCCAAACCTACCACCAGCTTCTTACTTTACTGCACTGATGCCTGTGCTACTTCCACGCTAAGTTGGCGAGGGCCGGGATCGAATCCAGGAACCTTGTGGTTCCTAGTCGGACACTCTACCGACTGAGCTATACTAGACATGTATTTATTAAAACTTGTTTTCAAAAACAATCTGAACCATGGAATGTTGCATACTCAAATTCTACATATTAAGGATTTTGAATATAGATTGAATACTCATTGATAAACTTACACAATTCCTGAGGGTATTGTGACGTAAGCATATATATATATATTGGCGAACATTTACTATCTATAAATGCTTGTAGGGCTACACTGATGAGTGTTTCTCCGTCTTGCACAGGGCTAGGTCTAAGCAGCACCTAAGCATCCTCGAAGCTGTTTACATCTTATTCCTTCGTCCCACCCTGTGCAGACAAAAACTCAAACAATCCCTTTACTTATTGGGAGACATTTCCGATCCTGGTGTAACTTGAGGGGTTTATATACATATTCCCCCCACTCTTTCTCTCTCTCTCTCTCTCTCTCTCTCGCCCCCTCCATTCGCTCCAGAAATATTTATCTTATACAATTTGACTTTTAATTGTCGCGGATGATTATACTTGAAAAAGAACCGGACGAATAGGCCTTCGTATTTCCCCCTCCCCATATTTTATTTTTGTAATAAAACTTTGTTTTATTCTACCATCCCTCATCTTGTATGATCTCCCAACATACATATGATTCCTTTAATTTTGGTATTCTATAAATTTTCTTGTACTAAAAATTTATTCATATACACACACACACACACACACACACATATATATATATATATATATATATATATATATACACTTATGAACCCTCTGCGCGAGCAGTATGTGATACAAGGTCAATTTCTTAAGCGGAGTTTAACAGGTGTGAATTCAGATTTTTCCTTCTCCTAGACTGGTTACATAACCAAGGTTAAATAGCCCAGTTTATCCTACAATTTACTCAGGAGTATTAGCGCTATGTGAAATGTAAACATCCTCGTCCATTTCCTACGATTCAATGTGGGTATGGCTACTGTGATTATGGAGGATTCTATTCTTCATCGTTTCATACTGAATACACACACACACACAAACACACACACACACACACACACACACACACATACACCACACACACACACACTCTCTCGCTCTCTCTTTTTCTCTCTCTACCTCTATCTCTGTCTACCTTTCTGTCTACTCTCTCTCTACATTTCTCTCTTTTACCTCTCTTACCTGTCTCTCTTTACCCGTCTGTACCGTTTTGTACCTCTCTACCCCCTCTCTCTCACTACCGCCTCTCTCTCTCTCTCTCTTCTCTCCTCTCACACACACAACTCTCTCTCTGTCTGTCTAGCTCTCTCTCTATCTAGCTCCCTTCGTAACCATTGCATGCCACCATGCCCATCAAACAATCTCTCTCCTCTCTCTCTCTCTTCTCTCTCTCTCTC
>CM042171.1:58605919-58607244 GCA_023376005.1 Doryteuthis pealeii | reverse complement strand
AGGAGGATCCCCTCCCATATTTTATTTTGTATAAACTTTGTTTTTATCTCCATCCTCATTTGTATGATCTCAAATACATATGGTTTTAATTTGGGTATTTCTATATTTTTTTGTACTAAAATTTTATTCAATACAAACACAGCACACCACACACAACATATTTTATTATATATATAATTTATTATGAACCTCTGCGCGAGCAGTATGTGATCAAGGTCCATTTCTTAGCGGAGTTAACAGGTGTGAATCAGATTTTTTCTTTCTCCTAGACTGGTTACATAAAGGTTAAATGCAGTTTATCCTACAATTTACTCAGGAGTTTAGGCTGTGTGAAATGTAACATCTCGTCCATTTCCTACGATTCAATGTGGGTATGGCTATGTGATTATGGAGGATTCTATTTACGTTCATACTGATTTACACAACACACAACAACACCATACACAACAACAACCACAATACACACAAACACATTCTCGCTCTTCTCTTTTTCTCTTCTCTCTATTCGTTACCTTTCTGTCTCGTCTCTCTCTAATTTTCTCTTTACCTCTTCTACTTTTTCTTTAACGCCCGTCTGTATCATTTGTAAACCCCCCCCCCCCTCCCACCCCTCCCCCCCCCCCCCCCCCCCCCCCCCCCCCACCCCCCCCCCCCCCCCCCCCCCCCCCCCCCCCCCCCCCCCCCCCCCCCGCCCCCCCCCCCCCCCCCCCCCCCCCCCTCCCCCCTCCCCCCCCCCCCCCCCCCCCTCTTTTTTTCTCTCCCTTCTCTCACTACCGCTCTCTCTCTCTCTCTTTCTCTCTCTCTCACACACACACACTTCTCTCTGTCTGTCTAGCGTCTCTCTATCTAGCTCTCCTCTTCGTTAACATTGCTGCACATGCCCATCAACAATCTTCTCTCTCTCGTCTCTCTCTCTCTCTCTCTCTCTCTCTCTCTCTCTCTCATCTCTCTCTCGATATTCGTTTTGAAGAATTTGAAGTCCCCTATCTCTCTTTCGATATTCGTTTAAAAAAGAATTTGACAAAATAAAATCTCTCTCTCTCTTCTCTCTCTCTCTCTCTCCAACACAACACCTCTCTCTCTCTCTCTCTCTCTCTCTCACTCTCTCTCTGTCTAGCCCTCTCTCTGTGTGAATCTTCTCCCTCTCGTAACCATTACACCAAGACAACCCCCCAACCGAAATAAATCCTTCAATTGGCTTAGACTATATAATTGTCTATAGAATATTAATATTAGATCAGCCGATTTAAAACAATTACAATTTGGTGCCAATTAGATAGAAATATCTCAGATTAAAATTGAGTAAAAAAAAAGATTAAAATCCA
>CM042171.1:58528419-58600919 GCA_023376005.1 Doryteuthis pealeii | reverse complement strand
GGATGACCTCATAAGGCATGTCTTCCTATGGAAACCCGCACATAGACAGGCCAGTCCATGGGCCGTCCAGCAAAAGTTAACTTAAATAGAATCCTGCGTATAAGCGAATTTTGGCTAAAAACATGTTGCCAAATAATGATAAATTTCATCAACACACACACACACACACACACGCACACACACACACACACACACACACACATATATATATATATATATATATATATATATATATATATTAAAGTAATTGGTAATTGCTTGAAGCATTGTTAAGTATGTTATAAAATAATAAAATTCGAAGGCAATACAATGCGTAAAAAATAAAGACAAAAGATGTTTTTATGTCGAATCGATTTCAAAGCAAAGCTTTATCATCAGAGTGTATTTTCAGAAATGACGTGCTTATGTTTTTTTTTATTTGTGGTTTTATAATTTCTCTTCTTATTTCCTTTTCCTCTCCTTTTTTCCTCTCTTTCTTCTTCTCCTCCTTTATGAATGAAATGGGCGAATAACTGTAATTTCTTATTTCTCTCTTTAAAGAAAGAGAGAATAAAAATTACAGTTATTCGCCATTCATAAAGGAGGAGAAGAAGAAAGAGAGGAAAAAAAGGAGAGGAAAGGAAATAAGAAGAGAAATTATACCACACAAATAAAAAAAAACATAAGCACGTCATTTCTGAAAATACACTCTGATGATAAAGCTTTGCTTTGAAATCGATTAGACATATAAAACATCTTTTGTCTTTATTTTTTACGCATTGTATTGCCTTCGAATTTTATTATTTATATATATATATATATATATATATATATATATATATATATATATAAGTGTTGTTATGGGTCCAACGGGAGAAAATTAGATATTCTATAAAAAAGGTTTGCAAAAAGCATTATGTTTTTAAAAAAATGTAATATTAACTTACATATGCGACACGTGTTTCAGATCTGTTATCTTCTTCAGGCATTGAATAACTATATTTTGGCAGAATATGTATATGCGTGATTTCTGATATTTGATAGGTTGTGTGGGTTTTTGTAACTTACTTTTTGTTTATAATGGTTGTGTAATAACGGTTGAACACTACGTTATTTTTCTCAATCCTATAGACAGATAGATAGAATGTTGGTTTATTTAATTTTGACACTTACAGAAATGTGCTACTACGTTCAGTTCCCGCGCCATATTCGAATTGTTTGGAGAAATACGTTTCTTCCTCGTATTTATTTATTTTTTTTTAAGTGGGGTGCTATCTAATTCAAACACTTGAATTTATGAATTTAGAGGAATTGAATTAAGTTCAAATCTTAAATTTGAGTTTTCTGTTTCAGGTCTGATGGATGAGGCTGGGTCCCGCACCTCCCCACTTCAACCCAATTTTCGACTCTTATCGTTTCAAGCACCAATTTGCGATTCCTAATTGGCCACTAGCAGCCATTCGAGAAAGTTAATTAATTACAGATAGATTCAGACATGACCCAAACCGAATTCTAATTTACAAGATGAAAATCTTAGGCAATTTATTTTCCCACCGAAACGGAACAGGGTAAGAATTGATGTCGATACAGTCACGATCAAACACATTTTACTTAGATTTTTTATTTATTCTCATTATATGGAAATATAATCTTATTATAATGGAGATTGTGTGTTTGTCTGTAACTCTATTATGGCTCAAGTCACAATTCCCTTAGTTATTTACGTCACATTCTCCATGATTTTATTTTTATCTAAACCTTAATCAATAATAAGATTGTTTTACATTATTAATACTGTTTATCGATATGCTAATTAGCTCAGTTAGCTCAGTCGGTAGAGCGTTCGGCTAGAAACCACAAGGTTCCTAGTTCGATACCGGTCCTCGCCAACTCAGCGTATGAGTAGCACAGAGATCTGTGCGGTAAAGTAAGGAGCTGATGGTAGGTGTGGCGCTCGACCTCAGACGCCAAAACAATCTCCTTGGTCTAGCGCTATTGAAAAGGGGATAGACTCCCTCGCTGACTGGCTAATATCGACTTTAGGCCGCCCCGACGACTTTACTTTTATATAATAATACTGTTTATCGATATACTAATATATTAATACTTTTGACCATATATTCATACTAATAACATGTAATTTTATTTATATATACAACAAAATAGAGGTTTATTGTGTGAATTGGAAAGCTAATTTGCATATTGATATTAAACATTCAATTTTAATAAATATGTGCTTAGTATCATTGATTTTTAATTGTTTGGTTTAATCTTAATATGAGCAAAAATCTCTGGTGATAGATCTTAAAAGAAACCCATTAACAAGAAGAAATAACTGTAATTTTATTCTTTACATCTTATTTTATCTAAATAGTTAAATTAGGAAAATTTAGCAATGAAAGACGGGGTTTTCAGTTGTTCTATTTTTCAATTATACCCTCCTTTGTTTCAGATAATTTTATCTGCATTCTTATTTAGTTTCATTAACCTTTCTAATTTAACATGATATTTTATTACATTAAAACTTAACTACTCGCACCCGGAGGATGAATATATTTGCTAGTATTAATAATGTACCATTTCATTTTTTCATAAGCCATGAATGTATATGTTCAAGAGTTATGCCTTGTCGTCATCTGAGACAAACATCATTGTAATTGAAAGGAAAGAAAGGGAAGAAAAAGAACGTACTACATGTCAGAGGGAAAAGAAAAAAAAGAAAAAGGTGAGAGATAGGAAGCGAAAGCACTTATCGTCTGTTTCAATGAAATAGAAAATAAAGTAGAAAAAATAAAGAAAAAGAAAGTTAGAAAAATATGTGAAAAAAGAAGAGAAAAAACAAAGAAAAAAAATGGCCGAGATTATTACACCAGTGGTATATCAACCTTCTTGGGTTATTCAGTGGCAAAGCCATCCTTGTAAAAGAACAGTAATTGTTCAATTCAATATTTCATACCCTTCCCAAATTATTAGTCCGAAAGTGGGTGTAATAGCGTAATCGACTGAGGCTGTAGAATACGCCGACTGCATCTCAGTAGAGGGGTAAGACCACCCTCCAATAACAGTTGGCCGTGAGTGGTGATCCGTGATGCGTAAGGACGGATATTAGTGGACGTGCCTTTTATCATCGTTCCCGCCCAGGTAGACCCTGACCCGGAGTGGTGGCACCTGTTGGGATCCAATCTATGGATTGAATAGAAAAAAAAAACAAAACATTTCAAGTAAAAAATATTTAAAAAAATTAGTTTGAATAAATTGAGTTTTATAAGTTTTAAAATAAAAAAAGTATGAGGAGAGGGGGGGAGGAGCTCTCAAATTAATTTTGACTAACGAGAAAAGAACCTCGTTTGGTTTGAATTCTCAGTTTTCCTTTTCCATCTATATATTAATACGCTTGTTCCTTAAGCTTTCGACCGTTATCATTATGTTGCTAATCTGTGGTTCATCCTCTCCATATCTCGAGATTATATATATATATATATATATATATATATATATATATATATATATTATATATATATATATATATATATATATTGAAGAAATAGATACAACAGAACCTACTCGAGTTTCATCGCTAGAATCATCAGGGTTAAATCCACTGAATTAATAGAGTTACACGTGTGATCAGCTGTAATTAATCGGTAACTCGATGATTCAGTGGATTTAACCCTGATGATTCTAGCGATGAAACTCGAGTAGGTTTCTATTGTATCTACTTCTTGAATAAATTTGCTCTACTTTGTATTGAGCACTTTGTATTTGTTTTATCACGGACTTAACCCCTGGATCCTGTGCACCTCCAACGATCTTGCCCATATTCACCGGTAAGCCACCCCCTCTCTCTCTCTCTCTCTCTCTCTCTCTCTCTCTATATATATATATATATATATATATATATATATATATATACAGATTATATATATATATAATTATATATAGATTATATTATATATAATCTATATATAATTATATATATATATAATTATATATAATATAGATAGATTATATATATAATTATATATATATTATATATTATATTATATATAATCTATATATAATTATATATATATAATAATTATATATACACAATATATATATATAATCTATATATATATAATTATATATAACCAATATATATATATATATATATATATATATATATATATATATATATATCTCGAGACATGCAGAGTACGAACGCAGATTAGCAACACAAAAAGAATAACTGAGTGGAAAAAGGTGTCCAGTATTCTTAATTGCCTGCCTCGTTTTCGCATTGTTCTACGGCGTCGCAAACGCTTTCCCACCATTACAACGACTAATTAAAATAAGTTTTTCCATCAGTCATTGTATTGAGTTTTCCATCTGATCTGTTCATTCGTCCATACAGGAACAATTGAAACCTTCCGTTGACCGAAGACATGAATAAAAGCCTTTCGACACAAAGAGAGCTCTGATGCCAAGGCAAGAGGGTTAATCTGTTGGTGTGACGGCGTGGTTTTGAAAAGGCGTTGGCTAATTACCTCCCCTGAGTAAATTACCTCTCTTTGTTGGAGGAACAATCGGTGGTTGGCATAATGGGATATCGGATTTGATGAAAAAGATGATTTTCGACTCGTACAAATGTCACTGATTCGGAGAAAGGTAAAATGCTTCCGGAGAAGTTTTTCAAAAATAAGATGGATTAATATTGGCTCAACAATGAAAATCAAATATATCTGCATGGTCACTCGGCGTTGGGTAGGATAAAATAAAATAAAAACATACCCCCAAACCCCTCAAAACTATAGCTTAGAAGTGTCATGAATGTTTTGGTGGAGTTTGAAAGGAGGTCGAAACAGCTGTCCAGTGCTCCGGATGTCGCAAATGGTGTTTGACGAGTTGTCTGGTCATGGTAATATAATTCAATTTATCATATATATATATATATATATATATATATATATATAAGCGTAAACGCAATGCTCTCCTATAAAAGGGATGGAGCACTATATGGCGGCTTTTACATACATTAGGATACGTGTATAAAAAAGTTAAAATCCCCTTCGCATTCTGTGGGTGACTATATCCTAGCGGTTAAGGTGTCTGACGGATTCCAATCTCGGTTGTAGGTAGCTTACAAATGTCTAGCCTCACTGAAGAGACTTGATTAGTCGAAACACGTGTCTGTGGATGACTATATATATTTTTTCTTATAAATATATATATAATATATAATATATATATGTATAAATATATATATATATATATATATATATATATATATATTTATTATAGTGTACAATACATTTAAGGTGCAATTGTTACCATTGGTTCTAGGCAGCATTCTTGCTACTCTTCATCATAACAAAGCGTCTGTCGTGATGAAGGGTAGCAAATATGCTGGCTGGAAACCAATGGTAACAATTGCACCTTAAATGTACTGTACACTATAATAAATGAATACAGCTCTTACAAAAGTAATCGAGCTCTTTATTCCAATTCTCCAGTACTAACAAATGACTAACAATATATATATATATATATATATATATATATATATATATATAAGGTGTAAAGGATTAGAATAAATCCGACAAAATGTGATTGAGAATAGAGGAAAGTGTGGATATAACAACACAGACAGTTGAATTCAGTTGATATTTCACCTCATTGTATGAAGCTTTTTCGAAACTTTATTGACATAAGTACTTGTACATTCTGCTTTTATAGTGAAAAGGTAAATGGGTGAGAGGTGACAGAAAATCGAGTGGGGTAGGTGTGTAGGGCATGGTGCTTTTATTTTTATGAGGTCAGCGAGGTCGTAGACTGGAGTGGGGTGGAAAAATGTTAACCAAATCGAGCATAATCTTATTCCTGACGGCCGATGATGAGACATATGACATGCAAATATATACATATACACCCAGGTGTATACAAATATAGTAAAAATACACGCGAGATATCTACACCAAAATTTCCTAAGTTTTAACTTAGTTTAAGTCCACAGTTAACGCACCTTGTATATACAAAGTTAATTGATTTACAGGCATTGTTTTCTGTAGATGAGATATTGTTACCTAAGTATGTGAACTGGACTACTAATTTCAGGGCTTTGCCATTTAACTGTTACATAATGAATATGTTGTCCGATTTATTTTGTAAGGTAAGTGTATGTAGCGAAAGAAATTACATACATTGGAGCACATGCAGGCGTGAAGGTGTATTGCTTGCAAGGTCGAAAGAAAAAAATATGGCTACCTTAATAGTATGGAAAAAAGAAGAGTTCGGCTAATGAATACATAGCTACATCAACACTTAAAAAGAGATACAATAGCAAGCCCATGACAACACAATCTCCTTGACACGAATTTCAAACAGAGAGTGTTCTAAATAAGAGAGTAAAGATGAATCGCTTGTCACGCCAAACCATAGCTTCTATTTAATTGTCCAGACCGTATTGCTCTTATGGCACACCCAACCCTTTTCAACATATATGTCATAGAAGATGGTGGCTTTGTGTCCTGAGTATGGCACTAAACTGCATCTAGTTGTGAGGTTTCAATTCTGGAGTATAGGGAGTGTGAAGTACATCCATTGCCATTACTCCCAGGTTCACTGTAATTCGTTAGTAAACACTTTAAGTTCGCTAGCAAGATTAATATCCCAATATGGCCCTGCATCTATGATAAAAGATTGTTCTATTATTATTTCACATATATTGAACACTAGAAGCGGCTACCCGCATCGCCTATATAGAGTGGGGGTGGTGGGTAAAAAGATGGTCGTGCAGAGGAATTATTATTAAATCGTGAGTTGGATTCTCACAGGATGCCCCATCAATATCCTTATTTAAAAAGACGATGCATTGATCGAGCCACTTTGAAAGAAAATGAATGTCTTCCATTTAAAATGTTAAATGCAAAAAATATTCCATGCTGTTCCATTATTTACATTTTTATTTTTCTATTATCTTCACGAATATAAATCAAATCTTCATTATTTTTGCTCAAAAACCAAGCCCTGGTGATATTTAATGTGTACATATATTTACTTTGTCGTTAATTATTTTATTTTCGAAGTTTCCTCCGGACATACAGATTCACACAACTGCCCTATATATATATATATATATATATATATATATATATATATATATATATATATACTAGCAAATATATGCACCCTCCGGGTGCAAGTATATAAGTTTTAATGTAATAAAATATCGTATTAAATTAAAAAGGAAACTAAATAAGAATACAGATAAAAAGATTTGAAACAGAGGTGGGGTATAATCGAAAAATAGAACAACTAAAACTTACTCTTCCATCACTCTCGTCTTCATTGTTATTTTTTCTAATTTAAGTATTTAGTTTAAAGAGGAAGTAAAGAATAAAATAGTTATTTTTTCTTGTTAATGGATTTCATTTAAGATTTATTGAAGAGATTTTTGCTTATTCATTAAAATAAAACCAAAACATTTAGAAATCAATAATACTAAGCACATATTTATTAAATCACATTTTTAATATCAATATGCAAATAGCCTTCCCATTCACACTTTAAACCGCTATTTTGTTGTATATATAATACAATTGCATGTTATTAGAATGTAGATCTGGTTAACAGTATTAATAATTTAAACCAATTTTATTGATAATGAGGTTAAAATTAAAATAAAATCATTGAGAATGTGATGTCAATAACTAAGGAATTGTGACTTGAGTAGTAATATAGTTTCGGTTACAGACAGACAAACACACAATCTCCATTATAATAAGATATATATATATTGATAAACAGACCGAAACACATGTGTAAGTGAAATCGATTAAAAGTGATATCGATAAAATTCATTTTTATCCATCTACATTTCTTTTCTTTACTCATTTTTTCCTCATATTGTCGATTCATTTCCCATTCTCTCTCTCTCTCACACACACACACACACACACACACACACACACACATATATATATATATATATATATATATATATATAGAGAGAGAGAGAGAGAGAGAGAGAGGGGGAGAGAGAGAGAAACGGAGAGATAGAGAGCAATTAGCAAACTATTTTTTGGTAGAAACCATTTCTACCAAAAATATAGTTTGGTAATTGCTCAGAACCGAAGCTACAACATCGGTTAAGATTTTGCAAATCAGAAATCATTAATAACTTAAAATTTGATAACTTTAATACTTTTTCGACAGCAGTTTTGGATTCCTTGGGTTAAAATGCTAATAAAACCAATTTTTAGGAGTAGGAAATCTCAAGAATTCATTTGACAGACAAAAATAAATTACAAAAATTTGCCATTTTTCGCGACCTCCACCCAAATCATGTCGATTTTTAGAATCGAAATACCTCCGTCAATTTTTGAAATTGGAGGCTCTAATTTTGGGATTGGCTAACTTTAAGATAATCCACACCTGTACAAAATTTCAGAAAAATTTAAGTGCAAAATTTTAACAAATTTTTGGAAAAATGTAGCTTCGGTTCTGAGCAAATATCAAACTATCTTTTTGGTACAAATAATGTTCAATATATGTGAAATAGTAATAGAAAATTTGTTTTCGTTGACGCATTGCCACATCGGAATATCGATCTAAAAATCAGAAATGATCAATAACTTAAAATTGGTTGAATTTAAGACTTTTTATACCATTTTGGGATTCCTTGGGCAAAATGCTTTTATGGATCAATTTTTAGGAGTAGATATAAAACTCAGTATACAGGCAAAAATAGGTTACAAAAAGTCGCCATTTTTTGTGCCTCCTCTCAAATTTAAAGATCTAAAAATCGATATACCTCCGCCAATTTTTGGAATTGGAAGCTCAAATTTTGGGGATTGGCTTACTTTATCATAATCCAGACTTGGACAAAATTTCGAAACATTGAAAGGGTTGGGTGACATGTCCTTGGTGATTTGACATGGAATTGCCCATATATATATATATATATATATATATATATATATATATATATATATATATATATATATATATATATATATATAATCTTCCTTTAAAATAACGGTGCAATAACAATAACTTTATCTCCATTGATTTTATTTTCATTTTCAGCATTTGCGAATATTTTATCGTTCGCATCTTGCTGACATGAATTTTGCCGATATCAATATCGCTTTATCACAACGGGTCTACCAAATACAATCAGAACAGTCAGCTGTTTGATCATAATTCAAAAAGTATTCCTTCTTTTCGTTAATAAAAAACAAAACCTCAAAAAACTAAAAAAAAAAAAACAAAACAAAAAAGAGATTATACTATTTCTTTTTTTTTTCAAAATCTCAATATATTTCTTATTTCCCCTTTCTCAGCTTAATGTCGATTCCATAATTGGTTGCGACATTAGCAGCTTTTATTAAGTTCTATTAACCATTGTGGCATTTTCTAGATAAGTCAAGTCTTTTGGGACAATTTTGTTTCGATAAATAAAATCAATTTTAGAAGGATCAATTTGGCTGCCATATTTATTCAAGAATATTATTCTACTATATAACTCCTCTTTTGTTCGTCTGTCCTCAATATGACGTTAACTGCATCTAAGTGTAATGGTTAGAGTTGTAGGAAATGGACACGTCGAGCCGAGTTCAATTCCTGGACGAAGCTGTTTTCATTTCACATGGCGCTAATACCATTTGGAAAAGTATGAATCAAATTCTCCCTCCAGCTATGGGTAAATAGCACCGCAGACCGGGTTCTTTAACCACGGCTAGGTAACCAGTCTAGGGGAACAAAAACTCTGAATTCAAACCCATTAAACTTATCTATCTGCTTAAGAAATTGACCATGTGTCTCATCCTGCTTGTAGAGAGGGATTTGTAAATATATATAACTGTATCTAATGGTGAGGTTACCAACCCTATTGACCTTGTGGTAAGTCCCAATCCGTTTTATAATACATGTGCTAGAAGGCTGTGACTGAGGGCCTTATTGTCCTGGGCTTGACGTCAAACTGCATCTAATATTGAATATCCAATATTGAAACTCTGAGGAATTTGGGGTACCTCTTCATCGCCATTACTCCCAGGTCCACTCTGACCCGGAGTGGGAGTACTCTTTAGGATTCCATGTATGGGTTAAATAGAAAAAAAGTTTAAAATATGTTTTTAAAAATTGTGTTTAACAAAATTGAATACACATTAAGAAAGAATAAAGAAAACATCTTCAGCATAAAATAACCCCACAAGAATTGGCATGCCGTAAAATCCGACCAAACAACCAACCAACCAGACTTTTATCTTTATAGAAAAAAAAGGAAAAATCGTTTTTTGTCGGTTCATGTTTTCATATTTCAAAAAATAAAATAGGGGGGGGGGGAGACATCGTAAAAAATATTTCCCCTAATATATTTTAGAAAAAAATTATTTCAGACATATTTCATTAAAAGGTAAACAATTTTTGAAATTTCCGTGAAAATCGGACCATTAATTAATTCATTTTTCATAAAACCGGTAGTAAACTTGTTTTTGGCTATGTTAAATTTCAATTGATTTAACGGTGCAAAAATGTAAACATTGTTTTTCGTTTACAATTTTCATTATTTCCGTTAGCTGAAAATTAAAAAAAAATCATCTGGAGTTTTAAAAAAAATGTTTCTTCTTTCGAATGGACAAAAGAATTCTCAAGATAATATTAATCTTTATGCAAGTTTCATTGGGTTAAATATAGAGGAATAAATTTCACAGGGAAAATTGGTGGTACCTACTGATTAATAAAAAAAAAATCTCAGTAGGAGACAAAACATTAATAAACACATAAACTCTATCTGAATGAACTACAAAAGTAAAGCTGGTGGAGTAGCCTCTTGTCAGTATCAGCCGAACAGCTAGGGAGTCTCTCCCCTTTTCGCTAGTGTTGGACCAGGGTGTTTATTTTTAAGTGAAGCTCATTTGGTGTTTAAGTGTTAAGTTTCATTCTATTTTATTTCATTCTATATTTCGGAAGTTCGACCTTCCTTTGTCAAGATAATCTAGTCTGACGGTTTAGCGCCTAAACTACACAAAAGGCAGCCAGTCTAGATTATCTTGACAAAGGAAGGTCTAATTTATGAAATATAGAATGAAATAAGATAAAATGAAACTTAACACTTAAACACCAACCGAGTTTCTCATTCATTTTACAGTCCATGCTTCAAACAGAATTCCCCAAAAATAAATATTATATATATAAAAAGTAAAGTAAAGTCGTCGGGGCGGCCTAAAGTCGGTATCAGCCAGTCAGCGAGGGAGTCTATCCCATTTTCAATAGCGCTAGACCAAGGAGATTGTCTTTTTAGCGTCTGAGGTGGAGCGCCACACCTACCATCAGCTCCTTATTTTACCGCACAGATTCCTGTGCTACTCATACGCTGAGTTGGCGAGGACCGGTATCGAACTAGGAACCTTGTGGTTTCTAGCCGAACGCTCTACCGACTGAGCTAACCCGGCCCTATATATAAATATATATATACAGCTTTCTTTTAAGAATATTGTCTTTGAAATTTCAGCGATACCAATGGTGCAATGTTAATTTTTTTCAGATTACAAGGTGTGTCATAAAAACGACGAATTTGAAGCGGTATTTACCGAGATAGAAATAAAAATGAATTGAACGTTATTTTTTACTTTTTCAGAATACAAAGTGAGTCATAAAAGTGCGAGTTTGAAGCTGTATTTACCAAGATAGAAATAAACAATGAATGGAACATTAATTCTTTTAGAATACAAGGTATGTCAAAAAGAAAGAAAAAATCTCGATTAGTTTTGACATACCTTGTATGAAAAATACGTTTGGTAAAATGGTCGATTCCTTCTTCTTAGAATCTTTGATATTGGATTCTTCTCATTCTTGGACTAAAACGCAATTTTCTGAAAGGAAATTAGATTCAAATACGAAAGGCAATTCAAAACGAGAGTTCTTCAGAAGAAGAATCTCTGACATATTGGACCATTATTCTTTGAGTATCCTCTTATTCAAGAAGTTGGACTGCTTCCTTAATCTTCCGTCCGTTATCATCTTGGAACACCCTTTGTTTAATAAATGAGACCGTCCAAATCGTCCAACAGAAAATGAATCTATATATTAATACTCGTATTCCTTAATCTTCGACTGTTATCATCTTGCAACGCACTCTGTTTAAAAATGAGACCGTCCAAATCTACACAGCGTCTACACTGAATTACTCGGACTATTGTCCTCATCTTTATTGTTATCTGTAATCGGCCGAAACGTTGTACAGATAACAATAAAGATGAAGACAATAGTCAGAGTAATCCAAATAATACAAATTATCAAGCCTCATCTAAAAAAATTCAGAGAAATAGTCTTCACCACTATTTATATATTAATACTGTTGTTCCTTAATCTTCTGTCTGTTATGATCTTGGAACACCCTCTGGTTAAAAATGAGATCGTCCAAATCATTCAACAGAAAATGGAATCTATATATAAATACTGCTGTTCCTTAATCTTCCATCTGTTATCATCTTGGAACACTCTCTGGCTAAAAATGAGACCGTCCGAATTGTTCAAGATGAAATTAAAAAATGTAAATCCTGGTTATCTGTTGTCGCTTAATTGCCGAATTCTTATTTCTTATGAGTTTCATTAAAGAAAAAATATATAACGAAATTTCTATCTGTTATTTAGACAAATTTTAATTCTTAAATATCTTTCCAAATATGAATAAAATTTTCATTATTTTTTTTAAACAAAAACAATTTCTGGTGATATATATATATATATATATATATATATATATATATATATATATATATATATATATTCACTTTGTCGTTAATTGTTTTATTTTCGTTGTTTAATCCGGACATACATACTGTTGTATCGTCGAGGTGAAAGGATAGACAGAAGAAATTGAGTGCTTAATATATTTATTCAGCACAGTATCTGGTGTTAACGGATACATACAAAAACACAGAACAATAAGTTACAAAACAATTAACAAGATAACTTACAAGAAACAGAGGAGGGTCAAATGCGGTATAGCCAAATGCAGTAAGATCAGTCCGAATATCAATCAGCTTATTAATCAACTATTGAAGTCCTTAATTGTAGACTATTCAAGGCTATGAGCCAGGCCATCTGGTAGGGTGCTGAAGAGCTGCTAGCTACTCTACAGCAAATACATGTTGACTGTCAACTCGTGCTCGAGTAATACCATTTCCTGTTCTTGTTTTTTCATAGTTAAGTGCCAGTAGAATTTGACACTCTATCTTTGTGTTTTCTCAGATGACTCAGCAGGCCAGTCCTGGAGAGATACTCTTCCACATAAACTACATGTTGGAACTTCTCCACTTTGAATGTTGCTGGACTGAAAATTACCCTTTCTAATAACCCACTTCAATTTTTGGTGTTTAATTCGGTTGGACTCAGATACGTACACACATACACACAACTTCCCTTTATATATAGATAGATAGATGTGTTGGCTTGGTTATCAACAGGTTTCGCGTTCAAATTGAAGAAGGAGCAACTTGTTAATTTTAAGTATTATTCTTTTGTGCTTTCGGGTGGCAACTTACGGTCATTCATATCAAAGATCACACTAACACGTCACTCAGTTCCAAGCCTGACATATAGATGGCACCACTAATAAAAAATAAGAAAATTCTTGTGTTCGGTTGACATGGTGGGATGTCAGGAAATACTTACTATGTAACAAGAACGTAAACAGAAAAAAATATTTTTCTATTCAAACTTTGCTTTTGTTTGTTTTGTTTTGCTTTGTTTTACGGCATATCAACCTCAGTGGGTCATTTAATGCCCAAAATTTTTAAAGATAAAATTCATTCTTAATGGATAATCATTTTTTTAATAATATCTTGTTTTTCTATTTAACCCATAGATAGGACCCTAACAGGTACTACCACTCCGGGCCAGAGTGGACCAGGGAGTAATGGTGATGAAGGGGTGCTCCACATTCCCCAGACCTCCAGAACTGGAACCTCACCATCAGATAGAGTTTAATGTCATACCCAGGACAAGATAGCCCTCAGTCACCGCCTTCTAGCACCCATATGAAAAAAGGGCTGGGGCTTGCCTTAAGAGCAACAGGGTTGGGACAATCATATAGTTGCTAGGGCTTGACATGACCAGCCGATAGATCGGAGGGGGCTTCTCTGACCGCCCGTCTAGCCTAAGTAAGGGTCTAAGTTATGTTTAATGTCTCGGACTGCTCATCCACCTGGGTTCCATCCTTAAGTATCACGGGTCGCCATTGAAGGAGTCTTACCCTCTGCAGAGGTGCAGTCGGATCATTCTAACGCCAGCCGACAGGGCGATTTGCTTTTGTGATTTGAGTAATGAAATTTTCAAAATTACCCATCTTGCCGGTAGAATCAGTACTGAGTAACTGACATAGTTTTGGTTGTGGCATTTGTTCCTTAAGGAAGTCTAGAAAGGAATTAGTCATTGTGTCCCGATTATGCATTGGTCATATAAGACTAACGAACTCCTATAGTATTCATCTTTATACTATTTCTCTGAATTTTTGAGATGAGTCTTGATAATTAGTATTATTTGGATTATTCGGACTATTGTCCTCATCTTTATTGTTCCCGAATCCGAGAAGGTTCCAGAGTCCGACAAGAAATACCTGAAAAAGGCCGGAGGGCACAACGGCACAAAACGTTGTATAACAATGAAGATGAGGACAATAGTCCGAATAATACAATTAATACTATTCATCATTATATATGAGAATTTGCATACACGATATTAATGTCTTGTTTAAAATTTTTTTATCATCCCGGCAAAAACTCGGTGCCGTAGAAAGGGGTGTGATTTGTATATTTTTCTATAGACGAGATATCTATTTCAATATGACTGACATCTTGATATTAGCTATAAGATTGACTTCATCTATTTGCGAAATAGAGGGAGAGAAAAGAAAGAAAAAAAAGAATATGGATACGGCAATGGCCATTTTCAGTCGTTGCATGTATTACTCAATGGAAATGAGTCACGTGATCACGCATGCGTGCAGCGACTCCCACCCACGCCGCCATATTATATAATTTTATATATATATATATATATATATATATATATATATATAATATATATATATATATATATAAGCTCACACGCAATGGTTTTATAAAAAAACTGTACACATGCGCATATAAACACACACACACACACACATATATTATATATTTCATATATATATATGTATATATATATGTGTATAAAACGTTGTATATGTAATTACACAAAATCACATGTATATATATATATATATATATATATATATATATATATATATATAAAGAGATCACACGCAAATGTCATATAAATAAAACTGTACACATGCGCATATAAACATACACTCATGCACACACACACACACACACACACACATATACATATATATATATATATATATATATATATATATATATATATATATATATACTGGACAAAACGTAACCCGTTGGGTCACCCATTAAGCTCTCGCTAGATAATTGGGATTAAGGGAAAAGAGTAGGTTCTGCCAAAATGTCATCTGCTATTCATTTAAAAATCAATTAAAATTATTAAATTGACTATTTAAGGTCAAATTTTTGTCTAAGTCTAAAAGTTGTAACATAATGAGCTTCAGTAAAATAAGGGAAATAATATTGTACATGTAATTTATTTTTAATACATTTTAAACTATTTTTTCAGGCAATTTTGCTCAAATATATCTTAAACATGACCGCCAAAGATGACGTAAAATCCGTATTTTATAAAATAAATTTAATCCCCCACCTCATTTGAAAATAAATTACCTAAAATCAAGGAAGTATCCGATTTTAATGAAATTTTCAGTGTTAACTTATCAATGATTGAATTTTATTCTATTTCAAAACTGATTTAATTAGGTATTTCTGCTATGGTAAATTAATATATAAAATTCATTTAAAATATGAAGCATCTAATTTTAAGTTTTAAATTTCATATTTTTAGATTCTAAAAACATATCTTATTTAATAACTACATTAGTTTATTATCGTTATCTTATATTTTTCGTAGAAAAACTGTATTGGAAATGTAGATTTTTGCAAGTCGATTTAAGCTGGTGTGTCCATGTGAGAATATTGATATGCCATTAAACAAAAGAAAAGATAAAAAGCTAATCACCTAGCGAAATGTATGCAGGACATTTAAAAAGAAAGAAAGAGAAAAGTATTATGAATTGTCTGTATGTGATATCATGGAAAATAGTTCCAGTTCTTCCGCGTATCCGACAGTTGATTAATATTTTGCTTATTTACTATAAAGGAAAAAAAAAGAAAAAAGAAAAAAAAAAGCACGAATAAGAAAGACAGACAAACATAATATCGCGTAGTAATTTTGTCCGATCCGCGAGTGTATGTGTCATGCGCATTAATAGAATGACACTTTTTCTCCTTCTCCTGTCCCACTTCCTGAAGAGTTCTATTATCTCATTTGAAATAAAAAGAAAGAAAACTTTCCATGTGTAGGTGTCCACAGGAGAATTTAGATACGCCATTAAGCAAAAGAGTCCTAACTGTGGTAAAGTAATGTTTTAGTCTTGTTTATTCATCTTGCCATATTCTGACATTTCTCGACCGTCCTAAACAAATATGGCATCGTTGAGTATTTTTTGTAAATCCCAGAAGAAAGAAAACAGCTAATAGATTTTGGTAATTCCTAAATGCACTCTTGATAAAAAGGGTTGGGGTTGCCATAAGGGCAATATGGTTGGGGCAATCATATAGGTGCTAGGGCTTGACGTGACCAGCCAATTGATCGGAGGGGCCTCTCCGCCCGCCCGTCTAGCCTTAGTAAGTGTCTAAGTGGAGTGTTGGAGGTCATATGCTGCTCATCCAACAAGACTCCATCCTTAAGCATCATGGGTCGCCACCACGGTCAACAGGTGGTCCCATTGGGGGAGTCTTACCCCTCTGCAGAGGTGCAGTCAGTGCATTCTAACGCCCCAGCCGACAGAGCGGTCCATACTTGGAATATCGTTGTGTGAGTACATCCGAAGCGAGGTAATTCGGGAGCTGAGCAAAGGACGCGATCAGAGAGTACCGAAAGGTTCACAGACAACAGGATGACCCATGCAGATGTCGAGTGGTATATCGAGAGAATATCATCTGACAATATTCTAGATGAATTTCGTCTTGATGCACATTATTGTACACAAGGTGCAAATTGATCATTTATCTCACCTCTCTAGAGTGGGAGGCTTATTTAATATTTTCTGTCACCTTTTAATGTCTTATTGTAAAAGGGTGTCGGACTCATTTCAACTGCCGAGAACAAGAAATTCATGTCTTGCTCCCTCCGCACATTCTCCTAGTCTCAATTCACACTGACCTCTCACCTCTCACTTCTCCCCTTTGAAACGTCTCATTCGCACGTCCAATCAAACCATGCCATACGTCTATGCTGAATCATCATTTAAACTTTTCCGTTCTCCTCAAACTGAAAATTCTTGCTTAAGACTTTCTATGCTAATTTACATATCTCCTTTTCACTAGCGCTAGACCAGGGAGATTGTTTTCGCGTCTGAGGTGGAGCGCCAAACATACCAGCAGCTCCCCACTTTACCGCACATATCCCTGTGTTACTCATACACTGAGTTGCCGAGGGTCGGTATCAAACCAGGAACCTTGTGGTTGCGAGACAGATGCTATACCAACTGAGCTAAGCCGGTCTTAAACAAGGGTTTAGATGCTGTCAAATCCAACTAACCAACCAACCACCCAACCAACCAACCAATCAACATCCTTATTCTAAGTTTACGACATCCAGTTAAACAGTGTCGCGTGTGCATGTGCAAGATCGTAAATATCGAGATTAATCATTGCATGATATATATATATATATATATATATATATATATATATATATGAAAAGTTTCTTGGCAGTACAAATTTTATTAGGACACGTAAAAGCGAATTCATCATAAAAGCGATGGAAACAATTTCTAAAAAGAAAATTAGGGTACCCTTATAATTAGATGTATAATCTAAAATAAATTCTTTTTTCGGTCAATCCTCATCAGAGAAATACATTGAAAGTAGGTAATACGATGGTTGGAATAATTGAGAAAAAAGGTAATCCCCCATTTTTTCAATAAGAACGAGAAAATAAGAGAAATTACGAACCGTTGGAATAATTTCTCAATTATTCCAACCATCGTATTACCTACTTTCAATGTATTTCTCTGATGAGGATTGACCGAAAAAAGAATTTATTTTAGATTATACATCTAATTATAAGGGTACCCTAACTTTTTTTAGAAATTTTTTCCATCGCTTTTATGATGAATTCGCTTTTACGTGTCCTAATATATATATATATATATATATATATATATATATATATATATATATATATATCAAAAATATATATATCCAGAATGATACTATCCATTACCATTACGTTGGCTACACCTATCTTTGCAGTAAATTCATTTTGATATTTAACTTTTTCTTTGATTCGAAGATTTTTTCAGAATCAATTTGAAGAATTCTTTTCGTGCTTGTCTGTATTAATTTTGCATTCTCATGATTTCTAAACATTTTCCATCATCCACTGGTTCGGTTTAGCTTACCTGATGGGCTTAAATTATTGTGGCGCTATAAGCTCTTCTGTCCTTGAGTGCACATCTTTTTCTACTACTACTACTACTACTACTACTACTTACTAGCAGGACCTGTGGGTATTCATAGGTCCAGCTAGTATTGAACTATTAAGCATATCAAATGATGTAGTAATTAAATTATAATACTGTGGTATATCCACCGGTCCTGCTAGTATTGAACAATTTAGCAACATAATATCTATTAATGATGGAGATTCACTTCCGGTTTTTGTTTATAACAAAAATTACGTCACTGCTTACGTCACATTACCCAAAATCGTCATAACATAGAATAAATACACTCAAAATTTGAACATGCAACATTAGACAGTCCTCATTGTTTTTTTAAAACAAGTTTTAATAAATACATGACTGGTATTATATATCTATATATAGTTTGTTTTATTTTAATACATATTTAATGTTTACATTTCAAATTGTTTTATCTTTTAATCCTTTAATCGCTGACATTGAATTTTTTACTCCCACCCCTCAGGCAATATGTGTCAAAAATCTATTTTTACATCGCCCCGAGGGTGTTTTTTTATTTTGTACTAGTAATAAGAATGAAAGAGAGTAGGTGGAAGACAGACGCATGGAAACGATAAGACTAATCTGTTTCAATCAAACAAAATGAAAAGATGAAAAGAAGGAAAGAAAGAAAAAAGTGTGTGTGTGTGTGTGTGTGTGTGTAGAGAGAGAGAGAGAGAGAGAGAGAGAGAGAGAGAGAGAGAGAGAGAGAGAGAGAGAGAGAGAGAGAGTTAAATGATGATTGTTATACTTTGTACATATTGAACTATTTAGCAATAGCTCTTTAGTAAACATATCAAATAATGTTATAATTAAATTATCATACTGTGTTATTTCCACAGGTCCTGTTAGTAAATTATCAAATCAATATATCAATAATCTTTCGAATAAGTAAAATCAATTTTACAAACACCAAATTGGCGGCCATCTTTGTTTAACTTTGACCCATCCTTTTAAAGTAAATCTTTTTCTGAAATTAACTCAGCCTATTTCCTTCGCGTTATATGATATTAGGTCCATTTGCTTACGGCTTAACGACCCCGTAGAGCCGAGCCCAAACTCCGGTCCCCAGTCGCTCCGGGGATAGGCAATTTAATTGACTGGATTTTTCTTGGCAAGGGAACTTTCACGAGTAAAGAGGATCATTAGAAGATCGTAGGCGTTAATGTTGCCTCGGATACGATCGGTGGGTTTTTCAATTTAATACTCACCAAGAATGCATCAAATAAAACGTCTTCGGCATAAAATAACCAAACATGGGTTTACATGCCGTAAAATCCAACCAACCAACCAACCAACCAACCAATAAGCACCCTGCTTATTCTATGACATCCACTACAAATCATGGTGCTCTGATGACCACTGGTTTTATTTGGGTTTCATACTCAACATCGTCCCATCGCAGTGTAATGGTTGGCAAGCTAGTCTTGCAGATCCAATACTGAATAGCGAGTTTGCTATCGCGGACGGGTTGGGTGATAGGATGTCCCATCGTAGTTTAATGATTAACAAGCTAGTCTCACTGATACATTAGTACTGTATAGCAATTTCACACCGGTAGAGTTTAGAAATAAAAAATAAAACACACACACACACACACACACACACACACACACACATATATATATATATATTCATCATCATCATTGAAATAGTCTTATTGCTTTTTTTTGTTTTACATGTAAATATAAAGTGAAATTATAAAATGGTATCAATGTCACTATTTAATAGAAAACGATACCCGTGGACTTATACAAAGTTAAAACTTTAAGGTTTTTTTTTTTACCGGTGTGGTGGACCCGTAGATCTCGTCAGATAATCTACCTGCGTTTTCCAAATACTTTCAGTCATCTTGCCTCGGCTTGTCACTGATAGTAGTCTTTGGGGAAGGAGATCATACGGTGCGTGTCGCACAAGCGCACAGCATGTCAACATGTGCGGATATTTCTACAAGTCCCACGGTGATGGAGGAACAGTGGCGTGTGCAGGCTTGACGGGCTGGAAGCACACAACTGTGAATCTACACGTGGCGAGGTTGTGAGTGACTGAGCAACCTCTTGGGTAGTACTGCCCACCCAGACATCTGGGAAGGGTATAGAAAAGGTGACCTAAACAAATGCCTGTTCCCCTATCCAGCTGGCCAGCAACCTGCGGCTGTTCACATTAGCAAGGCAGAAACAAGAAAATATTACAACAAACCTAGGCTAATAATAATAATAATAGAAGAAGAAGAAGAAGAAGAAGAAGAAGAAGAAGAAGAAGAAGAAGAAGAAGAAGAAGAAGAAGAAGAATGACGATGAGAAGGCGAGTGAGGAGCAATCCATTATGATGAGAAAATAAAGAAAAGAAATAAAAGAAGAAGAAGAAGAAGAAGAAGAAGAAGAAGAACAACAACAACAACAACAACTGGTGGAAGAATGCCAAGAGCAAGAGCCCATGTCTTACTCTCTCAGCGCATTGTACCAGATTCATCTCACATTCTCACCTCTCACTTTTCCTCTCTCCCACTTCACCACGTCTCACGGCTCGTCCAATGGAAACAATGCCATGTGGCTTATGATGATTCATCATTAAACTTTTCCATTCTCGTCTAACACGTAATTCTTGCTAAAAACCTTTTTTCGTGCTAATTTATACGTGTTACACTCATAGCTCCCCCATTATGTTACATCTATCTATCTATCTATCTATCTATCTCTGTCTATTCACATCTATCTATCTATCTATCTATCTATCTATCTATTCACATCTATCTTGCTATCTATCTATCTATCTATTTATCTATCTATCCATCCATCTGGCTAGCTAGCTATCTCAATCTACACACTTCTATCTATTTACCTATCCACCGCAATTTAAACCCATCTATCTATCTATCCATCTATCTATCTAAGGCTTGGATATGTCAATAAACGGAAATGTCACCAGAGACAATTCATGCATACAGTCAATGTGACTGTAACAAAGTTTGTTAGTCGTCTTCTTGTCTTAAGAGACTTATGCTGGTGCAAAAGCATCAAATTTCACCATCTGATCCAATCGATCCAGTGCAAAGGATGTCTTTCCTATGTCAGATTTGCATCAAACTTCGCGGATCTGATGCGACACTGATGAGTCATTTGAGGAGTCATGAGAGGAAAGGTTCTGGTGGTAGAGTTGTAGGATTGTGAGAGACGGCAATGATCTGTAAAGATTATCTATCTATCTATCTATCTATCTATCTATGTTCATATCTATCTATCTATCTATCTATCTATCTATCTATCTATCTAATATCTATCTATCTATCTATCTATCTGTCCTATCTATCTATCTATCTATCTATCTATCTATCTATCTATCTATCTATCTATCTATCTATCTATCTGTCTTTTTCTATGTCTTTTCTCTGTTCAGTCTGGTGGGGGTGTCTATCTCTTCATCAGATAAAATCTGTGTTATCGGTTTAGTCACCGATGATTCAACTATGAAACAGGTCGTACTGGATTACATAGTACCAGTAGCGCATTAAGCGACCTGACACAAAGGTAAATAGATGTATCCCTGAACGCTGACCGCCAAAGTGATTGGAACAATGTCTATCATAAGTGGAAGTGGATAAAACAAAGTCAATAATAATAATATTATTATCATCAACATTATTATTATTATTATTATTATTATTATGAGTTTTTCACATCAGCGTTAGTTGATGGCTTTCACTGGAGTCTGAGTGGCAACAAGTTTCCTCAGGTCTCCAGGACTCTTCTGGGTATTCTGGCAGATTGCAGCAGTGCAGTAGTCTGGATGGTCTCGATTCTCCCTCTGATTTCCAGATTTTCCAAACTTTTTTCCAATCTTTTGGGACCGTTCCAACTGCACCAACTACAATTGGTATAACTTTGCCTTTCATATTCCATAACTTTTTCAGTTCTCTGGCAAGGTCCAGTATTTGTCCATTTTTTCATTTTCCTTTAGCTTCACTCTGTGATCTGCTGGAACTGCAAAATCCACCAGTTGACAAGTTCTTTCTTTTTTGATAATCAACACTAAGTCTGGTCGTCTTGCTGGGATAAGGTGATCCGTTTTTATCTCAAAGTCCCAGAGAATTTTGTGCGTTTCGTTCTCAAGAACAGATTCTGGTTTATGCATATATTATTATTTGCTCCTTTTGAGTTTTCACATCAGCATTAGCTGATGGTCTTTCTCTGGGGTCTGAGTGATAGCAAGTCTGCTCATGTCTCCGGGACTCTTCTGAGTATTCTGGCAGATTGCAGCAGTGCAGTGTTCTGAATGGTTTCAACCCTTCCTCTGATTTCAAAACATTCCAGACCCTTTTCCAATCCTTTTGGTATCTACAATACAATCTACAATTGGTATCACCTTCACTTTCATATTCCATATTATTATTATTATTATTATTATTATTATTATTATTATTATTATAGTTGTTATTGTTGTTGTTGTTGTTAATGTTGTTGTTGTTGTTGTTAATATATATAAAATATAAATGCCAAATATATTTCAATATATAAAATAACCGAGATTTATATTAATTAACCAAATAAATTAATTACCAAACTAGTAAAGGTCTGCTTTATGAGTTAAATATTTAAAATTACTATAAATACGTATTCTGTTATTGCTGAGTAGAAATAAGTAAATAAGTAAAGAGGTAAACAAAGAAATATTTAAGCATAATCTATGAAATAAGATTATTATTATTATCCATGCCGTTATAATTGTAAATAAATATTTAAATAAATAAATAATAATAAATAAAATAAATAGATAAATAAATACATCTATCTATCTATCTATCTATCTATCTATCTATCTTAATCTGTTCATATCTATCTATCTATCTATCTATCTATCTATCTATCAATCAATCTATCTATCTATCTTAATCTGTTCATATCTATCTATCTATCTATCTATCTATCTATCTTAGCCTTTTCATATCTATCTATTTATCAATCAATTTTAATCTTATTTTCTTTATCCACTCCTTGGTCCCAAAATCAAAGGTAAATCTTTTTTCATTTCCATTCGGCAAAAAAAAATTGAAAAGAAGATTTTCTTCTCGGGAATGAGATAAAGTACAACTTTTGTTAGATCCAGTTATCACCAACAGGAGTGGCGAGAAAAGAACTTTCTTTTTTCCCATCTAAAAGATATAAAAACCCTTGATCAGGGATTTATTAATAACACTACAATATGAAAAATTGGCGTAATGGTTGCCGTCAAAGGAAATGGACACATTTTCAAATCCTGTTACATTTCATATGGCACTTACACCCGTGAGAAAGGTATGAATCCAACTTTTCTCCCTACAACTATGGGTAAATAGTAGGGCAGAATAGGCTCTTCAATCTTGGTACGACAACTGATCTAGGAAAAGAAAAAATCTGAATTTAAACCTCGTTAACTCCACCTAAAAAAATTGACCTTGTGTCACATCCTGCTCGTGCGAAGGTGTTGGTAAATATGTGTACCTTTCTTAAGGGTATTAGCCTATGTGAAATGCAACCAACCTCGTCCAGGATTCGAACCCGTGTCGCCGTGTCCCTTTCCTACGATAATAAGCATTACACAAAGGCACCTCCTATCTATATATACGTAAAAGTTGGAGGCGCGTGGTCTAATGGTTAAAGTCGCAGGAAATGGACTTGTCGACCCGAGTTCAATTCCTGGACGAAGCTGTTTGCATTTCACATAGCGCTAATACCCTTGGGAAAGGTATGAATCCAATTCCCCCTCCAGCTATGGGTAAATAGCAGGACAGACTGGGCTCTTTAACCATGGCTAGGTAACCTGTCTAGGAGAAGGAAAACTCTAAATTCAAGCCTGTTAAACTCCGCTTAAAAATGACCTTGTGTCACATCCTGCTCGTGCGGAGGGGTTGGTAAATATATATACGTGAAAATTGATCTTGTGTCAAATTGACCTTGTGTGTAAAATTATTTAAAAATGCACATGGACTTTATGGACACATGTAGATTCAGAAATAAAGTGTTTCCACAAAGTCTATGTGCACTTTTTTTAAATATAAAATTATTTAAAATGCACACGGACTTTATGGATATATGTGTATCAGAAATGCAGAATGTCCACAAAGTTCATGTGCAATTTAAAGTTTAGAATAATTTAAAGTGTACACGGACTTTATAGAACTATGTGATTCAGAATGTCCACAAAGTCAGTGTGCATTTTTAATTTTAAAATTCTTTAAAGCGCACATGGACTTAATGGACACCATGGATATTCAGAAATACAGAATGTCCACAAAGTTCGTGTGTACTTTGAAATTTAAAAACTAAAAAAATGCAGACTGACTTTATGAACATCCCGTGTATTCTCAAAAAATAGGTGTCCACAAAGTCCATGTGCGTTTTAAAAACTTAATTTTTTAAAAAGTGCGCATGGATTTCATGGATACGTTGTATATTCTAAATGTAGTCTCGCTGTGGCACAGTAGCTAACGCACTGAATTGCGACATGTTCTCCTTCGTTTTGTATGGCTGATTTTAATGATCTCCCCAAAATAACTTTTTTTTTTTTTTCTGTAACTTAGCTCAGTCGGTAGAGCATCCGTCAAGGAACCACAAGGTTTCGGGTTCGATACCAACCACCCGCCAACTCAGCATATGAGTAGCACAGCCTGTGTAATCTGATCAGTACGGTGAAGAGGAGAGCTGATGGTAGGTGTGGTGCTTCACCCCAGCAAAAGAAAACAATCTCCCATGTCTAGCACTAATGAAAAGAAGATAGACACCCTCGGTGTCCGGCTGATACCGACAATAGGTATTAGGACTTCGCTAATTTTACTTTTACTTTGCTTATTATGAACCTTGTCATCAAAATTGATCTAAAACGCCATTTTTAGGCATGAAAAATGAAATAAAGCTATAAAATGAAGGGAATAAAAGTACAATATTTGACGGCATATAAGACTGAAAAAATTTACCTAAAAAAAATGTTTTGATTCTTTATTTGTAATTGATTGTCGAAAAAAAATGAAAAACTGAAAAAAAAAATCTTTTTTAGCGGATTGAAGGCATTTTTATCGACAAATTATTTTTTTAATGGTTTGAAGGCCCACCTTAAAAGTAAGCCATATTTTACGACAAGTAAATGTAAATATTTAGCCCCCCTTAAAATATTTTAAAGGGGGGGGTTAAAATATTTACATTTACTTGTCGAAAAAAAAGACTGGAGGGGGTAAAATATCGCATTGACTTTTTGGGAAAAACGCCTTAAGCGCTGGTTATTTTTTCAGCGGGCATCCCTTCAGCTAGGGACTTCATTCGTAGGGATTTTTTTTTTTTTTCAATTATCACCGCCTAACGTTTTCAAGGCCGAAGGCCGGGACGCAATTCTACGAATAGCCCTTATTCAGCAAGAATGAATAAAACACAAATGTCTTCAGCATAATATAAGCCAAGGGTTGACATGCCCGAGATCAACCAACCAACCAACCCACCAACCGAGTCATTGTCTGTATCTCTTTATTAAACGTCAAACCTGCATAAGATGATTGCGTTCCGTTTTTTAATTCTAATATTTTTTTTTTACCTATATTGTGTCGCCATAGTTGTATCTTTAGAAATTAAGTCATGTAAGCTAATCTTTTACAACAATCGACATTACATTCTATTTTGCTTATGTAAGTTTGCAGTTAGTTTTATTTTTTAAGATTTTTTATAATGGCCGTTCGCCACGTGATTTTATGGATTTATTCATTTAAAAAAAAATTGCAATTTCTATTGTGAAAGATGATTTTGGTCATCGTTACAAGATCCGTTGTTCATTGTTGCTTGGAGGAAGGAGAAAAAGGTGGCAAAAACAAAGATCGTAAGATTTTCTTTTTTGTTTAGTGTTGTCGTTTTTCTTCGATGTCTTGCCAACACACTCTTTCTTTCTTTCTTTCTTTTTTTCTTTTTTTCTTTTTTCTTTTTTCTTTCTTTCTTTCTTTCTTTCTTTTTCTTTCTTTCTTTCTTTTTTCTTTTTTTCTTTCTTTCTTTCGCTTTGTCACTTTTTCTTTTTTTTCTATAATGTTTTACTTCTGTATAAAACAGCTTTCATTCTTCTTTCTTTCTTTCTTTCTTTCTTTCTTTCTTTCTTTCTTATAGCCTATGTTTCTTTCTTTCTTTCTTTCTTTCCTTATTAATTATAGCCTATTGTTTCTTTCTTTCTTTCTTTCTTTCTTTTCTTTCTTTCTTCTTATTAATTCTATTTCTTTCTTTCTTCTTTCTTTCTTTCTTTCTTTCTTTTCCTTTATTTCTTAATACATTACAAAATATGTATCTTTCTTTCTCTTTTTTTTCTTTTTTTTTCTAATTAGATTCCAACCTATGTTTCTCTCTTTCTTTCTTTCTCTCGCTCTCTTTCTTTCTTTCTTTCTTTCTTTCTTTCTTTCTTATTAGATTAAAACCTATGTTTCTTTCTTCCTCTCTGTTTTATGAAGTCCAGCATTGTTAGGATTATGCATTTTCCTTTTTATATTTTCTGTTGAAACACCAGGGGAACATTTCGCATCTAATGGGCATAATTAACGATGACCCATATAGTCATTCTCGTGCCATATGGAATTTTTTAAAACTCTAACGAAGACCAACAAAACTATAATGTTTTCATAATGTGATTTACCAGACTTGTCTTGACCATCTATATTAAAACGGATATTATTAGGTATTATTTGTTACCAAAGTCTACATTTCCGGTCTGTTCTTTTCTCTTTCTTTTTCTTATTCATTCGCTAATTCATTCATTTCTTTTAATAAACCTCTTCTTTGTCACTTACCTTTTTAAAAAAAAATGTTTTCCTTCAGTATAAAACAGCTTTCTTTCTTTTTCTTTCCTTTTTTCTTTCTTATTGCTTTCCAACATCATTCTTTCTTTCTTTCTTCTTTCTTTCTAGATTACCACATATGTCGCTTTCTTCCTTTTTTTCTTTTCTGTTTTTCTTACCTTTTTAAATTTTCTTCTTTTTGTTGTCATGCCTTCTTTTCTCTTTCTTATTCATTCACTAATTCATTCATTTTTTAAAATAAAACTCAAAAGGATTCACTATTTCGAGAAAAATTTCTTTGTCACTTTCTTTTTTTATAATGTTTCCCTTTTGTATAATACAGCTTCCTTCTTTCTTTCTTTCTTTCTTTCTTTCTTTCTTTCTTTCTTTCTTTCTTTCGTTGTATATTTCTTTCTTTCTTAATAGATCACAAATATATTTCTTTCTTTCTTCTTTCTTTCTTAATAGATCACAAAATATACATCTTTCTTTCTTCTTTCTTTCTTTCTTTCTTTCTTTCTTAATTGAAACATTATTTGTTTGTTTATTCTTTTGTTTGTTTCTTTTTTTTATTTCCTATTACATTACAACATGTCTTTCTTTCTTTCTTTCTTTCTTTCTTTCTTTCTCTCATCCCAATTCAGCATTTCCTTTTTCCTTTTCACAAAATCCCCCCAGTTGTCATCTTACCTTTCTTTAGATATTTTCTATTTTTATTAAACCAAAAGTGCCCATTACCTGTCCGCAATTCCGATGCATTCACCATTTCTGGAAAATCCTTTTGTTTGTTGATTTTCCAAAGAGACATTAATCGAATACCACGCCATCTCGTATATAATGCGACGACCCCCCCTAAAAACATAAGAAATCTATTTATCCTTCTATATATAATGCAAACTTTCATTTCCCACCAACTAGAGTTACAATTACTTGTAAATATATGCACCTTCCTCCGAGTGCAACTATTGAAGTTTTAATGAATAAAATATTACTTAAATTACATTAAATTAGAAAGGCTAATGAAACTAAATAAGAACGCTAATTTGGGACTAATAGAGATAAAAACGGTTCACCTTATCCCAGCAAGAAGACCAGACCTAGTACTGATTAACAAAAAAGAGAGAACTTGTCAACTGGGGGATTTTGCAGTTCCAGCAGATCTCAGGGTGAAGCTGAAGGAAAATGAAAAAATGGACAAATACCTGGACCTTGAAAAAGCTATTGAATATGAAAGTCAAAGTGATACCAATTGTAGTTGGTGCACTAGAAACCGTCCCCCAAAAAGCTAGGAAAAATGACTGAAAGATCTGGAAATCAGACGAAGAATTGAGACCACCCACACAACTGTATTGCTACAATTGACTAGAATACCCAGAAGAGTCCTGGAGACTTGAGGAGACTTGTTGTCATTCAGACTCCATTGAAATACCATCAGCTAATGCTCGTGTGAAAAACTTAAAACGAGTGGATCAATAATAATATCCCATTTTCCACAAAGATACAAGATCGTATTTACGTTTGTATTCTTGTAAAATTTGATCAGCTAAGTCTTAGGATTGTGTCGAAGCCAGAAAGTTTGTCCATGAATAATATATCTTCATGTTGTTCCTATTTCGTGTGAGTCCAGATATGACATCGCATGAAATGTTTTGTTCAAGAGAAAAGCAGGGAACTCTATTCACTTGATTCTTAATTCTCTGACACGAACTGACTTTAATGTTTGGGCGCCTGGGTCATGTTTTGTGTCAAGTGGGAAGAACGAACTGATTATTTGCAAGTTTAGGGAAATCACTCATCATGGACTGGCAGTTGTTTGTGAGCAATTTACGCGGCAAAGAAAGGAACTTTTTAAAGTTTTTTGACTACCAAGATTGGTCATTGACTATCTATATTAAAAACGAATATTATTAGGTATTATTTATCACCAAACTCTATATAAAACTTCTTTCTTTCTTTCTTTCTTTCTTTCTTTCTTTCTTTCTAATTAGTTTTTCTTTCTTTCTTTCTTTCTTTCTTTCTTTCTTTCTTTCTAATTAGATTACAACACTTCTTTCTCTTCTTTCTTTCTTTCTTTCTTTCTTTCTTACTAAATTACTTTCCTTCCTTCTTTCTTTCTTTCTTTCTTTCTTATTAGAATAAAACCTTTCTTTCTTTCTTTCTTTCTAATTATATTACACCTCGTTTCTTTCTTTCTTTCTTTCTTTTTCTTTCTTTTTCTTTTCTTTTTTTTTTTTCTTTTTCTTTTTGATTAAAACCTCTCTTTCTTTCTTTCTTTCTTTCTTTCTTTCTTATTAGATTAAAACCTTTCTTTCTTTCTTTCTTTCTTTCTTTCTTTCTAATTAGCTTATCGTCGTTTTTTTCTTTCTTTCTTCCTTCTTTTTTCTTCTTTCTTTCTTATTGATTCCAACACACGTTTCTTTCTTTTTTTCCTCATTTTTTCTTAGATTTTTTCTTTCTTTCTTTCTTTCTTTCTTCTTAGATTACAACACACGTTTCTTTCTTTCTTTCTTTCTTTCTTTCTTTCTCATTAATTTTCAACCTTTCCCTCTTTCTTTTCTTTCAGACACAGTAAATATAATAGTAGAGATGATGACCCTTACTTGTTCACCGTTGTTTACTGCTTCTAACTCGGCCGGTCGCCATGTTCTCTTGCTGCATTTCATCTTCGACGATTAGGACGGTCTCAATTTTAACTAGAGCGTGTTGTAGGAAGATAACATACACAGGATTTAGGAACAACCGTATTATATATATCGATTTGAAAGATAGATTTATTGGAGTTAGTATAACATTTAATTCTAAGACTAACAGCAACAAATAAATTAATTAAAACTTAGTTTAATTCTAACAACTTATTAAAAAACAAATAAAAGAATGACTAACAATATAAAGTCCTTCCTGTGTATAGAGTCAAGTTTGAGAGGTTTTTTGGGTGTGATGGAGAGGATATCAGGTATCTTAGTGATTTCTTTGAGAGAATCTCTGGTCAACGTGCCGCCGGGAGCTGGTCCAGAATCTATCTGATGATTTTAGGAATTTTGCGCCAAAACTTCTTCACTCATCATGTGATTGGTATATCAAATCACAGAAAGCCCCCCCTCACTTACCTCCCACAAGGGAATAAATATTTTACTGACCCAACAGATGAGTCAAAAGTTCATAATAAATATTGCATTGTATTTTCGACTAAGTTCGATACCGGCCCTCGCCAACTCAGCGTATGAGTAGCACAGGGATCTGTGCGGTAAAGTGAGGAGCTGATGGTAGGCGTGGCACTCCACCTCAGACGCCTAATACAATCTCCTTGGTCTAGCGCTAGTGAAAAGGGGATAGACTCCCTCGTTGATTGGCTGATACCGACTTTAGGCCACCCCGACGACTTTACTTTACTTACTTATCGACTAGTCATTCACAACAGCCATTAACAACAGTCCGTTACAAAGACTTAAACATCACCAATAAAAGAAAAAGAATAAAATCCTGTCCGTTTTGTGACTGATATAATTACGTTTTGATGTTTGTATAAAATCTTAAGTTATTAAACTCATTCTTTGGCCGGTCTAGCTCCGTCGGCAGAGCATCCGCCTCGTGAACCACAGTGTTCCAGGGTTTGATACCGGCCCACACCAACGCAACGTATCAATCGGTACACAGATTGGATGCCGATGGACGCAAAAGCCAATCTCCCTGGTCAAGCGCTTGTATGTGGTAGTTTGCAGCAAGTAACCATTACACTACGCGCCTCTACAAGGAAATAGATATTTAAATAGATACATAGATAGATATATATTAACAGATTGTTTAGATCCCTATCAAGTGTTCGGGTCTGTTGGTTTTTTTTTTGGCATTATTCTGTTTTTTGTAACACGAAGAAATTCTGTTGTCAAAGACTTATGTCTCCCGTCACGTTGCGAAATAATTCTGTAGTTTATTCTTACGTTGGTACAAACCCCCCAACAAACAACTTTAGACCAATGCAGCGTTTTATTATGGAAAGTTCCATGGAGACGACAATAAAAGACCACGTTAAAAAAAAACCCAACTTTTCTTTGCTCCCTAGACAAATAGATATGATAAAAATGGAGAAAGGGAGAAAGAGAGACAAAATACAGAGAGAGAGAGAGAGAGAGAGAGAGCAGAGATGACAAAACAGAGTTAGAGAGAGAGAGAGAGAGAGAGAGAGAGAGAGAGAGAGAGAGAGAGAGACTAGAGAGATAGAGAGAGAGAGAGAGACATTAGAGAGAGAGAGAGAGGGAGAGAGAGAGAAAGAGAGAGAGAGAGAGAGAGAGAAGAAGAGAGAGAGATATATATATATATATATATTATATATATATATATAAAAAAAAGAAAAGAAAAAAAGAAAAGTAATGCTTGACGAGAAGGAAAACAAAACTAACGACCTCTCCTCTCAAAAAACAAAAACAAAACAAAACAAAACACAAAAACAAAATCCCCCCCACCCACACCGCCTCAAATCAACCATCAGAAGTCAAGGCAGAAATAAAGAGACAAAGAATAAATAATGACCCGCCATTTTTAAGTGTAAGCAAAACGCGGGAACGAACCAAAAAGAAAAGAAAAACAAAAACTGGTTGAACTGACCCCAAAACAAAATGGCGGTTCGTAATAACAAAGTCACCTAGGACAACACTTTGAAAACACATAAAGAAAATAAAGTTGGATCCTGGATCTCTAATATACACTGGATTACGAAAAGTTTTTAACCAGAAGAAATAAACTACGTCCAATTTCAAAGTTTAATTACGTAATACCAACTCAACGGTAATTATGAACTTTTGTTTAGTTAATTAGGGTGACCCAGAAAAAACAGAACCCACAAATTTTGTAATAAAACTGTTAATTCTAACTAGGGGGGTAGGTTAGGGTTTGGGGTTGGGGTTGGGTTGGGGTTTAGGGTTAGTTTAATGGGAAAATAAATAAATAGTTTTGGGTTCTGTTTTTTTTCTGCGTCACCCTGTACAGAATGACTCAGAAAAAACAGAACCCTAACCCTCACACTAAACCCTAACCCTAACCCTAACCCTAAGCCCCCTAGTTAAAATTAACAGTTTTATTACAAAATTTGTGGTTCTGTTTTTTCTGGGACACACTAATTTACTAAACAAAAGTTTATAATTACCAACTCAACATAATTAAACAATAATTTAAAGAGAGTTCTTTCTGTTCTTCACAATGTCTGGAATTCTTCAATAATCTTCATACAATCACTGCTATTTAAACAGTAGCATTGCAACCAAAAAAGCCTTCATCAGATGATGACTCTGGGTTCAGGCATGGTTTCGGGGCCGAAGCATCATTACCACTAACCCAGAGCGCCCCAGCAGTATCACACAATAACACCAGACTTTGTCGGTTTGATGTCACATTGTAGGATTGCCAAATCCACGCTGATGCGGTTAGAGCTTTATCCTGGGTCTTTTTTATGTATTTGCTCTTGTCTGGTGGAGAAAGTCCAAGTTTAGTAAAAAATGCCAAGGTTGAGTTGGTAATAAATCCCCGGCATCCGACTTCGATAGGAAATACATCCGTTATTCATCAATTTCTGACGCATTGTTCTCGTAAATCTTCATATTTTTTCAACTTACGCTGATGTGCTCAGTGAAGATTTTCCTTAAAAGGAACTGTTAATTCAAGATACACCCTGCATCTCTACCCACCAAAGAACTATCTACCCATAACCTGCAACATATCCACCAACAATTTAACTTGCTACTGAGGAAAAAAACATTTTGTTTTCAGGGTTCACGTTTTTGTACTTATGAATTTTTACCAACACCTTCGCACAAGCAGAGTGTGACACAAAGTCAATTTCTTCGCTGTTTAACAGGTTTGAATTCAGAGCTTTCCTTCTCCTAGACCGGTTGCCATACCAATGATAAAGAACCCAATCTGCCCTACTATATTGAGAAGCTATGGTGCTTATTGGAGACCTGGTCCGCCATTTTTTTTTCTGGATATAAAGTGAGGGGTCATTTTGATATAATAACCATGTCGTAAACTGATCCCCCATTTCTTAGATTCCAGTGATTTTTACAATTAAGTATATTTTAGACTGAGTATGGTCAAGTCACGCTGAAAGCACCGGTTCACACTGAATTACGAAAGTTAAGCAGCGATTATCCTGCTCAATACTTAGATGGGTGACCACTTTAGCAAAGCAGTAGTGTAATCAACGTGAGTCCTTTGTTTATCAAAAATGGCTAAAAATAAGAATGAAAAAGGGTTGATATGCGGTAAAAACAAAACACCCAAACCCTACATCAATTTGTTCATATAAACCAGAATCCATTCATATCTATGTATCTATCGATCGATCCTGTCACGTTTTTCTTTTATTTATTTTCCCAATGTGATTGGTCATGTTTCTATCATATCTATTTATCTAGGGAGAAACAAAAAAGGTTGTTTAACGTGGCCGTTTATTGTCGTCTCAATGGAAGTTTCCATTATAAAACGTTGCGTTGGTCTAAAGTTGCTTGTCGGGATTTTACCTAGAGTAAGAATCTCGGTTCATATGTTTCCGGGATTTTTCATACCTACCTACCTACCTACCTACCTACCTATTTATCTATCTATCTATCTATCTATCTGAGCCTGTTCATTATCTATCTATATCTATTTATCTATCTATCTATCTATCTTATTTCATATCTATCTATCTTAGTCAGTTCATATCTATCAATCTATCTCTCTATCTACCAATATATCTAAGTCTGTTCATATCCATCAATTATTAAATTAATCAATAAATCTATCTATCTATCTATCTATCTATCTATCTAGCTAGCTAGCTATCATAATATGTTTATATCAATCTCAGTATGTTCATATATACATAAGAAGGTTCGTATCTATCTGTCTTCTATCTATCTATCTATCTATCTATTTTAGTATGTTTATATCAATATCAGTATGTTTCATATATACCTAAGAACATTCTATCTATCTATCTATCTATCTATCTATCTATTTTAATATGTTTATATCAATCTCAGTATGTTCATATATACCTAAAACGTTCATATCTTTCTTTTTCTTTCTTTCTTCTATCTATCTATCTATCTATCTATCTATCTATCTTTCTTTCTTTCTTCTTCTTTCTTTCTATCTATCTATCTTTCTTTCTTTCTATCTATCTATCTATCTATCTATCTATCTATCTATCTATCAATCAATCACAGTCTGTTCATATGTAACTGAATCAGTTTGCATCTATTTATCTATCTATCCAGTATGTTCATATGTACTTGAATCTATCTATCTATCCATCTATCTATTTTGTCACGTATTTCTTTCATTCATTTTCCTTCCTTAGATCGATCACGTTTTTATCTCTTGTAATAAGAATGAAGGCTTTATTTGCACTCAATTATTGCGCAACGTGACGACAGACTCACAAGTTTCGATACTTGATTTTCTACGTGATTCAAGCAACAGAATAACGCCAAAACCAATTTATAACTGAAAGAAACAAATCTTAACACTTGACAGCGATATAAACAGAGCTCAGTCGGTAGGGTGACCGACTAGGAACCACAGGGTTCCTGGTTCGATACCGGCCTTCGCCAACTGTTCCTATATTTCCTGTTTTTTTTTAAAAAATCTATCTATCTATCTATCTATCTATCTAGTCTATCTCAGTCTGTTCATATCTATCTATCTATCTATCTATCTAAGTCTATCTCAGTCTATTCATATCTATCTATCTATCTATCTATGTAAGTCTATCTCAGTCTGTTCATATCTATCTATCTATCTATCTATCTATGTAAGTCTATCTCAGTCTGTTCATATCTATCTATCTATCTATCTATCTCAGTCTGTTCATATCTATCTATCTATCTATCTATCTATGTAAGTCTATCTCAGTCTGTTCATATCTATCTATCTATCTATCTATCTATTTTGTCACTTGACAGGGATATAAATAGTATATTCATATCTCTCTATTTTTCTATCTATCACAATCTGTTTATGTCTATTCTATCATGTTCATATATAATTGAATCTATCTATCTATCTATCTATCTATTTGTTTATTCGGATCTATATTAGTCTGTTCAATGTATGTATGTATGTATTCTGGTCTTAAGAGACATATAGTGGTGCATAAGCATCAACTTTTATCATCTGATTCATCTGATTCAACAGAAAGGACGTCCTTCCAATGTCATATTTGCATCAAACTTTGTGGATCAGCCGCGGGTTTGATGAGTCATTTGAGGGCTCATGAGAGGAAAGGTTCTAATGGTGGAGTTATAGGATTGTGAAGGACGGCAATGATCTGTAAAGATTATGCTATTGCTGCATGTATGTATGTATGTATGTATCTATCTATCTATCTATCTATCTATCTATCTCAGTCTGTCCATATCTATCTATCTATCTATCTATCTATCTCAGTCTGTCCATATCTATCTATCTATCTATCTATCTATGGATCTATCATAATCTGTTTATATTAATCTCAGTATGTTAATATATACCTATGGTCAGCATAGCAATTATCTCTCTCTCTCTCTCTCTCTCTCTCTCTCTCTCTCTCTCTCTAATTCACCGCTTCGGCGAAATGCTAGTCTCACTTGTTTACAAGTTAGAGACCTCTGGTGAGTTTATTTCCGGTTTAGGAAATATAGCGATTATTCTGCCTTCTATTCTAGGCAGCTGCTTGTGGACCCATCGGTAAGAGACTTGACGAGCGAAAGTTCGTTCGGGTCTCGATCCCGACCATAGGTAGCTGCTGAAAAATAAGTCTAGCTGCACTGATGAGGGGTAAACCCCGAAACGCGCGTCTGCAGATTGCTTTATATATATATATATATATATATAGATAGATAGATAGATAGATATAGATATTTAAGTTTATTCGGATCTATCTTAGTCTGTTCAAATCTATCTATCTATCTATCCGCATTAAATGAATAAGAACTGCATAAATATAAGAAGATTTTCAAAAAATAAAAAAAATAACTCCATATCTACCATTCAATTTTTGTCTGAAATTTTAAGGATTTAAAAAAGATTTTAATCATTTTTCGTCTGTCTTTATTTTAGCCAAACTTGATCGAACGGAACATTGATCGACTTATAAACTTAAAATATAAGAAATACTCATCCATGGATTCGGGTGGGGTAGGTGGGGTGGGTGATAATATGTAAAATGTCTCCTGACGATCGTTAGATATCTGGAGAGAAAAGATCAACGTTTTTAATCCGTAAATTCAGATTAACTTTTCATCTTTTTTTTTCTTTTTCAAGAGAATTTCTAATCTGTCTTAAGAATATACCTCCACCCCCCCAAAAAAAATATGATAAAATATCAAACCATCGAATTTACTTAACCAGGGTTTAGCTCAGTCGGTAGAGCATCTACCGTAAGGTAGGTATAGCAATCTATCTATTCTATCTACTAGTACAAAATAAAAACGCCCTCCGGGCGATGTAAAGATAGATTTTTAAAACATATTGCCTGAGGAGTGGGAGTAAAAAAATCAATGTCAGCGAGTCTGTACCCTAAGTAAGTAAAATCATCAAATTCATTAAAGGATTAAAAAATAAAACAATTTGAAATGTAAACTTTAAATATGTATTAAAATAAAACAAACTATATATAGATATATAATACCAGTCATGTATTTATTAAAACTTGTTTTAAAAAACAATGAAGACTGTCTAATGTTGCATGTTCAAATTTTGAGTGTATTTATCCTGTGTTATGACGAGTTTGGGTAATGTGACGTAAGCAGTGACATAATTTTTGTTACAGACAAAAACCGGAAGCGAATCTCCATTATTAATAGATATATTACTACTCGTATTCTTTAATTATACGACCGTTATCATCTTGTAACACCGTGACCTACCCTGAAAATTATAGACCGTTCCTATTTTTGTAAGGTATATCAGAATATCAGCTGGGATGAAATACTTATTTCCACAATCTCTCTCTCTCTCTCTCTCTCTCTCTCTCTCTCTCTCTCTCTCTATCTATCTATCTATCTATCTATCTCAGTCTATTCTTTATCTATCTATCTATCTATCTTCATCCAAACCCTACGCACTGATAGGATGTGACACAGCCAATCTTTAAGCGGAGTTTAACAATTTTGAACTTAGAATTTTCCTTCTCCTAGACTGGTTGCCATAGCAAGGTGAAAGAGCCGAGTCTGCTCCTATTTATCTGTATTTACCAACCCCTCAAAACAAACAGGATATAACACAAGATCAGTTTTAAGCAGAGTTTGGCAGGTTTAATAAGAGTTTTCCTTTTTCATTTGTTTTGAATTAGAATTTAAAAAACCCAAAACAAACTACGTGACTGGTGTCGAACTGGGAACCTTGCTGATTCCCAAGCGGGTGCTCTACAGACTGAGCTAAACCGCTGTCTCAAATCCTTTGTACATTTCTCTACGTGTCACGTGGTCCGTTGCCTCACGTGTCACATTTCCTATCGCTTTCCTCCCCCACTCCCTTTCAGACAAGAATCGTTCCAGAGTCGAAATACACTTCTTTCCGCCCCTGAACACCTCACGTCCGTCTCACGTGACATGCTAAACAATCTTGGGTAATTTTCAGATGCTGTCGTCCTGGCCTAAAAAAATATGCTAGGCGGCGACTGCTGAAAAAGTGACCCGTACTAGTTATTAAGCATATAGCAGTTTTTTTTTTTTAAATCGATAAATTAATGCGATAAGAAAGCAATATTTCACAGCTCCACCCAGGATTTTTTTCGACAAGTAAATGTAAATATATTACCCCCATCCTTTTGAAATGTCTTTTTTTTCAATATTTTTTATTTTATTCTAATTCAAAACAAATGTCACATATTTTGAAATAAATACGACCGAGTTTCGAAAATGAAAATAGTCAACACATTAAAAAAATAGAAATAAAAATCAGAATATTTAGATATTCTTTTCTTATGGCAGGAGGCCGGGACGACAGCATCCGAAAATGACCCATTCTTGTGACTGCATGAAGGCCCAATGCCAAATAGTTTTCCCTCGAGATGTGCCGCGCCGTTTCCTTCATTTGGCTTGAAAAGTTCGCGAAATAAGGTATCCAAAATCCAGATTCTTACCTTGATTACAGCGGACTCACTTAACTGTCCAGTACGCTAACTAGAGATTTGATTTAAACAATCAAATCTCTAGTTTCTGATTAGGACCTATGGGGCCAATTTAAGGTTGTTTGGGTATTTTAGCCCCATATAAAAGTTTGGTTCTTAGTTCTTCTTGGCTGGTCAGCTGAAATGAAACTTAGGAACGAAAGGGCACGAAAGAGGAAAGAAAAGAAGGAGACAAAGGCAGAAGGTGGTTTCATAACTCAGGCTTTATTGAACGGCTAATAGTCGATGGTAGCGAGGGCACATGGCCCTAGCTAGGAGACGGACAACCTCAGTTGCGGCCTTCGTTGGAAATCGGAGTGGGATTCTTTTTGTCGGACATGCGCACATGGGTTGCAAAGGGGTTCTTCCGGTCAAGGCCCCATTGTTGTTCTTTTCTTATTTTATTTTTATTTTTGTATATTTTTAATCCCCACAGACCCAGCAAGTAATATCAACTTGTCCTTTTTGAGTGTCTTTTTATAGTTTGACGTGCGTGGTGTAATGGTTAGAGTCGTAGGAAATGGACTCGTCGCCCCGAGTTCAAATCCTGGACGAAGCTAAAGTTCACATAACGCTAATACCCTTTGGAAAGGTATGAATCCAACTACTTTCCCTCCAGCTATGAGTAAATAGCAGGGCAGACTGGCTAGGCACCCAGTCTAGGAGAAGCTAAAACTCTGAATTCAAACCTGTTAAAACCAGTTTGAGGTGGTCACTACTAGAATAGGCTCAATCCTAATTAGTGATCTTTTATCCCCCCCCCCGGTTTCAGAACAGAGAACAGTATCTCCTGCTCTTGTCAATCATTGGTCAGTTAGATTTTATGGCATGTCAACCCTTGTTGCGTTATTTTATTCCGAATACATTTTTGTTTCATCTATTCTTGTTGGTTATTCAATTTTTAAAAACACATTTTAAAAATCATTTTTTATCTCATTGCCATCATTTGCAGGTCCACTCGGGAGCCCGGACTGGTACTGTTACACTGAGTGGTACAAATCCATTTCTTACTTCTTACTTCTAGTCGTCTTCTCATCTGCGTCTGGGGTTGTCGTGGGGACTTCGGTCTGCTGTTAGGGATTTCTCCTAATCAGAAGCCCTGTGTCATTGTTAGTTTTTAGGTAATAAACACAAGACTTCGATTTACGTGATGTTACTTTATTTCCAAATCCCCAACCCAGACACCTGCGCAGTGAGGAGCTCGACTGCTAAATTGACTGAGTACTTCTATCCTTAAACCGGAAGACAGGGTCTTCTATGCTTCCGGTTCTCACGATGTATCCCTGGAAGGCAAGGTGAGAGTGAGGTCAAGCCCGTCACTCACTCTCAAGGTCAGCTGCACTAATCGACATTATGTTTCTGCACTATTGCCATAAATATTAGTATCTAATAATTATGTAACAGTACTACCATTCCGGGTCCGAAACTGGAGTAATGCGAAGAAGGGTGGGAACTTCAACACTCGATGCAGTTTAACGTCATACCCAGGACAAATGAGGAGGTCAGAAAAAGAATAACTGCAGCCGGTGTGTCACATGACAGCCAGCTGTGTATTATGTAAAAAAGAAAATGATGTGGTACGAATAAATGATGAGATCACCAGTTGGTCTGGCAATAAACATTCTGCGAGGAAACAGAAACGGGAGGAAGAGGAAGGGATAGACGGAAAAGGTGGGGAGGTAACTTTTGGCTTTTTCGTTCTTTTTGTTCTTCTTTCTTCTCTTCTTTCTTTCTTTCTTTCTTTCTTCATTCGTTTTCTATCCACCCTCTCTCTCTTTCATCCTTTACTTTCCTTTATTATTTCTATCTATCTCAGTCTGTTCATATCTATCTATCTATCTATCTATCTATCTATCTATCTATCTATCTATCATCTTCTCAGTCTGTTCATATCTATCTATCTATCTATCTATCTATCTCAGTCTGTTCATATCTATCATCTATCAATCTATCTATCTCAGTCTGTTCATATCTATCTATCATCTATCTATCTATCTCAGTCTTTTCATATCTATCTATCTATCTATCTCAGTCTATTCATATCTATCTATCTATCTATCTATCTATCTATCTATCTCAGTCTGTTCATATCTATCTATCTATCTATCTATCTATCTATCTATCTATCTCAGTATATCTATCTAGGCATATCTATCTATCTATCTATCTATCTATAATAATCATAGGCGGTGATTCTATTGACAGGCCTCTATTTTTCTTAGTCGCAGTGTGCATGAAGAAATATGTCGGCTGTTATTGTCAGTCGGAAAACTCCCGATAATTACCGACACACCTGAACCTCATTAGATTTTTAAAAAAAATCAGTTTTCTTTTCAGATTCATTTTTTTTTTACATTCAAAATACCTTCCTTCAAGACCAAGTGCTTATCATACAAAGGGACCACCAAAAAGACGCACTTTTCACTAAAAAAAAGAAAAAGAATTAAAATTAAATCGATTATTTAAGGTTAAATTCTAATTTTAATTGAAAAATAGTAACGTAATGATCATCAGTAAAAAAGCAAAATAAAATTACATATATAATGATTTTTTCATTTTCCTTCATCTTCACCCTGTAATCTGCTGGAACTGCAAAATATTCCAGTTGACACGTTCTCTCTCTCTTTTTTTTTGTTAATCAATATTAAGTCTAGTCTCCTGGCTGGGATAGGGGATCTGTCTTTATCTCAAAGTCACGGAGAATTTTATGCGTTTCATTCTCAAGAACAGATTCTGGTTTATGCATTATTATTATTTTTATTATTTTTATTTGTAGTAGTAGTAGTAGTATTTAAAAAAAATCTTATTATCAATTTTAACTTTTAAAGTGATTTTAATATTTAAAGAAATACTAAAATTTAAATCGTTTGCAAATTGTTTATATTTTTGTATAGCTTATAATTTGAAATTTCCGTTCTCTCTAAACGGTTTATTTGATTTATTTAAAAAAAAAAAAAAAAAAAAGTATCTGTTTGTGTGGATTAAATTTCATTGTTCTGTTTCAGTTTTGTAACAGGAAATACATTTATGACCTGAGGAATGAATAATTAAACAAAAGGCAGGTCTCCTGTTTAACGATTTTATATCTTTTCAAGCTTTCTTGCAAAATTCGTGGATTAGTCCATTCATATCCCGATACTACTAAGTGCCATCATCAGGGGTGATACAAAGTATATAATGGATATGCTGATGATGGCACTTCGAAGTGCCGAAAGTACTCGGGATATGAACTTCGGTGGACTAATCTACGGATTCCATTATAAAAAAGTTGCCAGAAAGCTGAAAAGATGTTAAAACAGGAGACATCTATTTTGTGTATAAATGTGCTGTATATATATATATATATATTATATATGTGTGTGTGTGTGTGTGTGGTGTGTATGTGTGTATAAAATCAGAGATTAAATATCATGATGTTAATATTCTGTATAAGCAGTTTCAAGCATAATATGCAAATCTTCAGACGGTCAAAAATATTAAAAATATTAATGGCGGTGCCTGATGATGTTTAACAAAACCATCGTTTAAATATTCTAATATCTTTATATTTTTGACCTTCTGAAGATAGCATATTATGCATGGAACTGCAGTTACGGAATATTAACACCATAATATTTGTGAGACAGGTTTAGGGGTAAGATAACAGTTGGGGGTTATTACAATAAAACAGAAATATTTTGTATTATTTGAACCATTGTCCCCATCTTTGTTATTATATAAACAACGTTTCGGCCGATGCACCATCCGACATCCTTCAGGTATTTCTTGTCGAACTCAGGAACCTTCTCAAACTCGGGAAGCTTCTCTTCGAACTTGGGAACCTTCTTGTCGAACTTGGGAGCATTCATGTCGTAATCGGGAGCCTTTACGGAACTTCGGATCGAACCCTTTATTCAATCCACGGGGGGTTTTGTTGTTGGCATCCTTCTGTCTATGAGAGACGATGGAGTAGTGTCCAATTTTTTTTAACTACATAGCCTGGGTAGGTTCATACGGAGGATGAGCTGTTGCTCAAGCAGCAAATCCTCCCTCTCCACACTGTCGATGTGGTCCAAAGGAAAGGTAAGGAACACATGCAGTTTTAACAGAGGCAATGTCGCAGGAGTTGCTAGGTAACACTGGAATTCAGCATCCCACCACCTTAGGGACTCCGGCTCCTGATTTGTTTTCGGGGTTTACTCCCCTACCTAGATGAGGTAAATACGCTTCTGTTATGTTTTTTTTAACTTACAGATAAAAATATGAAGGATTGAAATGATAATGCAAGACCAGGTTGTTATAAAATTAACAATGATTTTATTTAACACAGGGTAGAAACTGCTTCTACTCTCAAGCAACTTAACCAGTACTCTCAACGCTGCGTTCAACACATAAACAAACGTAATCCACAAGTAAAATGGCGGAAAACCCACTTCCGGTTTTGACAAATCAAAGGGGAGCAACGCTATATCTTTTGTTAGGTCTTCCTAACAACTTCCCACGGGGGTAGACGGTTAAGTATTCTATTATATGTTATTATCGTCTTTGGCTAGGTTTGAACCTGCAGCCCAGAGATGATTGTCACTTAGAACTGTATTAACTCATCCCTTGCGCCATGTGTCCAACTGGATGTTAAAAATGTGTGTTTGTTTGGAGAAAAAACCATATTGACAAAGCATTAAATTGTTAATTCGACTTAAATTGAAACCAACTACCAAGATTTTTTTGAATAGAATAACACAAGTTCATTAGACAAATTCATCAATGAATGGGAATGAAATGTATTTTTACAGCATTCTCTCTCTCTCTCTCTGTTCTTTCTTTCTCTCTCTTTCTTCTCTCTTTCTTTCTTCTTTCTTTCTGCTCTCTTTCTCTGTCTTTCTTTATCTCTTTTTCTTTCTCTCTCCTTCTTTCACTCTCTCTCTTTCTCTCTCTCTCTCTTTCTCTCTCTTTCTCTTTTTCTTTCTCTCTCTTTCTTTCTTTCTCTCTTTTCTTTCTCTCTCTCTTTTCTCTCTCTTTCTTCTCTCTTTCTTTCTTTCTCTCCCTTCTCCTCTTTGTCCTTCTCTTTCTCTTCTCTGTCTTTCTGTCTCTATCTTTCTTCTCTTCTTCTCTCTCTCTGTCTTTTCTATCTTTTTCTTCTCTTCAGTCGTTCTTTATTCATCTTTTCTTTCTTTTTCTTTCTTTCTTCTTTCCCTTCTATTCTTGTCTTTCTTTTTCTCCTTCTCTCTCTCTCTCTCTTTTCTATTCTCTCTCATTCAACTCCTCTTCTCTTTCTTCTTCTCTTCACTTCTCTTTCCTAATCCTATTTCTCCCTTGCCGATCTTTTCATCTATCTCCCTCTCTCCTGGTGTCTTTCTCCTCTCCACTTCAAATCCTGAGCTCTGTTTGAATTTCACGTAGCTCGACTCTCAAACATCCTGCTGTGCGGAGGTGTCAGTACATGTGTAAAATGAAAATGGAATTGAATCCGACGATATGTTGAAAAGAGAAATAAAGGAAAGAAAGTATTGAATGGATAAAACAGGATATTTTAATCAATTTTACTTACACGTGTTTCGGTCAGGAAATTATCCATGTGAACATTATTCAATCTATTATTATTTTTTAAATAACAAAATGAAATAATAATAGAAATGAAATGAAATATCCGGAACATGTCCACATTTTTTCTATTATTATTATTATTATTATATATTATATATATATATATATATATATATCTTAATCCGACAGTCAAAGGATTTACAAATGCATCTCATCAGTTCTATCCGTTTTTGCACATTCCTCCTGATGAGCCCATGTATTTGTAAACTCCTTTGTTTTTCAATATATATATAATAATTCATCGTCTTTCTTTCTACTTCTCTTTCTTTCTACTACATCTCTATCTTTCTTTCATTCATCTCTTTCTCTCATTTCTTTCTTTCTGCTAAAGAATATAGAGAGAGAGAGAGAGAGAGAGAGAGAGAGAGTGTGTGTGCTAGAAAATATATTTCATTACCCATTCAATGATTTCATTTTAAATCTCTCCCTCTCCCCCTCTCTCTCTCTCTCCCCCTCTCTCTCTCTTCAACTCTACATATCTTTCTTTGTTCTTTTCTTCATCTCTTTCTCTTTCCCCCTCCAACTCTCTGTCTCTCTTTCTTTTCTACTTTCAAACGCCCCCATAACTCTACTTTAGAAAACTGTGAGAACGGTTTAGGGTTAACGCTAGGGTTGGAGGGGGGGTTATTACAATTCGGTGGAAATACTTTAAGCTTCTTATTTACGTGTGCAAATTAAAAGAAACGGCATCGTGAGGTCAAGTGGCTGATAGGCCGGTTTCGAGTTAACCATTGTCCGTTGCTACGGCCTAACGACGGGACAAGTCAAAAGTTATTGATAATAATGATTGATGAATTGGTATGGATGAATTATGGAGGCACGTAGTAGGAAGTGGTCACGGCGAGACGAGTTCGAATCCTGGACGAGGCTGTTTGCATTTCACATAGCGCTAATACCCGTGAAAAAGGTATGAATCCAACTATTCTCCCTCCAGCTATGGGTAAATAATTGATAAATATATTATATTAAATATAAATTGTAGCGGCGTGTAGTAAGAAGTGGACACGACGATACGAGTTCAAATCCTGGACGAGGCTGTTTGCATTTCACATAGCGCGAATACCCGTGTGAAAGGTATGAATCCACTTATCCTCCCTCCAGCTATGGGTGAATAATTGACAAATTGTTATATATAAATTGTAGAGGCGCGTGGTGTATATTAATTGTGGAGGTCCATAGAAGGGAATGGACACTACGAGAAGAGTTCAAATCCTGGACGAGGCTGTTTGCATTTCACATAGCGCTTGGAAAAGGTATGAATCCAACTATTCTTCCTGCAGCTATGGGTAAAAGTCATATGGGCAATAGGGTTGGGATAATCATATAGGTCTATGTAACACAGAGAGAGAGAGAGAGAGAGAGAGAGAGAGAGAGAGAGAAGAGAGAGAGAGAGAGAGAGAGATTAGCATTGAAAATTTTAAAGGATGAATCGGCATAATTCCACATAGCATTCTTTTTTTTTTAAAATATAAAATTCTCCATCTATGCGAAAGTTGAGTGAATAGTGAATTCTGATACCAAAAATTAGATCTTTTACTTGCACCATTATTTGAGGAAGGGGCATCAATGATCGTCTACTAAAATGCACTAAAAATCCTTGTTTTCGCAAAATTTAGCCTTTAGAAAATGAGGATTTTTAATGCATTTTAGTAAACGATCTTTGATGCTATTTCCTCAAACAATGGTGCAAGTAAAAGATCTAATTTTTGGTATCAGTATTCAGTATACTAACACACAACTTTCGCATAGATGGACAATTTGATATTTTTAAAAAGTGAAAAATCGACCTACCCTATTGTACATGTTGCTAAGCGCTGCATGCTGTCACGTGAAGAGGATTTGTGCGCATTTTTTAACCATAGGTGACGAAGAAACTTCTGGGCTGGTCTATCTCAGTCGGCAGGGAAACCATCTAGGAATCACAGAGCTCCTGGTTCGATATCGGTCCTCGCCAACTCAGCGCATGAATAGCACAGATTGGATAATACGTTTCTCATTGGCCAATTTTTACCGTAAAATGCCTGTTGGGAAAGTTCATAAATATAAGTGGGAATCTGGCTTATATTTTAAAACTCCAGCATGGTGGATAAGAGATGCTTGTCGGATGTTTGTTAATGCAGTTTTAGCGATATCCAATGTTTTAGAATTTCTATCACCGTGATAATTTTGGGTGAACAGACAAACAAATTTAGTGACAGCATCTTGCATACATTATTCTCAGTGGAAAATGGTGTGTTCCTGTGTTTGAATACCTGCTTCCTATCTCTTCTCTGTTTGCACCACTGTGACATTTTAGGTTGAACAGACAAACAAATTTAGTGATGATAGCTTACATAAATTATTCTCAGTGGAGAATGATATGTCTATGTATTTGAGTACCTGATTCCAATCTCTTTTCGTTTGCATCAAGTGACAGCAAGTCTCCTCAGGTCTCCAGGACTCTTCTGAGTATTCTGCCAGATTGCAGCAGTGCAGTGTTCTGAATTGTTTCAATCCTTCCTCTGATTTCCAAACTTTTCAGACCCTTTTCCAATCATTTTGGGATCGTTCCAAGTGCACCAACTACAATTGGTATCACTTTCACTTTCATATTCCATATTTTTTTCAGTTCTCTGGCAAGGTCCAGATATTTGTCCATTTTTTCATTTTCCTTTATCTTCACCCTGTGATCTGCTGGCACTGCAAAATCCACCATTTGTTTTTATTATTATTATTATTATTATTATTATTATTATTATTATTATTATTATTATTATTATTATTATTATTTTTATCTATAATCAATGATTAATAGGGACGGGTGGCGGGAGTTGTCATGGATATCCGTGCTGCTAGTGCAACATGATGATGATCAATACTCGTATTCCTTAATCTTCCGACCGTTATCATCACCACCTGGTTAAAAAATATCTGGTGTCGCTTATCCACCGACTTCTTATCTCTTATGTGTGTCGTCACTTCAGTTAAATAATGGACCATTCCGTTTTTATTGTATAGAAAGAACAGGAAGAAAAGGACATGCTATGCAGAAAGAAATAATAAAAAAAGAAAGAAAGAAAGAAAGAGGGAGAGAGAGAGAGAGAGATAGTAGAGAAAATAGAGAGAGGGGTCAGTACGCCAGCATAATGAAAAAATCGAACATAATGAAAAGAAGGAGAGAGAGAGAGAGAGAGAGAGAGAGAGAGAGAGAGAGAGAGAGAGAGAGAGAGAGATTATAATTTTTACATATTGAACTATATGCAACTATAAGAAAGGGAAGGAAAAGGACATACTACACAGAAAAATATAATAAAAAAAGAAAGAAAGAAAAAGAGTAGGGGAAGCATAGAAAGAGGTGGTGAGCGCGCGTAAGCGATAACGCTTATCTGTTTCAATCGAACATAAGAAAAAGAAGGCAAGAGAAGTGAAGAGAAGAGAAGACACACACACACACACACACACATATATATATATATATATATATATATATATATATATGGAGAGAGAGAGAGAGAGAGAGAGAGAGAGAGAGAGAGAGTTAAATCAAGTTTATTATACTTTTTACATATTGAACTATTTCGCAATAGCTCTTAAATAAATATATCAAACGCTGTAATAATTGAATTATCAAACTGTTGTATATCAACAGGTCTTGATAGTTATTATTTATTATTATTATTATTATTATTATATTATATTATTATATTATTATTATTCGCTCTCATCCTAGAATTGACCCCACAATGAGGAAATAAGTTTGTCACGTCGTTCGCCTCTACTCGTAACTGAAATAATATGGCGCCGGTGGTCCAGGTGGTGATTACGCTGATTTATGATTCAATATAAAGGCCACGGCGTCCCGGCTTCCTTGGCGTCCCCGGCGTCCGTGGCGTCCCCGGTTGAGGCGACACGAACGGCCATAAAGCGTAAAGTAATTACGAACAGGCTAAGATTACGAAATGACACCAGCGTTGTTCTAGAGTTCGATTCTGTCTCGTTTAATTCTTTCTTTTCTTTCTTTTCTTTCTTTTCTTTTCTTCTTCTTTTTTTTGTTGCTTTCTAAAAGTTAACTTTTAAAATCTGTCGCGTTTTTCGTTTTAACATTCTCCCGACCTGTCACCAACCCTCACCCGTCAACCCAATACTGATCATCTCTGGTCATTAAAGACTTCTTCTCTGTCCGAGAAATTAAAACGGCAAAAATCAAGATGTTCGAATGTCGTCGGCCGTCTGATCACGTATTTCAAATCAAGTTTGAAAAATTAACGTTTGATCTGAGACCAAATCATCCGTAATTATTAAAAAGTTGATGCGAAAGTTTTCAGCATCTTGTTGTTGTTTCTGACAAAATCATTTATTCATATTAATCTTATTATAATGGAGATTGTGTGTTTGTACGTAACCGAAACTATATCACTACTATGGGGTGGTAAGAGGTTTTGTGTTTTAAGGTTTAAAGGTAGCTGGATACTCTTGTTGTGTGTTCTTTTGCTTTTTACCCCATCTCATTTGGGGGTGCGCTGAAAAGGAAGAATTCAAGGAACGACAAAGAAAAAGACAGAAGTTTATTTTATGACTTAGGCTTTATTCCCGGTCATAGTCGCCCGTGGCAAGGGTCCTTTTTCTCGCACATGCGCGGAGGATTCTTCCGGTGAAGGCTCATGGGAGTTTACCTTTTATTTATTTTCGTCACATTTTCCATGATTTTATTTTTATTTAAATCTAAATTATCGATAAAATTGTTTTACCTCATCAATACTGTTAGCCTTATCTACATATTAATAATATGCAATTATATTTATATATGCTACAAAATAGCGGTTTATAGTGTGAACGGAAAGGCTAATTGTCATATTGATATTTAAAATTTGATTTTAATAAATATGTGCTTATTATTATTGATTTCTAATTGTTTGGTTTAATTTAATGAATATGAGCAAAAATCTTGGGGATGAATCTTAAAAGAAATCCATTAGAAGAAATATCTGTAATTTATTCATTACTTCCTATTTTAACTAAATAGTTAAATTAGGAAAATTTAGCAATGAAAGACAGGAGTGAAGGAAGAGTAAGTTTCAGTTGTTCTATTTTTCGATTATACCCCACTCTTTTTCAAATCTTTTTATGTGCATTCTTATTTAGTTTCATTAGCCGTTCTAATTTAATATAATATTTTATTACATTAAAACTTAAATACTTGCACCCGGAGGATGCATATATTCGCTAGTTCATATAATGGAAAGTCGGTGTCTGTCTGTAATCGAAACTACGTCACTGCTTACGTCACAATACCCTAAAAAGTTTATCAATGAGTATTTAATTTATAGTCAAAACGGTGAATTCATAGAATAAAACTTATTTATTAACGATGTTTTTATGAAAATCTGAGTTATATCTGCCTCAAAACGGCCCATGTTATTAGTGCGTTTATGGTCTTGAAAATAGTTGTGTAACCATACAGTAGTACTTACACGACTACCGTGTGAAATAATTGTCCTTTAATTTTATTTGAGAGAAGCAAGCACGCAACCAACATTATCATTTGGACTGCATATGAGTTATAACATTGTTATTTAGTCCAATGATCTTTAAACAAATTGGTTAAACCATACAGTATTACTGACACGGCTACCGTGTGAAATAATTGTCCTTTAATTTTATCAAAGAGAAGCAAGCCAGCAGTCAACCAAGTAACATTATCCCCACACTACCAACCCCTCCTTCGGGGCGGGGGTCCGGTGTGTTTCAGCCACTGGACCGGTGTGTTGAATTAACAGCGTCGATCCCAGGGGGCTATCCTCAGGCAATACCTGCCCCATTGATTTAAAGGGCATGGCTGGGTTTATTGCCCAGGGGTATTGAGGGGTAATGCCGATGGGATCGACGCAATTTTGTTCTTTCCTACCCATGAGCTTCGGCTAGTGGGTGGGCCCACATTAAAACAAGGCCTTGTGCCCAGCACATACAAGTGGGGTATGATGCAAATACCCCCCGCAACCAAGTAACATTATCATTTTACTGCGTATTTGTTGTCAGGATAGTTCTGGTATGATTTTTGAAATATTGTTATTTAGTTCAATGGTTTTGAAAAACGTGATGTAGCCATACATTAATACTGACACGGCTACTGTTTGAAAGAATTCTTTAATTTTATTAAAGAGAAGCAAGCAAGCAAGCAACATTATCATTATTACTGCGTATTTGTTGCCATTGTTGGGGATTGTCTTCCCCTGGATCTGGAAGAGTTATCTTTCCTTTGAGTTCTCGGTTTGACCACCAGGGGTCTGTGGTATTTAGGCGCCTATTACAAACTCTCTCACTCTCTTTCTCTCCAGGAACTCACACACATGGGTTAGACATTTGTGTCTACACCCTTCTCGTGTGGGCAAGGCCCCCATTACAACGCTAGTAACTTCACTTCTATATGTTATGAATGTCTCCATGTGCCTCTATTAAAGTCCATGTTATGTTTAACACCCTTGTTGGAGTTGTTTGTTTCAACAAGTTATACCATATATTATAACCTTGAACCTTACACCAGGAAGTTAGTACTGACACGGTTACTGTTTGTAAGAATTCTCATTTTATTTTTGTCACCCTTTGTAAAAAGTGATGATTTTGACTGCGTACTTGTTGCCAAGAACATTCTTGCTATGAGTTAAAACATATTGTTATTTAGTTCAATGAACTTAAAAGAAAAAAAAAGAATTTTGGTTCAGATGATTTGCTATCGTCGTTGTTAATGTTCGGCAGAAAACATTAATTATGAAATATTTAATTAATGACATTTTTAATCACTAATCGTTAATGACAGCAAAGCATCATATTTGATCTTGACGTTCTTCTTCTTCTTCTTCTTCTTCTTCTTCTTCTTCTTCTTCTTCTTCTTCTTCTTCTTCTTCTTCTTCTCGCTCTTCTTCTTCTTCTTCTTCTTCTTCTTCTTCTTCTTCTTCTTCTTCTTCTTCTTCTTCTTCTTCTTCTTCTTCTTCTTTTCTTCTTCTTCTTCTTCTTCTTCTTCTTCTTCATTATTATTATTATTATTTCAATCCTTGCAATTTTTTCACACCAGCGTTAGCTGATGGTATTTCACTATAGTCTGAGTGACAACAAGTCGCCTCAGGACTCCTTGACTCTTCTGTGTATTCTAGCCGATTGTAGCAATGCAGTAGTTTGGATAGTCTCAATTCTTCGCCTGATTTCCAGATCCTCCAGTCTTTTTTACAAGCTTTTTCGGACCGTTCCAAGTGCATCAACTACAATTGGTATCAAATTGACCCCCATATTCCACAGTTTTTTTTCGATTCTCTGGCAAGGTCCAGGTATTTGTCCATCTTTTCGTTTTCCTTCATCTTCACCCTGTGGTCTGTTGGAACCGCAAAACCCACCAGTTGACAAGTTCTTTTTAATTAATCAATACTAGATCTGGTTTCCTGATTATTATTATTATTATTATTATTATTATTATTATTATTATTATTATTATTATTATTATTATTATTATTATTTCTTCTTCTTTTTGAGTTTTACATCAGCATTAGCTGATGATTTTTCACTGGAGTCTGAGTGGCAACAAGTCTCCTCAGTCTCCAGACTCTTCTGAGTATTCTGGCAGATTGCAGCAGTGCAGTGTTCTGGATGGTTTCAATCCTTCCTCTGATTTCCAGATTTCCAAACTTTTTTCCAATCCTTTTGGACCGTTCCAAGTGCACCGACTACAATTGGTATCACTTTGACTTTCATATTTCATAACTTTTTCAGTTCTCTGGCAAGGTTTAGGTATTTGTCCATTTTTTCATTTTCCTTCAGCTTCACCCTGTGATTTGCTGGCACTGCAAAATCCACCAGTTGACAAGTTCTTTCTTTTTTGTTAATCAGCACTAGGTCTGGTCTTCTTGCTGGGATAAGGTGATCCGTTTTTATCTCAAAGTCCCAGAGAATTTTATGTGTTTCGTTCTCAAGAACAGATTCTGGTTTATGCATATACCATTTTGTTGTATGGTCAAAATTAATTTTTTTGCATAATTCCCAGTGGATCACCTTCCCAACCCAGTCGTGTCTTGTTTTGTACTCCCGTTGTGCTAGTTTGCTACATTCGCATAGTACATGGTTTACGGTCTCATCTCTATTACCACATAGTATACATTTACTATTTTGTTGGGTCTTATCAATTTTTACTTTGATATAGTTTGTCCTTATGGCATTATTCTGTGCATTATCCTGTGCAGCAATTGTCCATATGGCATATTCTGTGCAGCAATTATTAGTGATTCAGTTATTATTATTATTATTATTATTATTATTATTATTATTATTATTATTATTATCCTTGTGAGTTTTTGACACCAGTGTTTTATGCATTTCATTCTCAAGAACAGATTCTGTTTTTTGCAGTTGGGTCAAATGTTCAAACAGTTAATCACATAATAAGGGAATCCAGCAAACTAACACAAAGTGAGTAGAAGACTTTAAACGATTGGGTGGGAAAGGTGATCCAGTGGAAATTGTGCAAGGGGTTCAAATTTGACCAAACTACCAAATGGTATGTGCACAAAGAATCCATTCGAGAGAATGGAACGCATAAATGGGATTTTGAGATACAAATGTATCACCTAATCCCGGTGAGGAGACCAGACCAACTGTTAATTAAGAACAACTTGTCACCTTGTGTATTTTTATATTCCGGTGGACGACAGATTAAAATTGAAAGAAAACGAAAAGATAAGGGTCTTAGTGTCCTGGTTATGAGTTTTGTTACTATTTTATGGGCCATCCTTTAGGCTTCAAGCAAGAGGGGAAATCCTTGCTAAAGGATGTTAAGTTTCTGACCGCCATCCTTGTAAAGGACTTAAAATAAGTAAGTAAGTCCTGAGCTATAGAATCTTACGTAATGTCAAAGGTCCAGTGATATAATCCTATGTTCTGTCGTCCACGAAGGTTCAAAGCATTGTGAGTAGCTAAGATCAGAACAGCCGATATAAATAACAATATCAGCAGCAGAGTACTGCCAGTGATTGGCCAAGAATATGGTTACATGATTGTCGCCGAGTCTATAAGTAGAAGTGGGCATTTGACACACGCCTTATATACACAAAAACTCCAACAAAGAATCCTTTGGTTGTTCCTTGGTGCGCCTCAGTATTGCAAGTCCTTCGTCAATGATTGAAAATGGACGTCTCTCAGTATCAGTGATTAAGTAGTCAACCAGCCATGCATTTGGGCTGTTGATTGGCTGAGGTTTGAACTACGTGACCTCGCTTAGTCTATAAATTTAAATAGTGTATTGTACCACACCTTATATAAAGAATAATCAAACAAGGTTAAACTTCATCTAGTAGTAAGGTTATTATTCCGGAGGTGTGGAGAGTGTGGAGTAACCCTTTTTCCACCATTACTCATAGGTCGACTCTGACCCGGAGTTTAGAACCTGTGAGGGTCCCATATATGGGTTAGATAACAAATTGTGGTTAAATCGAACTTAATGGTCCTAAATTCCACCATCGTATGTCACCCCCCGAAAGAAAAAATACCAAAAAGTCAGAGAATTAACCTAATTTAATGAAATTTTCAGTGTTGATATATCATTAAATAAAATATAATTCACCAGTTATTTTATTTAAAAACTTATACATTTTTCCAGGTCAGTTAACTTTGGACCATGTATCTTTGATAATCTGTGTTACACCTCAAAGATATGCGGTTCATATTAACTGACCTGAAAAAATGTAAAAGTTTTTAAAATAAAATAACTGGTGCATTATATTTTTTAACTAATTAATATACCAACATTAAATTTGGTTAAATCCCTGATTTTTAGGTACATACAATGGTGGAATTTAGGTCGATTGAATAAAAAATTACTTTAAAATTGTGTTAAAATGAGTTTTTAAAAATTGAATATCCAACAAGAATGAATAAAGCAAAAATGTATTTGGTATAAAATAACCCAACAAGGGTTGATATGCCGTAAAATCCAACCAACAAACCAACCGACCAAACTGTGTATCCTAGGAGGTGTGTCTGAAAAGTAATGAGACTGTTGACACAAACAATTCATTTAAAATCCAAACAACAGACGAAATGTTTTCTCCTCCAAAGTAGTCCCCCCCTCTGAATCTTATCACTTTCCCATCCTTCTCTGTCAAGCTTCTCTGTCTCTGCTGGGAAGGATTCTTCTGGTATGACTCTCAGCTCCGTCGTAACAGACATCCTGATAGCTTCAGTGCATTCAAAACGAGTCCCCTTGATGAGTCCCCTTGATGAGTCCCCTCAGCTTGAGAAAAAGAAAAAAGTCATGATTTCTCATGTCACAACTATCGTCCCATCCCACGCACTTCCCAAGCTGAAGGGGCTCATCAAGGGGACCTGTTTTGAATGCGTTGAGGCCATCAAGAAGTTCGTAACGACGGAGCTGAGAGACATACAAGAAGCATCCTTCCACCAAGGCAGAGAAGCGTGAAAGAATAGGATGGGAAATTGCATTAGATTCAAGAGGAGGGTAATACATTGGAGGAGAAAACATTTAGTTTTTTTTGGATTTTAAATGAATTGTTTTTGACAACAGTCTCATTACTTTTAAGACACACCTCGTATAGATATTTACCAACCCCTCCGCAGGAACAGGATGTGACTCAAGGTCAATTTCTAAAGCGGAGTTTAACAGGTTTGAATTCACAGTGTTCCTTCTCCTAGACTACTTACCGAGCCAAGATTAAAGAGCCCAGTCTGCCGTACAGTTTACCCATAGCTGGAAAGAAAATAGTTGATTCGACGAAACGAATTCAATTCCTGGACGAGGCTGATTGCATTTCACATAGCAGTAATATTTTTGGGAAAGGTATAACCTTAATTGTTCATCCCGGACTACCTAGGGAAAGGATAACCTTTCCAAGAGTATTAACGCTATCTGAAATGCAAACAGCCTCGTCCAGGAATTGAACTCGTTTCGTCGTTTCCATTTCCTATGACATTAACCATCACACCACGCGCCACCATATGTGCGTATCTTATAGGGAAGCTGAACAAGAGAAAAAACAAATCGAGGAATTTATTTGGTCGTCATAACTGTTTATGTCATTTCTTGATTTTCACGAATAGGATTTAATTAAGGAATGTGTCAAAAGTTTCATTCATTCAAATGACGAATTCATGCAGTGAGAGAAAATAGGAAAAACATGGCTAAGAAATTGATAGAAATTATTCACTCGCCATTTATGCAACCTGTATTCAAAATCTATATGAATAATTAGAGTGTGTGTTTGCCTGTCTTCTCTTCTCCCCCCCCCTCTCTCTCCCTCTCTCTCTCCCTCTCCCTCTCTCTCTCTATATATATATATATATATATTGTTGGCATACTAAAAACGATGGCATAGTGTCCATTTTAAAAAAATCTGCATCTGCGTAAGTGGCTGAACATACCAATTTTTGAATGGCACTCTCTGGTGCAGTGACCGCAAACAAACGGTGACGCTTGCTGTTGTCTCTCCTTCCTTTTAACTCTCCTTCCTTTTGACTCTCCTTTCTGTGTCGGCTTCTTTCCTCTCTTTTTCACTCCTTTTCGTTTCTTGTTTGACGAGGAGGCGCCAGGTCGTACAGTCTTCTACATAAGCCTCCCATGTGTTTATGTCGATGTGGCATGTCTTCATGTCTCCCTTGCAGGCATCTTTGAAGCGTAGGCGTGGTCTCACTACCGGTCGGGTGCCCTCTACTAGTTCACCATACAGTAGGTCTTTATATATATATATATATATATATATATATATATATATATATATATATATATGAAAGTGTGGATATAACAACACAGACAATTAAATTCAGTTGATATTTCGCCTCATTATTTGATGGAGCTTTTTCGAAACTTTATTGACATAATTACTTGTACATTCTGCTTTTATAGTGAAAAGGTAAATGGGTGAGGAGTGAGAGAAAGTCGGGTGGGGATAGGTGTGTATGGAATGGTGCTTTAATTTTTTGGGATCAGCCGGCACCCGACTTTCTCTCACCCTTCATCCATTTACCTTTTCACTATAAAAGCAGAATGTACAAGTATTTATGTCAATAATGTTTCGAAAAAGCTTCATCCAATGAGGCGAAATATCAATTGAATTTAACTGTGTGTGTTGTTATATCCACACTTTCCTCTATTCTCAATCACATTTTGTCGGATTTATTCAAATCCTTCACTCCTCATATATATATTATATATTATATATATATATATAATATATATATATATTGGACAAAGAGTATAATTTTTAATGTGCAGTTACATTTCTTTATAAAATTATGATTCGCCGGATTTCATTTGTGTTGTGGTCTTTGTCAATCGAAATAATTGAACATGATTTGTAATAATGATTTTAAATAATAATAAATAGAATACATGTGTACATGAACAAAATCCTGACCGAAACACGTGTTAGTAAAACTCAAATTAAATCAATTTTTATACATTCAACATGTTCTTTCTTTAATTATTTATCCTTTCAACATATCGTCGGATTCATTTCCATTTTCAACTTACACACACACACACACATACACATGCACACACACACACACACATACACATGCACACACACACACACACACACATGCACACACACACACACACACATACACATGCACACACACACACACATACACATGCACACACATTGCTATATATATATATATATATATATATATATATATATATATTACGATGTCGTTTATCGCAAAAGATTTATACACACACGCGCAACCACACATTCATAAACACATAAAAAATGCACAATGCTTTTTCGATACACACACTTACACACTCTAATACTCACACCGCAAAAAAAAAGAATATTTGACTTCATATTTCAAACCGTCCATTTTTTTCAACGTTCTTTTTTCTCAGATTTCAAATTTTAAACAAACTGATAAACAAGGACTATTACTCGCTTTTCTCGTTATTCTGTAATAACATTTTTTTTATCACCTTCCATATACCAACAAATGCCCTGAAGATGATCAAATTAATAGATCGAAACACTGCAGCGTCGGCCAATAAACTTACCACTCAACTCATTTAAACCTGTATTTTTTTTTCAATTTTTCTTAATATGCTACATACCGTCGGATTCACTTCCTTTTCTTCATATATATATATATATATATATATATATATATATATATGACAGGTAGGATTCGAATCACGCACACTGCCCTGTCTATAGCTCTGCTGATGAGGCCTAATAGGCTGAAATGTACATACAGAGATCGACTTTTTCTCGATTTGTTTACTCTTCACATAAACCGATATGCACGCCTAATTCATTTAATTATAATTAATTAATCAACAAATTAGGTATGACTTTAATTAAGCACATAATCTCCCAGAAATTGTCGGCCTTCGCCATTTCAAACACATTGTTTGTTCACTTCATATATATATATATATATATATATTGGACAAAAAGTATAATTTTTAATGTGCAGTTACATTTCTTTATAAAATCATTATTCACCGGATTTCATTTGTGTTGTGTTCTTTGTCGATCGAAATAATTGAACATGATTTGTAATTTATTTTAAAATCTTTTTTCTCGATATTTAACGACCAATTATCGTTTGGTAATTCTTATTTTTTTTTTGGATCCTTTAAAAAAAGAATTTCTGATTTGTAAAATGTTATTGTTGTTATTATTTTCATTTTCTTTTTCTTTTTGAATATTAACAATGAAATATGATTTTGAAAGATTTATGTACAAACATATGTAAACTGACAGACATCAATTGATTTATGCTTTTACTTACCTCGTTTCGTTGCCAGGGAAACGAGTTTTATGTAAATTTTAGACGTATATCTTAAAATCCCATTTCTTTCGTTTTGGTTGATGGAAGGAAGCTTTAAGTAAACATTGCAATCAATCTACACTAAATGCATTTGACGAACTGTAGATCAGGAATGTAGGCACATAGGCAATATATATATATATATATATATATATATATATATATATATATATATATATTGTTGTGCTGTTCAACCACTCACGCAGTTGCAGATATTAAAAAAATACCTAAAAGTGGACTCTACGCCATCGTCTTTAGTAGACGGAAGGATGCCAACCAATATATACATTATCATTATTATAATGGTATACACAGGAATAACCTACTCGAGTTTCACCATGAGGCTCTTCAGGGTTAAATCCACTGAATTAATTAAGATATTCATTAATTACAGCCGATTGCACGCGTGTATTTTGTGGCAATAACGGTTAGTGACTGATAGAAACTAAATAAGAATGCAGATAAAAAGATTTGAAACAGAGGGGTGGTATAATCGAAAAATAGAACTACTGAAACTCCCGTCTTTCATCGCTAAATTTTTCTATTTAGTTAAAATAGGAAGTAAAGAATAAAATTACTGTTATTTTTTCTTGTTAATGAAATAAAAAAAATGGATTTAACCCCGAGATTTTTGCTCATATTCATTAAGATAAAGCCAAACAATTAGAAATCTATAATACAATTAATTAAAATCATTTTTAATATCAATATACAAATTAGCCTTCCCGTTCACACTGTAAACTGCTATTTTGTTGTATATATAAATGCACTTGCAGGTTATTAATATGTATATAAGCCCTCCCCTCGTGGTGGGGGTTCAGTGGCTTCGGCCCTGGATCTTTACAAGTTAATCCCAGGAGGCTATCCCCCCTGGCAATACCTGCCCCCTTGATTTAAAGGAACAGGGCTGGGTTTATAGCCCAGCGCCTGAGGCGCCCCCTTATGGGGGAATGCCGACAGGATCGACGCAATTTTTTCCACCTACCACCGATGAGCTTCGGTTTGTGGGTGGCCCACATGAAAATGTCCCTGTGTCACGCCCTCATAAGTGGGATGAGAGGCAAATACCTTCAGACCCTCCCCTCGGGTGGGGTTTGCTGTAATTAACAGCGTTGATCCCAGGGTGCTATTCCCCCAGGCAATACCTACCCACTCAATTCAAAGGTGTAGGGCCGGGTTTATTGCCCGGTGCCTGAAGCGCTCCCTTGAGAGGGAATGCTGACGGGATCAGCGTATTTTTGCACCTTCCACCCATGAGTCTCGGCTTGTGAGTGGTCCCACATTAATAAGGCCTTGTGCCTAACCCGTACACGTGGGGTACGTGGTAAATATCCTAGTATGTAGATAGGTCCAGTGGTATTAAAAGGCCGCATCCCCAAAGACCTACTGTATGGTGAATTAGTAGAGGGCACCCGACCGGTAGGGAGACAACGCCTGCGCTTTAAAAATGTTTGCAAGAGAGACACGAAGACATGACACATCGACATAAACACATGGGAGGCTTGTGCAGAAGACCGTACGACCTGGCGACACCTCGAAACGAAAAGGAGTGAAAAAGAGAGGAAAAAAGCCTCCACAGAAAAGAGAGTTAAAAGGAAGGAGAGACAACAGCATCTCCAGAACGCATCACCCTTTGTTTGCATTGACTGTACCAGAGACTGCCATTCAAAAATTGGTACGTTCAGCCACTCACGTAGCTGAAGATAAAAAAACGTGGACTCTACACCATCGTCTTTAATAGACGGAATGTTGCCAACATTAATAATGTAAAAAAAAATATTAATAATTGAGGTTTAAATAAAATCATGGAGAATGTAACATAAATAACTAAGGGAATTGTGACTTGAGTAGTGATATAGTTTTGGTTACAGACAAACACACAATATCCATAATAATAAGAGATGAATCGGTCGGCGAATGAAATTAGCGAAGTTAGAATTAGAGAACGACATGACCAGTTTTGTTCCCTGTTTTGCTCCCTGTACACCCCAAACAAATCTCGTGCCCAGGTTCGAGGTTTCATCATTGTACCATCCAGATTTTATCAGGGTGGGGTTCCAATAGTGCAGCCAATAACGAAATAAACTCGTATTTTACAGCCCCCAGCTGACAGGGCGGACTTTGCTTGGGTGTGGCATGCTCAGAAACAGCGAGCCGCTATGAGCGGTTTAAAATCGGCACAGAGTTAAACATCACTGTAGTAGAAGTGACAGTGACTTACCGGTAGCCAAACGCATTCGCTGTCTCGCGTGTCGATCTACTTTCTAAGAGCCGTTCGTAAAACTGCTGCTACAAACTTATTTGCATAAGATAGCTGCGAAACATTTAAAAAACAGGCGAGTGGACGTGGGTAGTAGTTCTCCTGCGGATTCGCATGTGTGACGTCGAAGGATTTGAAAATCGGTTATAGTCGTTACTTCGTGTGTGTACCGAAGGTTTTGTGTGGTGGTGCGAATTTACGAAAGTATCGTAGCAGCTTCATCATTTTTTGTTTTGTTGTAAACCGTACAGTTAAAATAGGCACAGAGTTAAATGTCACTCACCCTCAGCTTTGCGAATATCTAATATTTTGTTTCGTTTCGTTTTGTCTTGTTTCATTTCTTCCATTAGATTCCAGTTTTTTTTCTTTTTCATTCCGCAATTTGTATTCAACCGTAATTCGTTATTCTGGATTTCTCATCTCTTCGTTTTTCTTCATCTACTTAAGATATCAATTACGGATTTTGCTTTTATATTAAACAACGACATTTTTTTTTTTTTTTTGTTTGCTTTTTTTTGTCAGAGAAGGAAAAACAAGTTTATTGTATTTTACAACACTAGTTTCGGTCTTTGTTGTCAGTTGTTTTTATAATTTGTTTTATTTATTTGTTCCTTCAGAATATTTAATGCATTCGTTTTATTACATTTACCTTAGAAAATGGAAAACGAGATAACTAAATGAGACAATAAATAGAATAACAATTGAATGATATATATATATATATATATATATATATATATATATTATTAGAGCTTAATGAATTGGACATTGTACGCACACAACCACGCGCAAATATATATATAATGTACAATTTAATAAGCTCTATTGTTATTCTATTCGTTGTCTCTATAATCACACACACACACACACCACGCACATATATATATATATATGTATATATGTATGTATATATATGTATATGTATATATATATATATATATATATATATATATATATATATATATATATATATATATATATATATATATATATATATATATACATACAGGGTGGGCCAAAAGTAGGGTTACAGTTACTTTATTAAGTTTAGGTGTTAACTGTAACCCTACTTTGGCTCACCCTATATATATATATATATATATATATACACGATTATATATAATATATATATATATATAATAATATATATATTATATATATATAATATAATTAATATATATATATATATATTAAATACATATTACATATACTGAAATAAATATATATACCAATTAGAACACAACATATATATCACCACAGACACATACATTATATATATAATATATATATATATATTTGGTAACCATATCCCCTCAGCAGCTCTCCATTGGAAGAGCTGTGAGGGTATATGGTTACCAAAAGAGGAGAACTCTTGTGATATTGAGCAGTTTCGAATAATCTCGCTGTTATGTGTGGAAGGGAAGACCTTCTTCAAAATAATGGCTCAGCGACTAACGGAGTTCCTCATAGAGAACGACTACGTGGACACCTCTGTGCAAAAGGGTGGAGTACCAGGAATGTCAGGATGCCTGGAACATACGGGGGTGGGGACTCAATTAATTAGAGAAGCAAAAACGCATAAAGGAAACCTAGCAGTACTTTGGCTCGACCTAACAAATGCATATGGCTCTATTCCCCACAAGCTTGTCGAGACCGCTCTAATTAAACACCACATCCAGAAGGCATTAAGAACCTCATTATGAATTATTACAATAATTTTAAATTGAGAGTTTCTTCAGGATCAACAACTTCCAACTGGCAACAACTGGAAAAGGGGATAATTACTGGTTGTACCATCTCAGTGTCACTCTTCACTCTAACCATCAATATGCTGGTTAAATCAGCTGAAGCAGAGTGCAGGGGTCCGGTTTCAAGTTCGGGAACTCGGCAGCCCCCCATAAGAACTTTTATTGATGACCTCACTGTAACGGCACCATCTGTTCATGGCATGTGGCTTCTCCGCGGACTACAAAGGTTGATCTCATGGGCGAGGATGAATTTTAAGCCGACCAAGTCTAGATCCCTCGTCCTGGAAAAAGGAAAAGTGGTCGATAAGTATCGATTCACCGTAGGAGGTGTAACAATCCCAACCCCCAGAGAAAAACCAGTCAAAAGCTTGGGAAAGATCTTTAATAGCTCCCTGAAGGACACCTCATCTGTCCAACAAATGAAAACGATCTTAGGGATTGGCTGAATGCAATTGAAAAAACAGGACTTCCAGGCAAGTATAAAGTTTGGATTTATCAACATGGGGTCCTTCCACGGCTTCTGTGGCCCCTCCTAGTCTATGATGTGCCAATTACCACGGTGGAGTTACTGGAAAGAACCATCGGTCAGTTCCTGAGGAGGTGGTTGGGGCTACCCCGGTCTTTAAGTAGCATAGCCCTATACAGCAATTCAACAACACGGCGACTCCTACTCGGCAGCGTAACGGAAGAGTTTAAAATTCACACTCGCAAGGGAGGTGATGCTATACCGCGATTCAACGGACATTTAGGGTTTCATCGGCTAACATTATAGTAAAGACTGGAAGGAAATGGAGTGCACATGAGGTAGCTGGGAGAGCAGAGGCACGGCTGCAACACAGTGTCATTGTTGGCAACGTGGCAGTGGGAAGGGCTGGGCAGGGCAGCTATCACAGACATCTCTACAACAAGGCCTCAAAGTGATAAAAAAGAAAAATGCTGCAGGACGAAATACGAAAGGAGGAGGAAGAAACTCGCCTGGCCAAAATGGTTGCTATGAGTCATCAAGGCGCCTGGACTCGTTGGGAGAACATTGACCAACGGAAAATATAAGGGTTAGAACTCTGAAGATCAGATCCTACTAGGATTTGGTTCCTAGTTCAATCAACATATAATGTTCTGCCAAGTCCAGTTAACCTATACCTGTGGAATTTGGCAGATTCTCCAGACTGTCAACTGTGCCATGGAAATGGCACTCTGGAGCACATTCTTATCAGCTGCCCCAGGGCGTTGGGAGAAGGACGATACCGCTGGCGGCACAACCAAGTACTCAAGGCCGTGGCAAAATCAGTCAGCGAGGCGATTCTAAGGAGTAAGAATCAACGCCCCCCCCTAACAAGAGATCAGATTTATAAAAGCTGGGGAGAGGATTCATCAGAAACTACACAGAACAGGGGGGCTGCTCGCAACTGCAAGGGACTGGGACCTCCAAGTCGATCTAGGGAGGCAGTTGAAATTCCCGGAAAAGATCCTCACCACTTCTCTCCGGCCAGACATGGTTTTAACATCGGAGTCAAAAAGCAGGTGGTGATATTAGAACTTACAGTCCCGTGGGAAGATAGGATAGAGGAGGCAAATTGTAGAAAGACAGCCAAATACCAAGAGCTTGTGGCTGAATGCAGAACAAATGGCTGGAAGGCCCGAAATGAGCCTTTCGAGGTTGGATGCCGTGGCTTTACTGGCAGGTCGCTTCTAAATGTGTTTAAGATCCTTGGCATTAGGGGGCCAGCAATGTAGGAGAGCCATAACAGAAATTGCAGGGGTTGCTGAGAGAGCATCGGGATGGTTCTGGATCCGCAGGAGCGATGCTTGGACAGGTGCCACTAGGTCGCAAACCGGGAATTAATCATCCCGGTTGGGGTCTCCTGGGCGAGGGTGTATGGTGATTAATGACCCGAAACACTTGTTGACCTCGGTTTCATCACTGACGACTGCAGCCTAGTATTCACTCAACGGTGTGTTTATCAAGTAAAGATGACAATAGAAATATGTATATATATATATATATATATATATATATATATATAATATCCAATTTATTAGCCTTTATTATTATTCTATGCGTTGTAGGGTAGCGTGTACATGAAGTCAACGGCACTTGGTTAATGACAGTTTCTCGCCTATGTGATTCTTAAACTAACTTAGATATTCATGCTCCATGCACGATATTGAGTACTGTTTACTTATGATTATAGCGCACTATATTATCAATATTAATATACACACACATATATAACATGTGTGTTTGCATTAATATTGATGATAATATATATAAAAGTATATATATATACAAAGTGTGTCAAAAAGTATCGAGAGTTTTTGTACTTTTTGACACACCTTGTATTCTGAAAAAATTAACGTTCCATTCATTGTTCATTTCTATCTTGGTAAATACAGCTTCAAACTCGACACTTTTATGACTCACCTTGTATTCTTAAAGAAGTTAACGTTCCATTCCTTGTTCATTTCTTCAATCTCGATACTTTTATGACGCACCTTATATATATATATATATATATATATATATATATATATATATATATGTATGTGTGGGGGTGTAAATTAATGAGTGTGGAATACACCGCCTTCTATCATATATGTGATAAAAGGATTGGGGTTGCCATAAGGGCAATATAGTTTTTTTAATAGTGAACATAGATCACTAATCATGCCTGAACCTATTCTAGTAGTGATCACCCCATGCGGAGTTTAACAGGTTTGAATTCAGAGTTTGTCCTTCTCCTAGACTGGTTGCCTAACCAAGGTTAAAGAGCCCAGTTTATACATAGCTGGAGGGAGATTAGTTGGATTCATACCTTTCCCAAGAGCATTAGCGCTATGTTAACTGTAGCTTCGGCCCGGATTTGAACTCGGGTCGACGAGTCCATTTCCCATGACTCTAACCATTAGACCACGTACCTCCAACATAGAGTTGGGACTATCATACAGGTGCTAGAACTAGACGTGACCAGCCGATTGATCGAAGGGGGGCCTCTCCGACCGCATTGCCAACATTAAGTATTGCGTACACGATGACGTCAGCTCGTAATCAAATTAAGAGCACTGAAAATAAATTTGTATTAGAAATTAGAAGTTCTTTGTCTCGAAAAAAAAAAAAAAAAAAAGATCTCCTCAAAGACGGAGATTATATTCTTGTAATTATTCTGGCAAAATGTTGCAATTTAGAGAATGAGCGAAGAAAGGAAATTCGTTGCTTGTGAAAAAATATCAATGTTTTCTTGTTGGTTTTATTATTTTCTTTTATTTTTAAAAAAAATCCTCCACCGCATTTTAGTTCTGTTTGTGAGCACAAGAGGGGCCGAGGGGTGGGTTGTAGTGTTTGGCAGGGTGGGGGAGTCAAATTCTGATCAGGATCGACGGGGTGGGGTGGGGGGATGCATCAGCTGTCATTGACAAAATCAGAAGAGGGTGAAGTAAAGATGAGACGAGTTGAAAATCAAACCGTTTGTTTCATTTCAGGAACGGGTTCATCGGTGAACGGATGGGGTAGGGGAATAGAATAAAAAATAATAAATGCTACAATAATAATAATAATAATAATAATAATAATAAACCCAGAATCTGTTCTTGAGAACGAAACGCATAAAATTCTCCTATATGCACTCTGTTAGGGTTCAGTCTATGGTTAAATAAAAATGAGTTTGAAAGGTGTTTCCAAATTCAGTTTGTAAGTTGAGTTTGAAAAAAAAAAGATTGAATGTAGAAAAATGTTGAACACCTATCAAGAATAAAAAGAAAAAACAAACAAAAACAAACAAAACAAACAAACTAAAAAACGAACCAAAAACTAATAACTAACCAACCAACCAACCAACCAACCAACCAAGCTAAATGAAATGCCAAGTAGTAATGAGATAAGCTGGACTTTTTCTCTGAATGTTTGAGATGAGGCTTGATGATTAGTATTATCTGCATTATTCGGACTATTGTCCTCATCTTCATTGTTATTTGTACAACGTTTCTGAAGAAGGCCGGAGGGCATATCGGTCGAAACGTTGTACAGATAACAATGAAGATGAGGACGATAGTCCGAATAACGCAGATAATACGTAGCTGGACATTGTTTATTATATCCAATAAAAATAGCCTTTTCGCTACGAGCATCTAATTTCTTTTTGTTTTGTTCATAACAAAAACAAGTCGTGCCAAAAATATGCATACGACTTAATTTTATTTTGAACCAGTAAAACATTTAAAAAAGAGTTTCCCCTAAAAATGTATTAAAGCAGCGGTTCCTAATATACGTCGACGTAAGAATTGCCTAAACCCACAAATTTTTCGGTAGTTTTGATTCAATAAGCAAATATCTCGTCATTGAAAATAAAGTTCTCCATTAAAAACCCAACCAACCAACCAACCAACCAACCAAAATTGATTGCTCAGTTGGCGGGATTTAGAATATGTTGATTGTAAAGAATAAAAGTACAATAAAGTTGTGATCTGCCCCCGAGAAAGATATCACGAATAATCGAAAATATGCAACCCATTTTGGAGGAGTCCATTGCTGACCTGGATAAATGACAATATCTTGAGTATGCTTCTTTTTTTCTTTTTCTTTTTTTTTGACGCCACACGATGAAAAATTCCGAATTCGCTCCCGGTAACTAATTTACATAATTTAGCATATTCTTCCACATCTATCTCACGATCTACCAACCTTCAAAACATCCTGTCACGTGTCAGAGTGACGTCATAGTCACTTTTTTTTAAATCACGGGGAGAGTCACGAGTTAACTGCAAGCAGAATGTAATATGCGTGTTCATGTTTATTCATAGTGTGGCGTAAGGGTTATCATTGCAAGAAAATGAACTCGACGATCTAAGTTCGAATCCTGGACGAGACTGTTTACGTTTTACTTTGCTCTGTTGGCAAAAAAGAAAAAAAAACTCCTATAAAAATAAAGGGTACATGAACAATTACATTACTAATCAATTCTTTTCCAGTTACACAGAAAAGATATGCGAAACAATCGTAAACGAACTGCAATTTGAATTCTAATATCTAAAAAAAATGAAAATAAATAAATAAGCTCGTTGGCTCATCAATATCATTTTCAGTCACAATTGTCCAAGATCAGAAAACATGGGTATAATATATATATATATATATATATATATATATATATATTTCTTCCGAGATCAGAAAACGTTGGTATATATATATATATATATATATATATATATATATATATATGGAGAAAGGTAGACAAACACGGGCTGATGTAGAAAAGGGATGTTTATTGTATTTTCTACAACATCCCGTGTTTGTCTACCTTTCTCCACATAATGTCGGATTAATTTCCTCTATGTAAATAATAGTGATTATGGGGAAAGTGAGTTTGTAAAGCGAATTGAATTAAAAATAAATAAATAAATAAAAACGACCGGTGAATTTTAGAAAAAACATTAAAATCTTTTTAGTATTATCTGCATTATTCAGACTATTGTCCTAATCTTCATTGTTACCCGTACAATGTTTCGGCCGATGTGCCCTCCGGCCCTTTTCAGGTATTTCTTGTCAGAATCGGGAACCTTCTCAAAGTTCCGCGATAGCTCCCGATTACGACAAGAAGGTTCCCGATTACGACAAGATGGTTCCCAAGTTCGAAAAGAAGTTTCCCGAGTCCGGAAAGAAGGTCCCCGGGTCCGAGAGGTTCCCGAGTCCGACAAAAATACCTGAAGAAGGCCGGAGGACACATCGGCCGAAACGTTGTACAGATAACAATGAAGATGAGGACAATAGTCCGAATAACGCAGATAACACTAAAAAGATTTTAATGTTTTTCTAAAATTCACCGGTCGTTTTTATTAAAAAAAAAGTCCAAATTCGCTTTACCAACTCACTTTCACCATAATCCCTATTATCTACATAGAGCTCAATGGGTGACCCAACGGGTCACGTTTTGTCTAGTATATATATATATATATATATATATATATATGTATCGCGAGATATAATCATTTGTTTTTAATATCACGCTTATATAACGTATCGTACAATTAATTGACCAAAGAAATATCAATTAACTCTTTCCGAACATCTGCCATATTTATTGCATATCAAGTGCGTTACACTTTCTCTCCCTCGTCGCCATCTTTCTATTGTAAATGATGTGTATTTATCTTATCGTATCTTATCCACTCTTAACTGGAAGTAGTCTTCACTACTCGTTCCATTCAATCATTTTATTAAGGGTGGGTGGTAACTACCTACAAAACAACATGGACGGACGATCTTTAAAACAATTCTATTCATATGTATTATTTAGATTATTCGAACTATTGTCCTCATCTTTATTGTTATCTGTATAAATCCATAAATATGAGTGGGAATTTTGCGTACACCTTGGACCAAGTATCCAATGAAAGGTTTACATTTTAACTCGTCACTGGTAACTTCCGCTTCCAAATTTTTGTAAACAAATGATTTTAATCAGAAGTTTATGGAGATATAGAACTCACAATAAATTAAATAAATAGATGCTTGGTACACGTAATGAAATTAAAATTTAATAGCAAAATCTTTTTTAAATAAATACTTTCTATTCAGAAATTTATGAATATTTTTCAACACTTACAATGATTAAAAAAAACGAAAGACGTTTTTATACTAAAATAGTTTTTACTTAATCAGAAGAGAAATGCAATTATTTTTACTTAAATAAAAATACAGTTTTTATTTGCAAAATATTTTTTATTTTTATTTAAATAAAAGGATGCTGTTCAGAAATAGTATCACACAATTTGTAAAATTTATTTTTGTCAGATACAATTTAAGTGCAAAAAATAATCTGTTCGTTGATTTTCAAATATTTGAAAGTCGAAGTTACTGGTGATGAGTTAAAATATGAACCTTTAATCAAGTTGATCATTTGGGGTGCCTATTGGATACTTGGTCCTACATCTTACACCTATAGTTAGTCCAAAAGCCTGACCATCGGACACAGAAGTGACATTCCTTGTGTTCTATTCTTCAACAATAGGGCGGAACATAAGGCGAGCTATGACGATATTCATCAACATTTGAGGCGATTGTGAAAGTATTAATTGGAATATTCGGACTATTGTCCTCATCTTTATTGTTACCTCCGGCCTTCTTCAGGTATTTCTTATCGGACTCTGGAGCCTTCTCGAACTCGGGAACCTTTTTTCGAATTCGGGAACCCTCTTGTCGTAATCGGGAGCCATCACGGAACTTTGACCCCAACCCTTTATTGAATCCACGGTGATATCCTATTCTCATTCCGCTAACCATAGTTGGTACAAGGGTTGAGCTGTATTAATTATTATTCTGTTATTGTCGCCCTTGACCAAGATTGAACCTGCAGCCTAAAGATAACTGTCACTTGACCCCAACCCTTTATTCAATCCACGGGGGTCTCCTGTTCTCATTCCGCTAACCATAGTTGGGTACAGGGGTTAATCTGTGTTAATTATTATTCTATGTTACTGTTGCCCTTGACCAAGATTGAACCTGCAGCCTACAGATAACTGTCACTTAGAACTGTCTTTAACCCAACGCCTTTATCCACTAGGCTATGTGTCCAATTAGATCGATAGTATCAAGCAAAGGAAACGGACGCTGAATTATTCAGAGGTTTTGAAAGGTTTCAGTTGATGACTATAGCGATCGATATTATTATATAGTTCGATCAATTGTAATATACCGAGAATGATATGAAAAATACGTGAAGAACGTGGGAATGTGGAGACGTTGGGCAGAAAAAAAAAAAAAGAAAAAGAAAAGTCGTGCATCGCCACAAAAAGGTAAATCCGTCACAAGGAAGTGTAGTGAAGAGGACAGTTGTATTTCCGGATTTAAAAAAAAGAAAAAGGGAAAAGAACCGGAAGTCTTGGAAGATAACGAAGAAGACATCAGGGAATGTCGATCAATTTCTGTTGGCGCGCAAAAACGAAACAACGAAAAGTGGACAGATGAAGTTGATCAATTTCTAGACGAAGCTGTTTGCATTTTACATGGTGCTAATACCCTTGGGAAAGGTATGAATCCAATTCTCCCTCCAGCTATGGGTAAATAGCAGGGCAGACTGAGCTCTTTAACCTTGACTAGGGAACCAGTCCAGGAGAAGGAAAAACTCTGAATTCAAGCCTGTTAAACTACGCTTAAGAAATTGACCTTGTGTCACATCCTGCTCGTGCGGAGGGGTTGGTATATATATATATATATATATATATATATATATATATATGGTTTCGAGTAACTGATGAAAATCTAAAGAGAAATTGTCTGGACTGAAACAAACAAAACGAAATAATGAAAAGTGTACAAATGAATTTGATTCAAGAGAGAGTCGTCACGTCGTACAGACTTGAAAGTGTTGCATTTTAGCATACTGATAGATAGATAGATAGATAGATAGATAGATAGAGAGAGAGAGAGAGAGAGAGAGAGAGAGAGAGAGATCTTCCGACTGTTATTATCATCACCATCTGGTTATAAATATCTGCCGTCGCTTATCCACCGAATTCTTATCTCTTATGAGTGTCGTCACTTCAGTTAAATAATGGACTATTCCGTTTTTATTATATAGAAAGAAAGGGAAGAAAAAGACATGCTATACAGAAAAATATGATAAGAAAAAAAGAAAGAAAGAAAGAAAGAAAAAGAGAGATAGTAGAGAAATATATAGAGAGGGGGTGAGTGAGTGCGCCAGCATAATGAAAAATCGAACAGAGAGAGAGAGAGAGAGAGAGAGAGAGAGAGTTTCTTTTGTGGGGCTGTGTTTAAATATCTGGGTTGCAATGCCCCCTGGAGGTAAGGGAAGATTATCCTTTACCAAACAAGGAAAGATAATCGCTACAACGTCATTATTTGAACCAGCAAATATATGCACCTTCCTCCGGGTGCAAGTATTTTAATTTTAATGTGATAAAATATAAGATTAAAATAGAAAGTCCAATGAAACTAAATAAGAATGCAGATAAAAAAAATTGAAACTGGGGGCGGGTGGTATAATCGAAAAATAGAACAACTGAAACTTACTCTTCCATCATTTTCCATCACTCCCGTCTTTCATTGCTAAATTTTCCTAATTTAACTATTTCGTTAAAATAGGAAGTAAAGAATAAAATTACAGTTATTTCTTCTTGGTAATGGGTTTCTTTTAAGATTAACCCCCGAGATTTTTACTCATATTCATTAGGATAAAACCAAACAATTAGAAATCAATAATACTAAGCACATACTTATTAAAATCAAATTTTTTATATCAATATGCAAATTAGTCTTCCTGTTCAAACTGTAAACCGCTATTTTGTTGTATAAATAAATACAATTGCATGTTATTAGTATGTAGATATGGTCAACCATATTAATAATGTAAAACAATTTTATTGATAATTGAGGTTTAAATAAAAATAAAATCATAGAAAATGTGACGTAAATAACAAAGAGAATTATGACTTGAGTAGTAATATAGTTTCGGTTACAGAAAGACAAACACACAATCTCCATTATAATAAGATCTTCAAAAGTTCTTTGACGTCTTGTTTGACCAACTTCCAAACTATTCAAAATGATTGGGTCATTACTATGCTCGGATACACAAAAAAGCACCTGAGGAAGACCGAAGGATACAGCGGCCGAAACGTTGTGATTTTTACATACCGCAATAAAGACGAGGAAAACAGCCAGAAAAACCAAAATTATAAACTCTTTTACTTGTATTTGTAGCATTACCATCACTTGCTGAAATCGGTGGACATTGACAAATTTGCACCTCAATCAGTTTAATTCGCAATTTTTCAAGTATTTCTGATCCAATCTTAAAGATATTTATATGGTTTGAAATAAAATAAAATAATCTTTCTAAATATGTAATTTATATGTGTTTTTATCCATTGAATTATTTTTTACGGCGACTTAAATGGTGTTTTGTTTCATCCGTAGGAGTCAGCCTGAATTTTGTACACGTAAAAATTCTTAATTTTAATCATTTTTTTCCTTAATTTGGAAAAAGGTAATAATCTTTGTGTAAACAAACAAACAAAACAAAACTGTAATCTGTTGGAGATTGCCTGTATATTAAAACAAAGAAAAAATAATTTTAATTATTTTTCCAACATTGACGATGCAAGCCCGAAGCGGACTCAGAAATCCTTTTGTTTTTATTTTCTTAACTTTTAATTCTATTTCCTGCAATTTCGCATTTCTTTCCCCATTTCGTCTCATCCTACAATTTTACTGATAGAAAAATATAAAGGAGGCAATTTGAAAAAGAAATCTTTCAAAACACAAAATTGATTCCCATATATCAATTTAAATGTCTTCGTAATATGTATTTACCGAATCTCTCCGTACGTAAATACCCACCTGTCCAAGTAAATACCTACCTTTGGCCGCTTTAGCTCAATCGGTAGAGCGTCCGACTAGGAACCACAAGGTTCCTGGTTCGATATCGACCCTCGTCAGCTCAGCGTATGAGTAGCACATAGATCTGTGCGGTAAAGTGAGGAGCTGATGGTAGGTATGGCGCTTCACCTCCGATGTTAAAATAATCTTCTTGGTCTAGCGCTCGTGAAAAGGGGATAGACTCCCTCGCTGTCTG
>CM042171.1:58503419-58523419 GCA_023376005.1 Doryteuthis pealeii | reverse complement strand
CGCATAAAATTCTCTGGGACTTTGAAATTAAAACGGATCACCTTATCCCAGCAAGAAGACCAGACCTAGTGTTGATTAACAAAAAAGAAAGAACTTGTCAACTGGTGGATTTTGCAGTGCCAGCGGATCACAGGGTGAAGTTAAAGGAAAATGAAAAAATTGACAAATATCTGGACCTTGCCAGAGAACTGAAAAAGTTATGGAATATGAAAGTGAAAGTTATACCAATTGTAGTTGGTGCACTTGGAACAGTCCCAAAAGCATTAGAAAAGGGTTTGGAAAGTTTGGATATCAGAGGAAGGATTGAAACCATTCAGAACACTGCACTGCTGCAATCTGCCAGAATACTCAGAAGATTCCTGGAGACCTGAGGAGACTTGCTGTCACTCAGACTCCAGTGAAAGACCATCAGCTAACACTGATGTGAAAACTCAAATAATAATAATAATAATAATAATAATAATAATAATAGAGAAAAAGAGTTAGGGGTCTACCATGGTTTCAATCCAAATTTTATCAGCGAAGTGTTGCATGTCATGGACTGCTCAGCTACAAGAATTCCGTCCATAACCATAACGGGTCGCTGCCCACGGTTACCAGGTGGGCCTATTGGTGGGGGATTTTACCCCTCTGCAGAGGTGCAGTCGGTGTATTCTTCTGTTCCCGTCGACAGGGCAACCTTAAGTTAATCAGTTTAAAATATAGGAGGTATTTCTCTGGCATCCTGTGTAATAAATAGGCTAACATTTTGAAGAAAAAAAGAAAAAAAAGATGTGGGGTGGGGGTCAAATGTTCAGGGGAAGATTTGTAATGACAGAGATATTTCTATAAATTAACTGTCACCACACATGACATTTTTATTCACACCGGCACAATACACAAAATACATCCACAAAATTACGCTTGTGAAGGAAATTTCAGTACCAACTTTTATTTCACATTTCTTTGAATGTTTGAGATGAGGCTTGATGATTAGTATTATCTGCGTTATTTGGACTATTGTCCTCATCTTCATTTTAATTAAATGAAAAAAAGTCTAGATTATATTTAAAAGAAAAAAAAAACTCCCAATATGAGTCTAGGTAAAAAATCATACATAAGTGAATACGTAGATATTCTAGCCAAAACAAGACATTAGGTTTATAAGTTCCCAAAATTCGCACTGGATTGTCAAATTGGACACATGGCCTAGTGGATAAAGGAGTTAGGTTAAGACAGTTCTAAATGACAGTTATCTCTAGTTCAATCCTGGTGGCAGTAACATAGAATAATAATTAACATCGAATAATAATTAACATAGAATAATAATTAACACAGCTTAACACCTCTGCCCCAGCTATGGTTAGCGGAATGAGAACAAGATAGCCCCGTGGACTGAATAAAGGGTTAGGTTCAAAGTTACGTCATGGTTCCCGAGTTCGAATAGAAGGTTCCCAAGTCCGACAAGAAATACATGAAGAAGACTGGAGGGTACATCGGCCGAAACGTTGTACAGATAACAATGCAGATGAGGACAATAGTCCGAATAACGCAGATAATACTTTTATTTCACAATCTAACAGTTTTGGTATTAAATAACCCACTGGGTTATTATACCATTAACCAAATCAAACCAAACGAAAATTATTTTTACCTATTTAAAGATACTAAGAAGTTGAACTTTTATCAAAATGGCTTGTTTCGGTATTAAATGACCCGAAAAGGGTTGGTATGCCGTAAAACAAACAAACCAAACCAGTCCAATCTGAAAATAATATAGTAAGATATTACCAAATGGAGCTACCATTGTCACTTTCTTAAGTTAAATGTTACCCATAGGTGACAGTTTAGAATGTGGGAAGTATTTTCTATTACACACTGTCTAATTGATCGGCTAAAATCTTGTGGAAACGAACTCAAAAGACAAACATAAATAAATAAATAAAATAAAATAAAAATAAAAATAAAAAATAGATATAAATAAAACAACAAAAAAACAAAACAACGTTGCTTTAGGTTTTTGGGGGGCATTTTACGGTATGTCAACCCTTAGCGAAGATGTTTGGTTTCATTCATATTTGATAAATATTCATTTTTTTTTAAACTCAATTTTTTTAAACAGATTTTTTTAAAATTCATAGTAGAGCTCCAAAATGAGAACTTCACTATTAAATGCAGTTTAACGTCATACCCAGGACACTAAGATCCTCGGTCACCGCCTACTAGCACATATATATATAATAAAAATGGCTGGGGCTTGCCATAAGAGAAACAGGGTTAGGACAATCATATAGGTGCTAGGGCTTAAAATGACCAGCTATTTTATGAGAGGGGGCCTCTCCGATTGTCCGTCTAGTCTAAGTAAGGGCCAAAGTGGAGTGTTGCAGATCATAGACTGTTCAGCCACAAGGATTCCGTCCATAAGCATCATGGGTCACCACCCACGGTTACTAGGTGGGACCATTGGGAGGGATTTTACCCCTTCTGCAGAGGTACAGTCGGTGTATTCTTCTGCCTCCCACCGACAAGGAACATACTAAGAAGTTGAAACATAGAAATGACTTGTTTCGGTATTAAATGACCCGAAAAGGGTTGGTATGCCGTAAAACAAACCGGTTGAATCTGAAAATAATATAGCAAGATATTAGCTAGATGGAGCTACCATTGCCAGTTTCTTAAGTTAAATGTTACCACAGATGTGACAGTTTAAAATGTGGGAGGTATTTTCTTTTATACCCTGTGTAATTGACCGGCTAAAATCTTATGGAAACAAACCCAAAAAAACAAAGCAAAAAAGAAAAAAGAAGAAAAAGATGTGGAGGTGGCGATCAAATGTTGGGGCCAAGATTTGTAAAGTCAGAGATGTTTCCATAAATTAACTTCAACCACACAAGACGTTTTTATTTTAATTAAAATATTGGATCGTAAACAAAAAAGAAAAAAAAGAAGAAATCTGTGTTGAAATAAAGTAACTTGATTATGTGTTGCTGTCGACCACATCAAAGCTGAAAATGAAAATGAAAAAGAGTGGGAATCCATTATCTGTGAGGCTATTTAAACAAATTGAATTGCTTGTACTGTTTTGAGTTAACCTCAAGGTTTTCTACTTGATAGCATCGACTTTATGGAAACGCCGCAGAGTAATACGAGTAATAATTGAAATATTACTCCTCATTTACCCAAACTATTTTCCATGGGTAGGATGTGACACAAGTATGGGACTCCCTATGAAACTCGCTATTAGGTAGTTATAGATTTGTTGGACTCGTTAGCTAACATGGGACGCCCCAGAGCAGAGTATGTATACAATAGGGTAGATCGATTTTTCACTTTTTAAAAATATCAAATTGTCCATCTATGCGAAAGTTGTATGTTAGTATACTGAATATGGATACCAAAAATTAAATCTTTTACTTGCACCATTGTTTGAGGAAATAGCATCAAAGATCGTCTGCTAAAATTCACAAAAAATCCTTGTTTTGACAACATTTGGCCTAGAAATTGGTTAGAAAATTTACCGTTTTCAATATTTAAAATCAGAAAATGTTATTTTATCTTATTAAAATGAAATGAATTAAATATTATAAATAGAATTCAAATTGAAAATGTGTCACCCCCCCCCATCACCACCAACACCTCTGATATGCTGCTTTTTACCTCATTAATTAAACTGTAACAGACGATCTTTGATGCTATTTCCTCAAACAATGGAAAAAGTAAAAGATCTAATTTTTTTATATCAGTATTCAGTATACTTTGAAAATCTGTGTTACACCTCAAAGATACGTGGCTCAAAATTAACTGACCTAAAAAATGTAAAAGTTTTAAAATAAAATAACTGGTGCATTATATCTTTTATTCATTAATATATCAACACTGAAAATTTCATTAAATTTGGTAAATTTCCTTATTTTTGGTATTTTTTTTCTTTCGGCCGGGTGACACACGATGATGGAATTTTGGTCGGTTAAGTTCGATTTAACCCGATGTGTTATAAGTAGTTTATAACACTACACTCTATTCGTACGTAGAATTTCCAAGGTAAACGTGAATCCTTCCTTCATTTGATCGGGGTTGATGTTTGTAAAGGGTGCGGCAGATATGCCCTTCACATTTGAAACTGTTACCTTTTGGATGCAAGTGAACGGACGCAAGTGCTAATGGTAGCTCCATTACTCCCAGATCCACTCGGATTCAGAATAGTTGTTCCAGTTTGGATCCTATCTATGGGTAAACTAATTGTTAGAAAATTATTTACATTTCTGCATTTAAGAATGGAACATTTGAACGACATTAAAACATTGGTTCTTAAACATTGATTTCGCATCTAAGAAGACAGATAAATAGATAGATAGATAAATAAATGAATAGATAGATAGATAGATAGATAGATATAGCAATAGTATAATCTTTACAGATCACTGCCGACCCTCACAATCCTACAACTCCACCACCAGAACCTTTCCTCTCATGAGCCCTCAAATGACTCATCAATCTCGCTGCAGATCCACAAAGTTTGATGCAAATATGACATAGGAAGGACGTCCCTCCCACTGGATCGGATGAATCAGATGATAAAATTTTATGCTTATGCACCACCATATGTCTCCAGAAGCCGAATTACACCGCCTTGTCGGCTGGGTCGTTAGAATACACCGACTGCACCTCTGCAGAGGGGTAAAACTCTCCCAATGGGGCCGCCTGTTGGCCATGGGTGGCAACCCGTGCTGCTTAAGGATAGAACCCAGGTGCTTGAGCAGTCCATGACTTGCAATAGTCAACTTTGGCCCTTTCTTGGGCTAGACGGGCGATCGGAGAGGCCCCCTCGAATCAATCGGCTGGTCATGTCAAGCCTTAGCACCTATATGATTTTCCCAACCCTATTGCCCTTATGGCAACCCTTTTTATCATATGGGTGCTAGAAGGCGGTGGCTGAGGGTTTACATGTCCTGAGAATGACGTTAAACTATATCTGATGGTGAGGTTCCAGTTTTGGAGGTTTAGGGAATGTGGAGCACCCCTTCATCACCATTGCTCCTTGGTCCACTCTGACCCGGAGTGGTAGTATCTGTTAGGGTATCATCTATGAGTTAAATAGAAAAACATGAGTTTATAAAAAAATTGTGTATCCATTAAGAATGACTTTATTTCAAAACTTTATCGGCATTAAATGACCCACAGCGGTTGATATGCCGTAAAACAAAACAAACTAAACAAAACCAAACCAAACCAAACCGACTTACAGACTTTGTTACATTGCACAAGACACATTGTTTGTTCCTGGAGTGTGCATGAATTGATAAAAAAAGAAAAGATAGATAAATAGATAGATACCTACCTACATATATACAGGCTGAGATAGATAGATAGATAGATAGATAGATAGATAGACCAATATATAGATAAGAATGAGATATATTTAACTAGATAATGAACAAGATGAGATAGATACATACTGGCTGTCATCTCGTGCTCGAGTAAGACCAATTCCCATTCTCTCTTTCTTTATTTGCACCCGAACACAAAGATGACTCTTTAGTCCACTGAAACTCCTGAAGGATCTACTACATAGTAAACATACTTGAGTGCCAGTAGCATTTGACACTGTATTCTCGTGTTTTCTCAGATGGCTGAACAGGCCAGATAGATACATATATATATATATATATACATACAGGCTGAGATAGATAGATAAATAGATTAGAATGGTAAAGTGGGGAGCTGGTGGTAGGTGTGGCGATCCACGTCAGACACAAAGCAATCACCTTGGTTTAGCACTATTGAAAAGTCGATAGATTCCTACGCTGTCTGGTTGATACCGACTTTAGGCCGCTCCGACGACTTGACTTTTTACTTTATATATATATATATTATATATATATATATATATATATATTATATATATATAGAGAGAGAGAGAGAGAGAGAGAAGTAGATAGATATAAATGAGTTATATTTAGATTAATTATTAACAGATATATATATATATATATATATATATATATAAGTTGAGATAGATAGATAAATAGATAGATAGAAACAAGCTGCGATAGATTGATAACAAGCTAGATCGATATTGAATATACTGAGATAGATTAGCATGATATATATTTAGATAGATATGAACAGGATAAGATAGAACTATAGAAATATAGATCAGAATGATATATATATATATATATATATATATATATATATATATATATATATATTATATGTGTGTGTATTTAGGAAGCATTTTTTCTTGTAGGCATATATTGTTAAATAATGAAGCCATTTTCTGTCTGCAAGTCTTGTCCTTTGTTTTTTCGTATTGCCGGATTAATTTTGTAATATCTGGCGAAAATTGGCTGATGTATTTGCCATATATCCTAGACCGAGTACTTTCTGCCCTATCGTGGGCCATCTTCAAGGTATTTTGAAACCGTACAACAATGGGCTATTCCATTTACCATTTATATAGGTTGTGTTTATAATTGTTGTTGTTATTATTATTACTTTTATTATTATTATTGTTAGTATTATTGTTACTTTTTTTATTATGATTTTATAGTAATTATAGGCATTTTAGAATGTTGCTGCTGTTATCAAAGTTTATTTTGTTTAGTTTTGAATATATATATATATATATATATATATATATATATATATATATATTTTCGGCTAGAAAGCACAAGGTTCCTAGTTCGATACCAGTCCTCACCAACTCAGCGTATGAGTAGCACAGGGATCTGTGCGGTAAAGTAAAGAGCTGATGGTAGGTGTGGCGCTCCATCTCAGATGCAAAAACAATCTCCTTGGTCTAGAGCTGGTGAAAAGGGGATAGACTCCCTCGCTGATTGGCTAATACCGACTTTAGGCCGCCCCGACGACTTTACTTTACTTATATATATATAAGCTGTGTCAAAAAGGTATCAAGATTTTCGGTACTTTTTGTCACACCTTGTATTCTAAAAAATTAACGTTCCATTCATTCTTCGTTTCTATCTTGGTAAATGCAGTTTTAAAATCTGTACTTTTTGACACACCTTGTATTTTGGAAAAAAATAACGTTACATTTATTGTTCATTCCTATCTTGGTAAATACAGCTTCAATCTCGATACTTTCATGACACACATTGTATATATATATATATATATATATATATATATATATATATATATAGAGAGAGAGAGATAGATAGATAGATAGATCCTATGACACATTGGCATTAAAGATTCATTATATATTCCAAGGCTGTTTTGATTCTCCTAAATTACTAGAGAATAAATACAAGGTATAAAAACTGACGCTGAGGGATAGGAAAACGATTTTCTTCGTTCACCCCCCCTCCTCCTCCTCCTCCTTCTTCTTCTTCTTCTTCTTCTTCTTCTTCTTCTTCTTCTTCTTCTTCTTCTTCCCATAGATGCGGCCTCAAACTGCTCATTACGCAAAACTGTTCGGCCTCTTCTCCTTGCCATTATCCCAGAGGATAATCACACGGCATTTGTTGCTTCACTCCACCACCGATTTCTTCTCTTCCTCTCTCTCTCTCTCTCTCTCTCTCTCTTCTCTCTCTCTCTCTCTCTCTCTCTTCAATCTCTTCTTTGAGAACACTTTAACGAATGCCATTCTCTTAAAGTCGTTCTCCTTCCTCCAAGGAACACACTTTGCGCAATCCACCCTCACGCCTCACCCCCACCCCGACCGCCCCCTCACTAGCCCCGGTCAGGTTGGCCTTGCAGTGTACAAAAACTCTCCACTCAAAATCCTCTGGATGGTAAGCCTCAAGAATTAGTTGACCAGTTCACATACCCAGGTAGCAATATCTCAATTACGGAAAGCGGGTGGGGCTAACGAATACGACTGTCCCTCTGCAGAGGATTAACATTTTCCTAATGGGGGCCACCTGTTGGTTTTGTGTGGCGACCCGAAATGTTTAAGGACGGAATCCTTGTGGCTGAGCGGTCTATGACATACAACACCCCACTTAGGCTAGACAGGTGGTCAGAGAACCCTCCCCCGATCAATCGGCTGGTCATGTCAAGCTCTAGCACCTATATGATTTTCCCAACCCTATTGCTCTTATGGCAACCACCCAATTTTTGTTATCATAGAAGGCGGGACTGGAGGTCTTAGTCCTGGGTATGACGTTAAAGTTTATCTGATGGTGAGGTAACAATTCTGGGGGTCTGGGAAATATAGAATACACCGATTGCACCTCTTCAGAGGAGTAAAATCCCCTCAATGGGACCACCTATTGGCCGTGTGTGGCGACCTGAAGTGCTTAAGGATGGAATCCTGATGGCTGAGCAATCTATGACATGTAACACTCAACTTTAGCTCTAACTTAGACTAGACGGTCGGTCGGTCGGTCGGAGAGCCCTCCTATAATCAATCGGCTGATCATATCAAGCCCTTGTATCTTTATGATGGCCCGACCCTATTGTCCTCATAGCAACCCATCTTATCATTATATATATAATATAATATATATATAATATATATATACCACCCCTCTGCACGAGTAGGATGCGACACAAGGTCAATTTTTTAAGTTGAGTTTAACAGGTTTGAATTCCTTCAGTTTTCCTTCTCCTAGACTGGTTACCTAGCCATGGTTAAAGAGTCCAGTCTGCCCTGCTATTTACACATAGCTGGAGGGAGAATTGGATTCATACCTTTCCCAAGGGTATTAGCGATATGTGAAATGCAAACCGCTTCGTTCAGGAATTGAACTCGCGTCGACGAGTCCATTTCCTACGATTCTAACCATTACACTACGCGCCTCCATATTTATCATATATGTGCTAAAAGGCGGGGGCTAAGTGTCTGGGTATGACGTTAAGCAGCGTCTAATGGTGAATTTCCACTTTTGAAATTCAAGTTCTGGAGCTCGGGGAATGTGGTGTACCCCTTCATCACCATTACACCCAGGTCCACTCTGACCCGAAGTGGTAGTATGTGTTAGGGTCCCATCTATAGGTTGAATAGAAAAAATGTGTTTAAATAAGAATGTGTTAAAAATTGAGTTTACAAAAGTAAATTTGACACCCATCAAACATGGATAAAATAAAACGTCCTCGACATAACATAACCTGAGAAGGGTTGACATGCCGTAAAATACAACCAACCAAATCAAAACAGAAATCGATACCAATAGGAAAGTCATCGATTGCAAAATCGTAAATGATAAGTTCTCGAATTGAAAGTTCATCGATGGTACATTCAAATCACACAAGGAGTAAAACAATGCACAACATATCAGCGCACCAACTACCACAATACTACTAATCAAAATGGGTACCTACTATTTTCGTACTGTTATACTCGCCGTTAATTAATACGTACCTACCAAAATATTGGAAACCTTCAAAAAACTTAAGGTGAAAACATTATGAAAAATTCCCTAACGAAAATAAAACAATTAATGACAAGTAAATATATATACACATTAAATATCACTAGGGCTTGGTTTTTGAGTAAAAATAATAGAGATTTGATTTATATTTGTAAAGATAATTAAAAAATAAAATTTAAATGATAACAGCATGGAATTTCTTTTCATTTAATATTTTAGATGGTAGACATTAAGATTTATTTTCAGAGTAGCTGGATCAATGCAAGGTCTATTTTTTTTTACATAGGGATTTAAATGGGGCATCCCACGAGGATTCAACTCACGATTCAGTAATAATCGATCTGCGTGACTAACTTTAAAAATCCCCCTCTACCCAGGCAATGCCGGGTAGTCGCTGCTAGAGATGTGATACAGGTTTCTTATATCGTTAATTGGACTTAGATGTAGAAAAATACCAACATGCATATACGAGATATCAATAAATGTTCAAGAGTTTTTTTTATATCTTTCTTCAGGTTTGCATTTACCCAACCCATCCATCAAAAATGGGATTTGGCACAAGGTGAATTTTTACTGGACTAAACGTAATTTTTTATTTGTTAAAAAGGATTGCAGTTTAGGGTTAGATAGTCCAGTCTGCTTTACTATCTAAAACTTTGTTGTTGTTGGCACCCTTCCGTCTACTAAAGACGATGGCGTAGTGTTCACTTTTTTAATATCTGCAACTGCGTGAGTGTCTGAACAGACCAATTTTTGAATGGTAATCTCTGGTGCAGTGACTGCAAACAAACAGTGATGCTTGCTGGAGTTGCAGTTGTCTCTCCTTTCTTTTGGCTCTCTTTTCTGCGGTGGCTTCTTTCCTCTTTTTTTCCACTCCTTTTCATCCCTTATCTGACAAGGAGGCGCCAGGCCGCTCAGTTTTCTGTACCAACTACATCTAAACGAGTGGCTGAACAGGCCAATTTTTAAATGGCAACCTCTGGTGCAGTGACTGCAAACAAACAGTGATGCTTGTTGGAGTTGCTGTTATCTTTCCTTCTTTTTGGTTCTTTTTCTCTGGCGGCTTCTTTCCTCTTTTTTTCCACTCCTTTTCGTTCCTTGTTTGACGAGGAGTCGCCAGGTCGCACGGTCTTCTGCACAAGCCTCCCATGTGTTGGTGTTAATGTGGCATGTCTTCATGTTTCTATTACAGACATCTTTAAAGCGCAGACTTCGTCTCCCTACTGGTCGGGTGCCCTCTGCTAATTCACCATACAGTAGGTCTTTGGGGATGCGAGGATATAGTAGGCAACAAGAAACAATGATGTTTACGTCAACTCAAATAAAACATAAGTTCATATATTTTAATCAAGAACGTGTCGTTCCCTTATTAAATGGCAAACCTACTGGTCGGGTTCCCTCTGCTAATTCGCCATACAGTAGGTCTTTGGGGATGCGGCATTTGTCCATCCTCCTATCTAAAACTAACTGTGTGGATAAAAGATGTAGCTACGCTTTTCATTGGTGCAAAATGAAACTTAGACTCGTCCAGTATTTGAATTTGTGGCTGCGATTCCATTTTCAACGACGATAATTGTTGTGAGTTTGCTGTTGTTTTCTTTTGTTTTCCCGCCATTAAAAAACATTTGGATTTTTTTTTTCAATTCAAGGAGAAATACTCGCGGGAATAAACAATAATTAATCCAAAAAGTCTTCTTGGAAATTCTCCTTGGGCCTTTTTTGAAGAAATTATATTCCAAAAAAAAAGAAAGAAAGAATCCAAGGATATTTGAAAGAACATGAGGAAGGCGGATGCAGAGATACGTGAGTGAGGCGCCATCTTTCTCAAGATACCCCTCCCCGCCCCCTGTTTTTTGTTTTTGAGTTTTTGGTTTTGATTATATAAATTCTTGCCGGAATACAGAGGTGATAGAAAAAAAAGGATTTTCTTCTTCAAGAATCTTCAAGGGAGATTGTTTTTGAGTGAGGTAGAGCGCCATACCTACCATTAGCTCCCTACTTTATATATTTATCAAATTGTCATATATGAATAAAGTGTCACTGCTAATACTAGAGTTAGAACACCAATCGTCAGAGAACAAAAAAAGGTTCTGTGCTGTTTAGAGAGAACGACTTACAATCAGAGATAGACCGGTACACATTGGTGTTTAAGTGACTCCATATTTTTTCCAAGCAAGAACGTGTATTACGTTAACAAACTTGGACCATATTACCTTTAGGCACCCCTTTTTGATCTCGATTAAGAAAGGACATGTTTTTCATTTACATAATGAAAAACATGTCCTTTCTTAATCGAGATCAAAAAGGGGTGCCTAAAGGTAATATGGTCCACAAACCTTTTCGTTTATCTTATTTTCTGTTCTATTATCTATCAAATTTGGTAGTAATTAAGTACACTAGCAAAAAAAAAAAAAAAAAAAAAAAAAAAAAAAATGCCCGCCGGACAGTGTAAAAATATTTTTTGAAGATATCTGAGGGGTGAGGTTAAGGTTCTTCTTCTTCTTCTTCTTCTTCTTCTTCTTTTCTTCTTCTTCTTCTCTTCTTCTTTGTTCTATTCCTCCTCCTTCTTCTTCTTCTTTGTTGTTGTTGTTGTTCTTCTTCTTCTTTTTCTTCTTCTCCTTCTCCTTCTTTGTTCCCCCTCCTTCTTTCCATTCTTCTTTTCCATTCTTCTTCTTCTTCTTCTTCTTCTTCTTCTTTTCTTCTTCTTCTTCTTCTTCTTCTTCTGTCTCCTTTCTTCTTCTTCTTCTTCTTCTTCTTCTTCTTTTTCTTCTTCTCTCTGTCTCCTTCTTCTTCTTCTTCTTCTTCTTCTCTTCTTCTTCTTCTTCTTCTCTCTTCTTCTTCTTCTTCTTCTTCTTTTTCTTCTCTTCTTCTGTCTCCTTCTTCTTCTTCTTCTTCTTCTTCTTCTTCTTCTTCTTCTTCTGTCTCCTCTTCTTCTCTCCTTCTTTCTTCTTCTTCTCTCTTCTTCTTTTTCTTCTTCTTCTTCTTCTTCTCTGTTCCCCTCCTTCTTTTCCATTCTTCTTCTCTTCTTCTTCTTCTTCTTCTTCTTCTTCTCTTCTTCTTCTTCTTCTTCTTCTTCTTCTTCTTCTTCCAACTCTGTATCCCCCTCCTTCTTTTACGTTTTCCTTCCTTCTTTCTTTCTTTCTCTTTCTTTCTTTCTTTCTTTCTTCCCGTGTAATCTTACCCGTTGTTTTCTTCTTTCTTTTCACTTTAATTGATTCTTTATTTTCCCCTGTGACACATCCAAGCGATGCTACTCATATGAATCAGAAAACCTTACACAGTTTTGAACTTATCAACATAAACGAGATGCTTAAAAAAAAAAACACTTGATGGGAACAACTGGTAAGTTTTTATGGGTCATCCTTTGCCCTTCAAGCAGAAATCCTTTGCTAATCCTCTCGGCTAAAGAATCACGAGTATTGTAAATTCCTTCGTCAATGGTTGCAAATGGACTATGAAAGGATCAGTGTTTAAGTAGTTAACCAGCCGAACATTATCGCTGTTGATTGGTGAAGGAATAGACCACGTGACCTGGTCTCGTTTATAAATTCAGGGTGGGAATTGGAGCACACCATATATACAAATCTCCAAGGTACCCCATGTAGCTTAATGGTTAGCAAGCTAGTTTAGCAGCCCATTGTTAGTGAGTTTGATTCTCACTGAGTGCCCCAATACTGGCCTTGTGTCACATCTAAGTTACGCTTAGTAAAGGACTATATACAAAACTCCAACAACTACAAAAAGATGCTGTCCTGAATAAATTCTGGAAGCATCACTCCACTAAAAGCAGCTGTACGGCCACTTGTCTTCTATCACACAAACCATACATGTAAAACAAACAAAACACTGTTGGAGAAGCAAGGACGAGCTCATAAGTGACGTTCTTCCGAGAACATCTAGACTTGTGTGGGCCTACCAGCAAAAACCTACATCAATCAGCTTTACAGGAATTATGGATGCTGCGCAGAGGACCTGCCAGGAACGATGATTGAGAGAGAGAGAGAGAGAGAGAGAGAGAGAGAGAAGAGAGAGAGAGAGAGAGAGAGAGAGAGAGAGAGAGAGAGAGTCATGAGTAGACGTGCTGTCAGCGTGACCTGATGACACATTGAAGCATGTTTGTAATGGTTATCGTTGTAGGAAATGGACTCGTCGATCTGAGTTCAAATCCTGGCACTACCAAAATAATCAGTTTAATATTTATACGTTTGTTGCTTTTATGAAAAAAAAAAAAAAAAATCAGAAATCATCAATAACTTAAAATTGGTTGACTTTCAGATTTTTTTCGATAGCATTTTTGTATTCCTAGGAAAAATGTTTTTATAAACCAATTTTTAGGAGTAGGGAAGCTTTAGAACTCATTTTACAGAAAAAAAAATATTACAAAAAGTCGGCATTATTCGCGACCCCACTCAAATTTGGAGAGCTAAAAATCAACATAACTCTGCCAATTCTTTGAATTGGAAGCTCAAATTTTGGTGATTGTCTGACTTTAACAGTCCACACCAGTACAAAATTTCAGAAAAATTGAAGGGGTTGGGGGACATGACCTGGATGATTTTACATGGAATTACCCATATATATATATATATATATATATGTGTGTGTGTGTGTCTCTCTCTATATATATGTGTGTGTGTGTAAGTGTGTCTGTGTGTGCATATGTGTGTGTGTGCGTGTCTATTTTTAAAACTTGAAAAACAACAATGCACTTTCTAGGATACCAAAACCCTGCGTGAGGGCAAAAATGCCAGGAACATTTTTGATTCTAGACAAAGCCTAGAGATACTACCTTTTCGATTAAGGCATAAGTAGCGATATTCTGAAAAAAAAAGACAAAGTCGGCAGCAAGGTAGTCAATCCCCTTTTCATTGCTATCTCAAGGAAATTGTTTTTGTGTCTGAAGTGGAACGTCACACCTACCAGCAGCACTCCATTTTACCACACATATCCAAGCTGTGCTACTCATGCGCTGAATTGGTGAGTGTTGGCATCGAAGCCAGAACCTTTTGTTCCTCGATGGACGCTCTACCGACTGAGCTAGACAGGTAAAGTCAGTAAAATCGGCGGGGTGGCATAATGTCACTATCAGCCAGACTGTGAAGGAGTATATCTCCTTTTCACTAGCGAAATTGGTTTTTAGCGCCTGGGCTTGAGTGTCACACCTACCACCAACTCCTCATTTTACCATATAGATCACTGTACTACTCATGCGCTGAGTTGGCGAGGGCTGATATCGAACCTGGTACCTTGGGGTTCCTAGGCGAACGCTCTATCGACAGAGCTAAATCGGCACTAGAGCACACGTATACTAAACACTGATCGTAGACAGAAGTGTCGAAAGCGACGTTTTGATTCAAGACAAACTGCGCAGATACTACAGTCTCATCGTAAGCAGAAGTGTCAGGGAGCATAATTCTAACTCATGGAAACATAGCGGACAAGGATTAAGACTGATACTACATCTTTCTACTTCAAGAAAGGATCAACCTTTATTCCAAAAGGGATCACCATTCTAAAACTGCTCTCACCCACAGCCATCATGTTGCATAATTGTATGGTGGCGTAGGGCTCTTGACAAGCCCTGTAGCGAGAATGCCCAAGTGGGAAAAATACAGACCGTTTGGGAACTTTGACCTCCAAAGGCGGTAATCTCGCGAGTCACGTGATAGACTTAGTTAAGTCAGTTTCAACCTAAATGGGATGCAGGACAGACGTGTTCTGTGGAGGTTGCCCCCAGACCGCGCGGTGAATGAAAATGGCCAGTAGCGAAATACAATCTTGTACAAGTAATAGCAAGTCTTGTTAGTTAATTATGTATGTCCTTATTTGGAAGAAGATAAGAAGAATCTGGACGACAAGAACTAAGAAGATAGAAAGAAGTAAAGGAAACAGAATTAGACGATTGAAGATGGCCGAAAGAAAGAAGTAACAGACAAGTAAGTCAACGCTGTATCTATCTGTATCTGTCTGTCTATCTGTCTGTCTGTCTGTCTGTCTCCCTCCCTATGTTATACGAAGAACTCTTGTTTATGTACTCGACGAGAGGGTACGTAACACTAAAATGGGCACACGAATCGTAACACATTTTTAACGAGAGGATGTTGTAAGATGATAACGGTCGTACAATTTAGGAACAAGAGTATTGATACATAGATAAATGACCATGATTTGTCCCAGAAATTCAAGCATCACACCTACACCATCTGTTGATTCTATCTGGAAGCAATCGAAGACATCCATTTCACTCCTCTCTCAAGAGATTCTGTAGACAATTCTTGCAAAACGGACGTCGTCCCCACGTTACCTTTCTGAAGAACTCCTCAACATTCCGACTCATTCAAATCTCCATCCACCTTTTCCAGAATTCCCAAGAATTCTATTGATTTCTTTGCAGACTTTTAAATGAATTCCAGTCGGTTTCTAAATTCTTTGGAAATTATCTTTGGTGTCAATTCCCAAAGTGCGCGCGCGCGTGTATGTGTGTGTGTGTGTGGGGGGGGGGTTGGGGGTTGGGTAGCGCGACTCTTTTACAGATTCTTATATTCGGTTCTATCTTTGGTAATCGTTTCAGAAAAAAAGTTGGAATTTAGTGTTGTTTTCAGATTCTTGGCATTTGTTGGTTGATTGGTTGAATTTTACTAACAAGACAGGTTGCCTAATCAAGGTTAAAGAACCTAGTCTATCCATATTTACCCATAGCTGGAGGGAGAATAGTTGGATACATTACCTTTCCCAAGTGTTTTAGTGCTATGTAAAGTGCAAACAGCCTTGTCCAGGAGTTGAACTCGGGTCGACGTGTCCATTTCCTACGACTCTAACCATTATATATATATATATATATATATATATATATATTATATATATATATTATAGTGTCTACAGAAATAACCTATTCGAGTTTCACCCTTGAAGATCCTTATGGTGAAACTCGAGTAGGTTATTTGTGTACACTATAATAAAAATCCGCTCTACTTACGTTTTGAGCACTTTATATTTCTTATAACGCTGACTTATCCGGGTAAAACTTGTACCAAGAAAATATTGAGACCAACCCAATATCTTCACCGGTAAGTCATTTCTTTTTCATAGCACATATATATATTATATATATATATATATATATATATATATATATATATATATATATGAGAAGTAACAAACAGACGATGTGTTTTGATATGGCTTTTTTAGCCGACAATTTTTGGAGATATGTGCTTAATTGAAGTCGTACCTAATTTGAAAGTTAATTAATTAATAATTAATAATGCCCGCCTAATTAATTAATTATTAATTAATTAACTTTCAAAATTAGGTACGACTTCATTATATATATATATATATATATATAATATACTATATATATATAAATATATATATATGTGTGTGTGTGTGTGTGTGTGTGTGAGATTCTTTTTGGGTATTCATTTTTCAAACTCATTTTTTTAAACACATTTTTAAAATCCATTTCTAATATTCCTTTTTTTCTATTCAACCCATAAATGTGACCCTCATGTTTTTCTATTCAACCCATAAATGTGACCCTAACAGGTACTGCCACTCCGGGTCAGAGTGATCCTGAGAGTAACGGTGATGAAGGGGTACTCCATATTCTCCAGACCTCCAGAACTGAAACTTCACCATCAGATAGATTTTAGCGTCATATCCAGGACACTGTGACCCTCGACCACCACTTCTAGCACATATATCATAGTGCTAAATGTGACCAGCCGATTGATTTTTCATTTAAGAGTAAGGTGTTTAGACGAGGCATGAACCCACTTCTCCCTGTATTCTAATGAGGATAATCATAGAGGTGCTGGGGCTTGATGTGACCAGCCAATTGATCGGAGCGAGTCTCTCTAACCTAAGTAATGGCCAAAGTGGAGTGTTGCATGTCATGGACTGTTCAGCCACCAAGGTTCCATCCTTAAGCATTACGGATTGCCACCTACAGCCAACGGGTGGAACCATTAGTGTAGAGGTGCAGTCAGTGAATGCTTCTACCGAAGCTGATAAGGCCGAATCTCAGTTTTTTAAAAGTGTGAAATGCAGACACTGAAAATAATAAATCGTTGGCGTGGCCTAAGGTAGTTATCAGCCAGACAGCGAGGGAGTCTATCCCCTTATCAAATAGTGCTAGGCCAAGGCGATTGTTTTGACGTCTGAGATGGAACGCCACACCTAACATCAGCTCCTCACTTTACCATACCGATCCCTGTGCTACTCATACGCTGAGTTGGCGAAGGCCGGTATCGAACCCGGAACTTTGTGGTTCCTAGTCGGACTCTCTACCGACTATACCTCTATTTTATTTCCACGGAAACGATAAATATGGTTAATCGATTAATTTCATTACAATGTGTGATGAATAATTTGCATAATGATATATATATATATATATATTTTAACATAAAGGTATACGGTAATAACCTACTCGAGTTTCGCTATAAGGATCTTCAGCGTTAAATCCACTGGAATTAAGAATTAAGATATTAATTGCAGTCGATTTCGCGTGTGTGTTTTTTCAACCGTTTATCGCGAAAAAACCTACACGTGTAATCAACTGCCCAATAAAACATATCTTGATTAATCCAGTGGATTAAACCCTGAAGATCTTATGGTGAAACTCGGAGTAGGTTATTAGCGTGTACTTTATGTTAATAAAATTAAGCAACATTGATATTTGTTCTGTTTAAAAGAGAGGGGGCCTAAATTTTCAATATGTGTTCAAAAAAAAATTATTATATAACAATAATAAACTAAAGTAATTATTAAATGGATATTGTTTTTGAATCTAAAATAGGAAATTCGAAAATTAAAATTAGACGTTTCATATTTAAATGAATTCTAAATATTAATTTACCCTAGAAGAAATACCTAATTAAGTCAGAAAAGTTTGAAATAAATAACTGATGCATTATAAAAATTCATTATGATAAATCAACAGTGAAAATTTCATTAAATTAGAAAATTCCCTGATTTTTGGTTAATGTTGTTTCAATCGTGGCTGGGAAGGGGCATAAATTTATTTTGGTAAAATACAGATTTTACGTCATCTTAGATAGCGTTAACGGTCATGTTTACGATAAATTTGGGCAAAATTGACGAAAAAAATAGTTTAAAAAGTATTAAAAATAAATACATTATTTTTTAACAAAATCAACATCGGGCTCATATGGTGTGAGCCCCAAGACGGTCACGTCATTTCTAGCATAAACTATATACAGTACTATATATATATTATTTAGTTAGGTGTTTGCGCGCTAACGTGTGTGCGTCTGCTGAAGTGGCGGTGTGTGTGGTGTGCATGCTTGTGAGTGTGTTTTATTATGTGTGTGTATAAGTAATGCGTTTTATGCTCCTATTTAAGACTGACTATTATGAAATACTGAACTTGCTAACTGCAAACACAAGCACATTTCAGCGAATGTTAGAATCAAGTCTAAAAGTCACTTTTTTTTTTAAAATCACTATCCTGGCCATCACAAGTATTGATGACGAGAGAAGAGAGAGCAGAGAGATAGAGAGAAAGCAGAGAGGAAGAGAGACGAACCAGAAACCGCGACTCGTCATGTGAGCCAAAAAGACAGACCTCCCGAGTGCAAGACTTAAGGGAAAGATCAGAAGATTAATAAATGCCACTACAATATACTAATATTATAGTATATATTATTATATATATAGACTTGTTACAAACTTATTATATATATACTATATATATATAGTTATATATATATCTTCAGCTTGTCCTCATATCACATAAACTATCCGAGTAGTGACTAACAAGACGCTGCTGAGAAGCAAAGACAAGGCATAGTGACCTTCTCCTATGTAACCTCCCACGCATGGCCATGTTCAGTGCTGACTGTCTAGCAAGTACCTACATTGATCAGCACTGTGCGGATTTCCTGATGCTGCACAGAGGTGTCCTCCCACAGAACTCATGAGTTGTACACTAAAATTATCAGTATAATATTCATTTCTGCGGCTTGTTTCCAAGAAACTCAATGCCATGCAGACTTGTCATCAAACACTATAATTTAACATCACTCTCTGTAGACTGATATGTTACTACCTTGTTTACTAATTTCACTATTTTTTGAATTTGAATAGATTATTCCAGACAATTTTCGCCTTGTTGCTGGCAGACCGAAAAATAAACGACTGCACCTCTGCCAGGAAGGGATTAAAATATTTCCCACATGAAACCAGTCACGGATTCATTACTAATGTGTTGGGCGTACCCGTGAATTGTCTGTATACAGCAATGTATAAACCTTGGTGCTTGCAGCAATACATGATTATGCAACATTCCCATTGGCCCTATAATAAAGTTAAAAGGGCGCGGACCGAAAAGCCCAACGACATAATCGGCTAGGTGGTCCCGTTAAGCCTTACACCGGAGTAATATTGTGCCTAAACGCCGATTGCCCCCTTTTTATCAGTTTTATATGTGCTATGGAGAGTCTGTAGATCCGGAAGATATGACATAAACTACATCTCCGAATCCGACTTCTGAAGCTGCTGGGTCTTTAAATGGCCCGAGTATCTCTTGCATCACCCCTAACCCCAGTTCACTCGACCACGGAGTCACAGGTAGATATCTTTCATACGGAGATCCCCTTATCTATAGGTTAGAGAACCTAGACTTAAAAAATTATTTGTAATCATACATATGTT
>CM042171.1:58457506-58503319 GCA_023376005.1 Doryteuthis pealeii | reverse complement strand
AGGAGGATCCCCTCCCATATTTTATTTTGTATAAACTTTGTTTTTATCTCCATCCTCATTTGTATGATCTCAAATACATATGGTTTTAATTTGGGTATTTCTATATTTTTTTGTACTAAAATTTTATTCAATACAAACACAGCACACCACACACAACATATTTTATTATATATATAATTTATTATGAACCTCTGCGCGAGCAGTATGTGATCAAGGTCCATTTCTTAGCGGAGTTAACAGGTGTGAATCAGATTTTTTCTTTCTCCTAGACTGGTTACATAAAGGTTAAATGCAGTTTATCCTACAATTTACTCAGGAGTTTAGGCTGTGTGAAATGTAACATCTCGTCCATTTCCTACGATTCAATGTGGGTATGGCTATGTGATTATGGAGGATTCTATTTACGTTCATACTGATTTACACAACACACAACAACACCATACACAACAACAACCACAATACACACAAACACATTCTCGCTCTTCTCTTTTTCTCTTCTCTCTATTCGTTACCTTTCTGTCTCGTCTCTCTCTAATTTTCTCTTTACCTCTTCTACTTTTTCTTTAACGCCCGTCTGTATCATTTGTAAACCCCCCCCCCCCTCCCACCCCTCCCCCCCCCCCCCCCCCCCCCCCCCCCCCACCCCCCCCCCCCCCCCCCCCCCCCCCCCCCCCCCCCCCCCCCCCCCCCGCCCCCCCCCCCCCCCCCCCCCCCCCCCTCCCCCCTCCCCCCCCCCCCCCCCCCCCTCTTTTTTTCTCTCCCTTCTCTCACTACCGCTCTCTCTCTCTCTCTTTCTCTCTCTCTCACACACACACACTTCTCTCTGTCTGTCTAGCGTCTCTCTATCTAGCTCTCCTCTTCGTTAACATTGCTGCACATGCCCATCAACAATCTTCTCTCTCTCGTCTCTCTCTCTCTCTCTCTCTCTCTCTCTCTCTCTCTCATCTCTCTCTCGATATTCGTTTTGAAGAATTTGAAGTCCCCTATCTCTCTTTCGATATTCGTTTAAAAAAGAATTTGACAAAATAAAATCTCTCTCTCTCTTCTCTCTCTCTCTCTCTCCAACACAACACCTCTCTCTCTCTCTCTCTCTCTCTCTACTCTCTCTCTGTCTAGCCTCTCTCTGTGTGAATCTCTCCCTCTCGTAACCATTACACCAAGACAACCCCCCAACCGAAATAAATCCTTCAATTGGCTTAGACTATATAATTGTCTATAGAATATTAATATTAGATCAGCCGATTTAAAACAATACAATTTGGTGCCAATTAGATAGAAATATCTCAGATTAAAATTGAGTAAAAAAAAAGATTAAATCCAAATTGAACTTTGGCAATTAAAATTCAATGGAACATTAAAAGCAACGAGGATTAGTCTGAGATTTTTTAGATTAACCAAATTTTGGCATTAAATGAACCATAAAAAGTGAAGTCATCGGGGGGGGGGGGGGGTAAAGAAAGAAAGAAAGGAAGAAGAAAGTGGGGGAAAGATAAAGAGAGGGGTCGAGAGCCCAGAAGCGATAAACGCTAATCTGTTTCCACGGAATGGAATGAAAAAAGTAGAGAGAAGAGAGAGAGAGAGAGAGAGAGAGAGAGAGAGAGAGAGAGAGAGAGAGAGAGAGAGAGAGGGAACCCTAACCATAACCCTGCTAACCTAACCTGCTATCCTAACCCTAACTTTGCCAACCCTAACCCTAAACCTAACCCCAACCCCAACCCTAACTCCAACCCAACCCCCATGTAACATAGCAGGCTCTTACAACTGCACTGGCCACTCGTCTTCACTCGAGGACGTTTACAAGGCACGAGTAGTGACGCGCTGGTTAGAGTTAAATACAGATTATTACATTTTTTACATAGTGAACTAATAGTAATAGCTCTTAAGTAAGCATATAAAAAGTAAGAAAAGTCGTTGGGGTGACCTAAAGTCAGTATCAGACATACAGCGAGGGATTCTATCCACTTTTCAGTAACGCTAGACCAAGGAGATTGTTTTTTTTTTAGTATCGAAGGGGAGAGTGCTACACCTACCATCAGCTCCTCACTTTACCGCACAGATCCCTGTGCTACTCATACGCTGAGTTAGCGAGGGCTGGTATCGAACCAGAAACCTTGTGGTTCCCTGACGGATGCTCTATCGATTGAGCTAGAAAAATAGACAAAGTAAAACCAGTGAAAACGTTTTAATCTTTTTAATTTTTAAAAACCCTTTTTTTAAATTTTTATATTTTCTGTCTGTCTGTCTGTCTGTTTTCTGTCTGTTTGTCTTTTTTTAAAGAATAATCGATGTGAGTATGGCCACTGTGATTATGGAAGATCAGACTCTTTTATCTTTTTATACGGATCAAACACACACACACACACACACACACACACACACATACACACACACACACACACACACACTTTCTCTCTCTCCCTCTATCTCTCTGTCTACCTTTCTCTCTACATTTTTACCTCTACCTATCTCTACTTCTCTACCCCTCTCTTTCTACCTGTCTGTACCGTTCTGTACCTCTCTACCCCTCTCTCTCTACCTCTATCCTACCTCTCTTTCTCTACCGTTCTCACTATCTCTCTCTCTCTCTCTCTCACATACACTCTGTGTGTGTATGTCTACCCCTCTCTCTCTCTCTCTCTGTCTAACTCTCGTAACAATAACACCACGCACCTCCCGCCAATCTCTCTCTCTCTCTTTTTTACATTCCTCTCTGTCTCTCTATCTACCTTTCTCACTACCTCTCTACTCTACTCTCTCTCTCTCTCTACCTGTCTCTGTACCTCTTTATACCTCTGTACCTCTTTCTCTTTATACCTCTCTCTCTCTCTCTCCCTCTCTCTCTTTACCCTCTCTCTCTCTCTTTACTCTCGCTCTCTCTTACCCCTCTCTAAAAGACTCACAAAGACATACACGACGAATGCAAACTAAAATGCAATAATTAGAAATCCCTCATCCAATGCTGACAAAAGCAAAAAGAAAAGAAAAGAAAAGAAAAGAAAAGAAAAGAAAAGAAAAAGAAAAGAAAAGAAAGGAAAATATTTGAAAAGAACAAAAGAAAACCCTTAAAAAATAACAACAAAATAAAAGGCAAAAGAAAATGGCGATGAATACAAACACACACACACACACACACACACACACACACACACACACACAAACGCTTCTCACGACGACGACGACGACGACGACGAGGCATCGTGAAAGAAAGAACAAAAAAATCAATAAGACACCTGTCAACTGATTCGAAGGATCGATAAATAAAAGTAGTTATGGCCCAGATAGAAGTTATCGGAAACACATTGGGAAAAAGAAAAAAGATAAAGAAACGAAGACGGGAATCGTTCAAACAAAGGCCGGTGAAATAATGATAATAATAATAATAATAATAATAATATATAATAATTATAATGATAATAATAATAATAAGAAGAAGAAGAATTAACGGGTGAAGAAGAAGAAGAAGAAGAGAGAAGAAGAAGAAGAAGAAGAAGAAGAAGAATTAACGGGTGAAGAATAAGAAGAAGTAGAATAATAATAATAATATATAATAATAATAATAATAATAATAATAATAGAAGAAGAAGAAGAATTAAATACAATAAGAATAAGAGGAGAAGAACAATAAGAAAAAGAAGAAGAAGGAGAAGAAAAAGAAGAATTAAATAATAATAATAATATAATAATAAATAATAATATTAAATACTATAATAATAATAATAATAATAATAAAATATAAGAAGAAGAAGAATTAAATAAAATAATAATAATGATAATAAAACAAAAAGCAGAAGAATAAACAATCTAAAAATCTCAATGAAAATTCAGAGACAATGAAAGAGACAAACAAACAAAAAAAAAAAAAGAAGAAAGAAAAACACAAAAACAAACAAAAAAACAAAAGCAAACTGAATGGCCACAATATCGCTCGGAATATTAAAGCTTCGTGAAGAACTTTGCTTGATATTCAGAAGTAAATACTTCCATTATGAATCACGAGAACAGACTCTAATGCAAACAGAATATATTCAGCTTATATAACCATTTTAATGACTCTTCAATCTATTATCTCTTTATATATTATATATATATATATATATATATATATATATATATTATATATATATATTATATATATATAGCATCCCAGTGTAATAAAACAAACCTAACTAATCGAATATACACAACCTTAACAAAGTCCAGGTAGAACTAACTAAAACATACAAAAGAAAAAAGAAACAAAAAAAACAATACAATCCAAGAGCAAATAAATAAAATCAGATATTTCAGTGGAAGACAGACAGTCGCGATTAGCATGGCAAACTGTAAATGAAATTACCGATATGAAAAGTACCTCTAGATCAAAGTTAAAGGCAACCAGCCAAAAAGATTGACTTCAGAAGTGGAAAGATCACTCTCAGAAATTTTTGCACTCACAAAAAAAAAAAAATCATTGAAAATAGAACCCAAAAATCATAGATAGACATCCAGCTAAAAAATGTAGAAAGTGCGAATTCCCCCTGGGGTATGGAAAATCAGGAAATTTGATGACATACTCCATAGCCTATACAATGCTGTATATAGACAAAATAATATAGATTGATGGACGAAAGCTGCAACATTCCATTTCCTAAAAAGGGAGACCTCGGAATCGCTAAGAACTACATAGGCATAACTCTTACTGCTATAACTGCTAAGATATATAAGATAAGAAAGTTCAATGACATACTGATTAGGCTATGCAATGCCGTATATAGACAAATAGATTAGATAAATGAATGAAAGGCTGCATCCTCCCATTCGCCAAAAAGGGAGACCTCGGAATCGCTAAGAACTACAGAGGCATAACTCTTACTGCTATAGCTACTAAGATATATAATGTCCCTATTCCTAATTGCATCCGACAAGAAATGGAGAATTTCCTTAGGAAAAACCAAACCGGATTTTGCAGAAATCGATCTACAACTTCTTAGATCTTGACTATCCATCGAATCATGGAAGGAGTTCGAGGAAAGATCTAGAGGCAACGTTGCTTTTGTTATATTTCTCCAAGACATTTAACTCCATACAAAGAAGAAAATGGAATATATACTACAAAGAAAAAATTACCGTTATAATGATACTCTACAAATACACTAAGGCAATGATATGCTCACCTGATGGTCACAGTCTTCTTTGACATCGTCGCTAGAGCCCTACAAAAAGATACATTAACACCATATATATCTATTAATAATGGAGATTCGCTTCCGGTTTTTGTCTGTAACGAAAATTACGTCACTGCTTACATCACATTACCCAAAATCGTCATAACATAGAATAAATTTATTTCTACGATTTTGGCATGTTCAAATTTTTGAGTGTATTTATTCAATAAATACACTCAAAATTTGAACATGCAACATTAGACAGTCCTCATTGTGTTTTTAAAAACAAGTTTTAATAAATACATGACTGGTATTATATATCTATATATAGTTTGTTTTATTTTTAATACATATTAAAAGTTTTACATTTCAAATTGTTTTATTTTCTAACCCTTTAATGAATTTGATGATTTTACTTACTTAGGGTACAAACTCGCTGACATTGAATTTTTTTGCTTCCACCCCTCAGGCATATGTTTAAAAAACTATTTTTAAATCGACGGAGGGTGTTTTTTTTTATTTTGTACTAGTATAACATAATATTCATAGACGATGTACTTCGAACATCATTAGATCCCATAAAAGAAAAAAAGAAAAAAACTCTCACACTAAAAAAGTCAAGAAACTGGCGATATCACGCACGACTATTCGGATGTGGACTACGCAGATGATCTGGCACTTCTTGAAAATACACCTGCACAAGCCGAATCCCTGTTACATAGCCTGGAGAAGGTAGCATGGAACATCGGCCTACACGTGAACTCCGATAAAACTGAGTTCATGTGTTTTAAAAAGGAAGGAGGTATCTCCACACTCGACGACAAGCCTCTAAAACCAGAAGAACAACTCACATATTTGGTAGTAATATCACATTCACAGAAACCGATGTTAATGCACTCATAGGGAATGCATGGTCTGCTATGTACAGATTAACAGTCATTTGGAAATCAGATCTCACAGACAAGTCCAAGCGACAATTCTTCCGAGCCGTAGTAGTATCCGTACTACTGTATGGTAACACCATTTAGACCTCAACGAAACGCCTAGAGAATAAGCAGGATGGAAGCTGCACAAGAATGCTACGAACGATCTTAAACAAATTGTGAAAACCACACCCAACAAAGAAGCAGCTGTACGGCCACGTGCTCCCAATGTTGGTCACTGCTGGAGAAGCAAGGATGACCTCATAAGGCATGTCTTCCTATGGAAACCCGCACATAGACAGGCCAGTCCATGGGCCGTCCAGCAAAAGTTAACTTAAATAGAATCCTGCGTATAAGCGAATTTTGGCTAAAAAACATGTTGCCAAATAATGATAAATTTCATCAACACACACACACACACACACGCACACACACACACACACACATATATATATATATATATATATATATATATATATATATATTAAAGTAATTGGTAATTTGCTTGAAGCATTGTTAAGTATGTTATAAAATAATAAAATTCGAAGGCAATACAATGCGTAAAAAATAAAGACAAAAGATGTTTTTATGTCGAATCGATTTCAAAGCAAAGCTTTATCATCAGAGTGTATTTTCAGAAATGACGTGCTTATGTTTTTTTTTATTTGTGGTTTTATATTTCTCTTCTTATTTCCTTTTCCTCTCCTTTTTTCCTCTCTTTCTTCTTCTCCTCCTTTATGAATGAAATGGGCGAATAACTGTAATTTCTTATTTCTCTCTTTAAAAAGAAAGAGAGAATAAAAATTACAGTTATTCGCCATTCATAAAGGAGGAGAAGAAGAAAGAGAGGAAAAAAAGGAGAGGAAAGGAAATAAGAAGAGAAATTATACACACAAATAAAAAAAAACATAAGCACGTCATTTCTGAAAATACACTCTGATGATAAAGCTTTGCTTTGAAATCGATTAGACATATAAAACATCTTTTGTCTTTATTTTTTACGCATTGTATTGCCTTCGAATTTTATTATTTATATATATATATATATATATATATATATATATATATATATATATAAGTGTTGTTATGGGTCCAACGGGAGAAAATTAGATATTCTATAAAAAAGGTTTGCAAAAAGCATTATGTTTTTAAAAAAAATTTAATATTAACTTACATATGCGACACGTGTTTCAGATCTGTTATCTTCTTCAGACATTGAATAACTATATTTTGGCAGAATATGTATATGTGTGATTTCTGATATTTGATAGGTTGTGTGAGTTTTTGTAACTTACTTTTTGTTTATAATGGTTGTGTAATAACGGTTGAACACTACGTTATTTTTCTCAATCCTATAGACAGATAGATAGAATGTTGGTTTATTTAATTTTGACACTTACAGAAATGTGCTACTACGTTCAGTTCCCGCGCCATATTCGAATTGTTTGGAGAAATACGTTTCTTCCTCGTATTTATTTATTTTTTTTTAAGTGGGGGTGCTATCTAATTCAAACACTTGAATTTATGAATTTAGAGGAATTGAATTAAGTTCAAATCTTAAATTTGAGTTTTCTGTTTCAGGTCTGATGGATGAGGCTGGGTCCCGCACCTCCCCACTTCAACCCAATTTTCGACTCTTATCGTTTCAAGCACCAATTTGCGATTCCTAATTGGCCACTAGCAGCCATTCGAGAAAGTTAATTAATTACAGATAGATTCAGACATGACCCCAAACCGAATTCTAATTTACAAGATGAAAATCTTAGGCAATTTATTTTCCCACCGAAACGGAACAGGGTAAGAATTGATGTCGATACAGTCACGATCAAACACATTTTACTTAAGATTTTTTATTTATTCTCATTATATGGAAATATAATCTTATTATTATAGAGATTGTGTGTTTGTCTGTAACTCTATTATGGCTCAAGTCACAATTCCTTAGTTATTTACGTCACATTCTCCATGATTTTATTTTTATCTAAACCTTAATCAATAATAAGATTGTTTTACATTATTAATACTGTTTATCGATATGCTAATTAGCTCAGTTAGCTCAGTCGGTAGAGCGTTCGGCTAGAAACCACAAGGTTCCTAGTTCGATACCGGTCCTCGCCAACTCAGCGTATGAGTAGCACAGAGATCTGTGCGGTAAAGTAAGGAGCTGATGGTAGGTGTGGCGCTCGACCTCAGACGCCAAAACAATCTCCTTGGTCTAGCGCTATTGAAAAGGGGATAGACTCCCTCGCTGACTGGCTAATATCGACTTTAGGCCGCCCCGACGACTTTACTTTTATATAATAATACTGTTTATCCGATATACTAATATATTAATACTTTTGACCATATATTCATACTAATAACATGTAATTTATTTATATATACAACAAAATAGAGGTTTATTGTGTGAATTGGAAAGCTAATTTGCATATTGATATTAAAATTTCAATTTTAATAAATATGTGCTTAGTATTATTGATTTTTAATTGTTTGGTTTAATCTTAATATGAGCAAAAATCTCTGGTGATAATCTTAAAAGAAACCCATTAACAAGAAGAAAATAACTGTAATTTTATTCTTTACATCTTATTTTATCGAAATAGTTAAATTAGGAAAATTTAGCAATGAAAGACGGGGTTTTCAGTTGTTCTATTTTTCAATTATACCCTCCTTTGTTTCAGATAATTTTATCTGCATTCTTATTTAGTTTCATTAACCTTTCTAATTTAACATGATATTTTATTACATTAAAACTTAACTACTCGCACCCGGAGGATGAATATATTTGCTAGTATTAATAATGTACCATTTCATTTTTTCATAAGCCATGAATGTATATGTTCAAGTGTTATGCCTTGTCGTCATCTGAGACAAACATCATTGTAATTGAAAGGAAAGAAAGGGAAGAAAAAGAACGTACTACATGTCAGAGGGAAAAGAAAAAAAGAAAAAAAGGTGAGAGATAGGAACGAAAGCACTTATCGTCTGTTTCAATGAAATAGAAAATAAAGTAGAAAAATAAAGAAAAAGAAAGTTAGAAAAATATGTGAAAAAAGAAGAGAAAAAACAAACAAAGAAAAAAAATGGCCGAGATTATTATACCAGTGGCATATCAACCTTCTTGGGTTATTCATTGGCAAAGCCATCATTGTAAAAGAACAGTAATTGTTCAATTCAATAATTTCATACCCTTCCCAAATTATTAGTCCGAAAGTGGGTGTAATAGCGTAATCGACTGGGGCTGTAGAATACGCCGACTGCATCTCAGTAGAGGGGTAAGATCCCCCCTTCAATAAGGTCAACTGTTGGTCGTGAGTGGTGATCCGTGATGCGCAAGGACGGATATTAGTGGACGTGCCTCTTTATCTTCGTTCCTCCCAGGTAGACCCTGACCCGGAGTGGTGGCACCTGTTGGGATCCAATCTATGGATTGAATAGAAAAAAAAACAAACATTTCAGTAAAAAATATTTAAAAAATTAGTTTGAATAAATTGAGTTTTATAAGTTTTAAAATAAAAAAGTATGAGGAGAGGGGGGAGGAGCTCTCAAATTAATTTTGACTAACGAGAAAAGAACCTCGTTTGGTTTGAATTCTCAGTTTTCCTTTTCCATCTATATATTAATACGCTTGTTCCTTAAGCTTTCGACCGTTATCATTATGTTGCTAATCTGTGGTTCATCCTCTCCATATCTCGAGATTATATATATATATATATATATATATATATATATATATATATATATTATATATATATATATATATATATATATATTGAAGAAATAGATACAACAGAACCTACTCGAGTTTCATCGCTAGAATCATCAGGGTTAAATCCACTGAATTAATAGAGTTACACGTGTGATCAGCTGTAATTAATCGGTAACTCGATGATTCAGTGGATTTAACCCTGATGATTCTAGCGATGAAACTCGAGTAGGTTTCTATTGTATCTACTTCTTGAATAAATTTGCTCTACTTTGTATTGAGCACTTTGTATTTGTTTTATCACGGACTTAACCCCTGGATCCTGTGCACCTCCAACGATCTTGCCCATATTCACCGGTAAGCCACCCCCTCTCTCTCTCTCTCTCTCTCTCTCTCTCTCTCTAATATATATATATATATATATATATATATATATATATATACAGATTATATATATATATAATTATATATAGATTATATTATATATATCTATATATAATTATATATATATATAATTATATATAATATAGATAGATTATATATATAATTATATTATATATTATTATATTATATATAATCTATATATAATTATATATATATAATATTATATATACACAATTATATATATATAATCTATATATATATAATTATATATAACCAATATATATATATATATATATATATATATATATATATATATATATATCTCGAGACATGCAGAGTACGAACGCAGATTAGCAACACAAAAAGAATAACTGAGTGGAAAAAGGTGTCCAGTATTCTTAATTGCCTGCCTCGTTTTCGCATTGTTCTACGGCGTCGCAAACGCTTTCCCACCATTACAACGACTAATTAAAATAAGTTTTTCCATCAGTCATTGTATTGAGTTTTCCATCTGATCTGTTCATTCGTCCATACAGGAACAATTGAAACCTTCCGTTGACCGAAGACATGAATAAAAGCCTTTCGACACAAAGAGAGCTCTGATGCCAAGGCAAGAGGGTTAATCTGTTGGTGTGACGGCGTGGTTTTGAAAAGGCGTTGGCTAATTACCTCCCCTGAGTAAATTACTCTCTTTGTTGGAGGAACAATCGGTGGTTGGCATAATGGGATATCGGATTTGATGAAAAAGATGATTTTCGACTCGTACAAATGTCCTGATTCGGAGAAAGGTAAAATGCTTCCGGAGAAGTTTTTCAAAAATAAGATGGATTAATATTGGCTCAACAATGAAAATCAAATATATCTGCATGGTCACTCGGCGTTGGGTAGGATAAAATAAAATAAAACATACCCCAAACCCCTCAAAACTATAGCTTAGAAGTGTCATGAATGTTTTGGTGGAGTTTGAAAAGGAGGTCGAAACAGCTGTCCAGTGCTCCGGATGTCGCAATGGTGTTTGACGAGTTGTCTGGTCATGGTAATATAATTCAATTTATCATATATATATATATATATATATATATATATATATAAGCGTAAACGCAATGCTCTCCTATAAAGGGATGGAGCACTATATGGCGGCTTTTACATACATTAGGATACGTGTATTAAAAAAAGTTAAAATCCCCTTCGCATTCTGTGGGTGACTATATCCTAGCGGTTAAGGTGTCTGACGGATTCCAATCTCGGTTGTAGGTAGCTTACAAATGTCTAGCCTCACTGAAGAGACTTGATTAGTCGAAACACGTGTCTGTGGATGACTATATATATTTTTTCTTATAAATATATATATAATATATAATATATATATGTATAAATATATATATATATATATATATATATATATATATATTTATTATAGTGTACAATACATTTAAGGTGCAATTGTTACCATTGGTTTCTAGGCAGCATTCTTGCTACTCTTCATCATAACAAAGCGTCTGTCGTGATGAAGGGTAGCAAATATGCTGGCTGGAAACCAATGGTAACAATTGCACCTTAAATGTACTGTACACTATAATAAATGAATATAGCTCTTACAAAAGTAATCGAGCTCTTTATTCCAATTCTCCAGTACTAACAAATGACTAACAATATATATATATATATATATATATATATATATATATATATAAGGTGTAAAGGATTAGAATAAATCCGACAAAATGTGATTGAGAATAGAGGAAAGTGTGGATATAACAACACAGACAGTTGAATTCAGTTGATATTTCACCTCATTGTATGAAGCTTTTTTCGAACTTTATTGACATAAGTACTTGTACATTCTGCTTTTATAGTGAAAAGGTAAATGGTGAGAGGTGACAGAAAATCGAGTGGGGTAGGTGTGTAGGGCATGGTGCTTTTATTTTTATGAGGTCAGCGAGGTCGTAGACTGGAGTGGGGTGGAAAATGTTAACAAATCGAGCATAATCTTATTCCTGACGGCCGATGATGAGACATATGACATGCAAATATATACATATACACCCAGGTGTATACAAATATAGTAAAAATACACGCGAGATATCTACACCAAAATTTCCTAAGTTTTAACTTAGTTTAAGTCCACAGTTAACGCACTTGTATATACAAAGTTAATTGATTTACAGGCATTGTTTTCTGTAGATGAGATATTGTTACCTAAGTATGTGAACTGGACTACTAATTTCAGGGCTTTGCCATTTAACTGTTACATAATGAATATGTTGTCCGATTTATTTTGTAAGGTAAGTGTATGTAGCGAAAGAAATTACATACATTGGAGCACATGCAGGCGTGAAGGTGTATTGCTTGCAAGGTCGAAAGAAAAAAATATGGCTACCTTAATAGTATGGAAAAAGAAGAGTTCGGCTAATGAATACATAGCTACATCAACACTTAAAAGAGATACAATAGCAAGCCATGACAACACAATCTCCTTGACACGAATTTCAAACAGAGAGTGTTCTAAATAAGAGAGTAAAGATGAATCGGCTTGTCACGCCAAACCATAGCTTCTATTTAATTGTCCAGACCGTATTGCTCTTATGGCACACACCAACCCTTTTCAACATATATGTCATAGAAGATGGTGGCTTTGTGTCCTGAGTATGGCACTAAACTGCATCTAGTTGTGAGGTTTCAATTCTGGAGTATAGGGAGTGTGAAGTACATCCATTGCCATTACTCCCAGGTTCACTGTAATTCGTTAGTTAAACACTTTAAGTTCGCTAGCAAGATTAATATCCCAATATGGCCCTGCATCTATGATAAAAGATTGTTCTATTATTATTTCACATATATTGAACACTAGAAGCGGCTACCCGGCATCGCCTATATAGAGTGGGGGTGGGTGGGTAAAAAGATGGTCGTGCAGAGGAATTATTATTAAATCGTGAGTTGGATTCTCACAGGATGCCCCATCAATATCCTTATTTAAAAAGACGATGCATTGATCGAGCCACTTTGAAAAGAAAATGAATGTTTCCATTTAAAATGTTAAATGCAAAAATATTCCATGCTGTTCCATTATTTACATTTTTATTTTTCTATTATCTTCACGAATATAAATCAAATCTTCATTATTTTTGCTCAAAAACCAAGCCCTGGTGATATTTAATGTGTACATATATTTACTTTGTCGTTAATTATTTTATTTTCGAAGTTTCCTCCGGACATACAGATTCACACAACTGCCTATATATATATATATATATATATATATATATATATATATATATATATATATATAGCAAATATATGCACCCTCCGGGTGCAAGTATATAAGTTTTTAATGTAATAAAATATCGTATTAATTAAAAAGGAAACTAAATAAGAATACAGATAAAAGATTTGAAACAGAGGTGGGGTATAATCGAAAAATAGAACAACTAAAACTTACTCTTCCATCACTCTCGTCTTTCATTGTTATTTTTTCTAATTTAAGTATTTAGTTAAAAGAGGAAGTAAAGAATAAAATTAGTTATTTTTTCTTGTTAATGGATTTCATTTAAGATTTATTGAAGAGATTTTTGCTTATATTCATTAAAATAAAACCAAACATTTAGAAATCAATAATACTAAGCACATATTTATTAAAATCACATTTTTAATATCAATATGCAAATTAGCCTTCCCATTCACACTTTAAACCGCTATTTTGTTGTATATATAAATACAATTGCATGTTATTAGAATGTAGATCTGGTTAACAGTATTAATAATTTAAACCAATTTTATTGATAATTGAGGTTAAAATTAAAATAAAATCATTGAGAATGTGATGTCAATAACTAAGGGAATTGTGACTTGAGTAGTAATATAGTTTCGGTTACAGACAGACAAACACACAATCTCCATTATAATAAGATATATATATATTGATAAACAGACCGAAACACATGTGTAAGTGAAATCGATTAAAAGTGATATCGATAAAATTCATTTTTATCCATCTACATTTCTTTTCTTTACTCATTTTTTCCTCATATTGTCGATTCATTTCCCATTCTCTCTCTCTCTCACACACACACACACACACACACACACACACACACATATATATATATATATATATATTATATATATAGAGAGAGAGAGAGAGAGAGAGAGAGGGGGGGAGAGAGAGAGAAACGGAGAGATAGAGAGCAATTAGCAAACTATATTTTTGGTAGAAACCATTTCTACCAAAAATATAGTTTGGTAATTGCTCAGAACCGAAGCTACAACATCGGTTAAGATTTTGCAAATCAGAAATCATTAATAACTTAAAATTTGATAACTTTAATACTTTTTCGACAGCAGTTTTGGATTCCTTGGGTTAAAATGCTAATAGAAACCAATTTTTAGGAGTAGGAAATCTCAAGAATTCATTTGACAGACAAAAATAAATTACAAAAATTTGCCATTTTTCGCGACCTCCACCCAAATCATGTCGATTTTTAGAATCGAAATACCTCCGTCAATTTTTGAAATTGGAGGCTCTAATTTTGGGGATTGGCTAACTTTAAGATAATCCACACCTGTACAAAATTTCAGAAAAATTTAAGTGCAAAATTTTAACAAATTTTTGGAAAAATGTAGCTTCGGTTCTGAGCAAATATCAAACTATCTTTTTGGTACAAATAATGTTCAATATATGTGAAATAGTAATAGAAAATTTGTTTTCGTTGACGCATTGCCACATCGGAATATCGATCTAAAAATCAGAAATGATCAATAACTTAAAATTGGTTGAATTTAAGACTTTTTATACCATTTTGGGATTCCTTGGGCAAAATGCTTTTATGGATCAATTTTTAGGAGTAGATATAAAACTCAGTATACAGGCAAAAATAGGTTACAAAAAGTCGCCATTTTTTGTGCCTCCTCTCAAATTTAAAGATCTAAAAATCGATATACCTCCGCCAATTTTTGGAATTGGAAGCTCAAATTTTGGGGATTGGCTTACTTTATCATAATCCAGACTTGGACAAAATTTCGAAACATTGAAAGGGTTGGGTGACATGTCCTTGGATTTTTTGACATGGAATTGCCCATATATATATATATATATATATATATATATATATATATATATATATATATATATATATATATATATATTTAATCTTCCTTTAAAATAACGGTGCAATAACAATAACTTTATCTCCATTGATTTTATTTTTCATTTTCAGCATTTGCGAATATTTTATCGTTCGCATCTTGCTGACATGAATTTTGCCGATATCAATATCGCTTTATCACAACGGGTCTACCAAATACAATCAGAACAGTCAGCTGTTTGATCATAATTCAAAAAGTTATTCCTTCTTTTCGTTAATAAAAACAAAACCAAAAAACTAAAAAAAAAAAAACAAAACAAAAAAGAGATTATACTATTTCTTTTTTTTTTCAAAATCTCAATATATTTCTTATTTCCCTTTCTCAGCTTAATGTCGATTCCATAATTGGTTGCGACATTAGCAGCTTTTATTAAGTTCTATTAACCATTTGTGGCATTTTCTAGATAAGTCAAGTCTTTTGGGACAATTTTGTTTCGATAAATAAAATCAATTTTAGAAGGATCAATTTGGCTGCCATATTTATTCAAGAATATTATTCTACTATATAACTCCTCTTTTGTTCGTCTGTCCTCAATATGACGTTAACTGCATCTAAGTGTAATGGTTAGAGTTGTAGGAAATGGACACGTCGAGCCGAGTTCAATTCCTGGACGAAGCTGTTTTCATTTCACATGGCGCTAATACCATTTGGAAAAGTATGAATCAAATTCTCCCTCCAGCTATGGGTAAATAGCACCGCAGACCGGGTTCTTTAACCACGGCTAGGTAACCAGTCTAGGGGAACAAAAACTCTGAATTCAAACCCATTAAACTTATCTATCTGCTTAAGAAATTGACCATGTGTCTCATCCTGCTTGTAGGGGGATTTGTAAATATATATAACTGTATCTAATGGTGAGGTTACCAACCCTATTGACCTTGTGGTAAGTCCCAATCCGTTTTATAATACATGTGCTAGAAGGCTGTGACTGAGGGCCTTATTGTCCTGGGCTTGACGTCAAACTGCATCTAATATTGAATATCCAATATTGAAACTCTGAGGAATTTGGGGTACCTCTTCATCGCCATTACTCCCAGGTCCACTCTGACCCGGAGTGGGAGTACTCTTTAGGATTCCATGTATGGGTTAAATAGAAAAAAAGTTTAAAATATGTTTTTAAAAATTGTGTTTAACAAAATTGAATACACATTAAGAAAGAATAAAGAAAACATCTTCAGCATAAAATAACCCCACAAGAATTGGCATGCCGTAAAATCCGACAAACAACCAACCAACCAGACTTTTATCTTTATAGAAAAAAAAGAAAAATCGTTTTTTGTCGGTTCATGTTTTCATATTTCAAAAAATAAAATAGGGGGGGGGGGGAGACATCGTAAAAAATATTTCCCTAATATATTTTAGAAAAAAATTATTTCAGACATATTTCATTAAAGGTAAACAATTTTTGAAATTTCCGTGAAAATCGGACCATTAATTAATTCATTTTTCATAAAACCGGTAGTAAACTTGTTTTTGGCTATGTTAAATTTCAATTGATTTAACGGTGCAAAAATGTAAACATTGTTTTTCGTTTACAATTTTCATTATTTCCGTTAGCTGAAAATTAAAAAAAAATCATCTGGAGTTTTAAAAAAAATGTTTCTTCTTTCGAATGGACAAAAGAATTCTCAAGATAATATTAATCTTTATGCAAGTTTCATTGGGTTAAATATAGAGGAATAAATTTCACAGGGAAAATTGGTGGTACCTACTGATTAATAAAAAAAAAATCTCAGTAGGAGACAAAACATTAATAACACATAAACTCTATCTGAATGAACTACAAAAGTAAAGCTGGTGGAGTAGCCTCTTGTCAGTATCAGCCGAACAGCTAGGGAGTCTCTCCCCTTTTCGCTAGTGTTGGACCAGGGTGTTTATTTTTAAGTGAAGCTCATTTGGTGTTTAAGTGTTAAGTTTCATTCTATTTTATTTCATTCTATATTTCGGAAGTTCGACCTTCCTTTGTCAAGATAATCTAGTCTGACGGTTTAGCGCCTAAACTACACAAAAGGCAGCCAGTCTAGATTATCTTGACAAAGGAAGGTCTAATTTATGAAATATAGAATGAAATAAGATAAATGAAACTTAACACTTAAACACCAACCGAGTTTCTCATTCATTTTACAGTCCATGCTTCAAACAGAATTCCCCAAAAATAAATATTATATATATAAAAAGTAAAGTAAAGTCGTCGGGGCGGCCTAAAGTCGGTATCAGCCAGTCAGCGAGGGAGTCTATCCCATTTTCAATAGCGCTAGACAAGGAGATTGTCTTTTTAGCGTCTGAGGTGGAGCGCCACACCTACCATCAGCTCCTTATTTTACCGCACAGATTCCTGTGCTACTCATACGCTGAGTTGGCGAGGACCGGTATCGAACTAGGAACCTTGTGGTTTCTAGCCGAACGCTCTACCGACTGAGCTAACCCGGCCCTATATATAAATATATATATACAGCTTTCTTTTAAGAATATTGTCTTTGAAATTTCAGCGATACCAATGGTGCAATGTTAATTTTTTTCAGATTACAAGGTGTGTCATAAAAACGACGAATTTGAAGCGGTATTTACCGAGATAGAAATAAACAATGAATTGAACGTTATTTTTTACTTTTTCAGAATACAAAGTGAGTCATAAAAGTGCCGAGTTTGAAGCTGTATTTACCAAGATAGAAATAAACAATGAATGGAACATTAATTCTTTTAGAATACAAGGTATGTCAAAAAGAAAGAAAAAATCTCGATTAGTTTTTGACATACCTTGTATGAAAAATACGTTTGGTAAAATGGTCGATTCCTTCTTCTTTAGAATCTTTGATATTGGATTCTTCTCATTCTTGGACTAAAACGCAATTTTCTGAAAGGAAATTAGATTCAAATACGAAAGGCAATTCAAAACGAGAGTTCTTCAGAAGAAGAATCTCTGACATATTGGACCATTATTCTTTGAGTATCCTCTTATTCAAGAAGTTGGACTGCTTCCTTAATCTTCCGTCCGTTATCATCTTGGAACACCCTTTGTTTAATAATGAGACCGTCCAAATCGTCCAACAGAAAATGGAATCTATATATTAATACTCGTATTCCTTAATCTTCCGACTGTTATCATCTTGCAACGCACTCTGTTTAAAAATGAGACCGTCCAAATCTACACAGCGTCTACACTGAATTACTCGGACTATTGTCCTCATCTTTATTGTTATCTGTAATCGGCCGAAACGTTGTACAGATAACAATAAAGATGAAGACAATAGTCAGAGTAATCCAAATAATACAAATTATCAAGCCTCATCTAAAAAAATTCAGAGAAATAGTCTTCACCACTATTTATATATTAATACTGTTGTTCCTTAATCTTCTGTCTGTTATGATCTTGGAACACCCTCTGGTTAAAAATGAGATCGTCCAAATCATTCAACAGAAAATGGAATCTATATAAAATACTGCTGTTCCTTAATCTTCCATCTGTTATCATCTTGGAACACTCTCTGGCTAAAAATGAGACCGTCCGAATTGTTCAAGATGAAATTAAAAAATGTAAATCCTGGTTATCTGTTGTCGCTTAATTGCCGAATTCTTATTTCTTATGAGTTTCATTAAAGAAAAAATATATAACGAATTTCTATCTGTTATTTAGACAAATTTTAATTCTTAAATATCTTTCCAATATGAATAAAATTTTCATTATTTTTTTTAAACAAAAACAATTTCTGGTGATATATATATATATATATATATATATATATATATATATATATATATATATATATATTCACTTTGTCGTTAATTGTTTTATTTTCGTTGTTTAATCCGGACATACATACTGTTGTATCGTCGAGGTGAAAGGATAGACAGAAGAAATTGAGTGCTTAATATATTTATTCAGCATCAGTATCTGGTGTTAACGGATACATACAAAAACACAGAACAATAAGTTACAAAACAATTAACAAGATAACTTACAAGAAACAGAGGAGGGTCAAATGCGGTATAGCCAAATGCAGTAAGATCAGTCCGAATATCAATCAGCTTATTAATCAACTATTGAAGTCCTTAATTGTAGACTATTTAAGGTTATGAGCCAGGCCATCTGGTAGAGTGCTGAAGGGGTGCTAGCTACTCTACAGCACATACATATTGACTGTCAACTCGTGCTCGAGTAATACCATTTCCTGTTCTTGTTTTTTCATAGTTAAGTGCCAGTAGAATTTGACACTCTATCTTTGTGTTTTCTCAGATGACTCACCAGGCCAGTCCTGGAGACATACTCTTCCACAGAAACATGTTGGAACTTCTCCACTTTGAATGTTGCTGGACTGGCAATTACCCTTTCTAATAGCCCGCTTCAATTTTTGGTGTTTAATTCGGTTGGACTCAGATACGTACACACATACACACAAATGCCCTTTATATATATATAGATAGATGTGTTGGCCTGGTTATCAACAGGTTTCGCGTTCAAATTGAAGAAGGAGCAACTTGTTAATTTTAAGTATTATTCTTTTGTGCTTTCGGGTGGCAACTTACGGTCATTCATATCAAAGATCACACTAACATGTCACTCAGTTCCAAGCCTGACATATAGATGGCACCACTAATAAAAATAAGATAATTCTTGTGTTCGGTTGACATGGTGGGATGTCAGGAAATACTTACGTTACTTATGTAACAAGAACATAAACAGAAAAAAAATTTTTTTCTATTCAAACTTTGCTTTTGTTTGTTTTGTTTTGTTTTGTTTTACGGCATATCAACCTCAGTGGGTCATTTAATGCCGACAAAATTTTTAAATATAATTCATTCTTAATGGATAATCAATTTTTTATAATATCTTGTTTTTCTATTTAACCCATAGATAGGACCCTAACAGGTACTACCACTACGAGCCAGAGTGGACCAGGGAGTAATGGTGATGAAGGGGTGCTCCACAATCCCCAGACCTCCAGAACCGGAACCTCACCATCAGATAGAGTTTAATGTCATACCCAGGACAAGATAGCCCTCAGTCACCGCCTTCTAGCACCCATATGAAAAAAGGGTTGTGGCTTGCCTTAAGAGCAATAGGGTTGGGACAATCATATAGTTTCTAGGGCTTGACATGACCAGCCGATTGATTGGAGTGGGCCTCTCCGACCGCCCGTCTAGCCTAAGTAAGGGTCTAAGTGAAGTTTCATGTCACGGACTACTCATCCACCTGGGTTCCATCCTTAAGAATCACGGGTCGCCATTGAAGGAGTCTTACCCCTCTGCAGAGGTGCAGTCGGATCATTCTAACGCCACAGCCGACAGGGCGATTTGCTTTTGTGATTTGAGTAATGAAATTTTCAAAATTACCCATCTTGCCGGTAGAATCAGTACTGAGTAACTGACATAGTTTTGGTTGTGGCATTTGTTCCTTAAGGAAGTCTAGAAAGGAATTAGTCATTGTGTCCCGATTATGCATTGGTCATATAAGACTAACGAACTCCTATAGTATTCATCTTTATACTATTTCTCTGAATTTTTGAGATGAGTCTTGATAATTAGTATTATTTGGATTATTCGGACTATTGTCCTCATCTTTATTGTTCCCGAATCCGAGAAGGTTCCAGAGTCCGACAAGAAATACCTGAAAAGGAGGGCACAACGGCACAAAACGTTGTTCAACAATGAAGATGAGGACAATAGTCCGAATAATACAATTAATACTATTCATCATTATATATGAGAATTTGCATACACGATATTAATGTCTTGTTTAAAATTTTTTTTCATGGCAAAAACTCGGTGCCGTAGAAAGGGAGTGTGATTTGTATATTTTTCTATAGACGAGATATCTATTTCAATATGACTGACATCTTGATATTAGCTATAAGATTGAATTTGCGAAAGAGGGAGAGAAAAGAAAAAAAAGAATATGGATACGGCAATGGCCATTTTCAGTCGTTGCATGTATTACTCAATGGAAATGAGTCACGTGATCACATGCGTGCAGCGACTCCCACGCCGCCATATTGTATAATTTAACATATATAATATATATATATATATATATATATATATAATATATATATATATATATATAAGCTCACACGCAATGGTTTTATAAAAAAACTGTACACATGCGCATATAAAACACACACACACACACATATATTATATATTTCATATATATCATATGTATATGTATATGTGTATAAAACGTTGTATATGTAATTACACGAAAATCACATGTATATATATATATTATATATATATATATATATATATATATATATAAAGAGATCACACGCAAATGTCATATAAATAAAACTGTACACATGCGCATATAAACATATACTCATGCACACACACACACACACACACACACACACACACACACACATATATATATATATATATATATATATATATATATATATATATATATCTGGACAAAACGTAACCCGTTGGGTCACCCATTAAGCTCTCGCTAGATAATTGGGATTAAGGAAAAGAGTAGGTTCTGCCAAAATGTCATCTGCTATTCATTTAAAAATCAATTAAAATTATTAAATTGACTATTTAAGGTCAAATTTTTGTCTAAGTCTAAAAGTTGTAACATAATGAGCTTCAGTAAATAAGGGAAATAATATTGTACATGTAATTTATTTTTAATACATTTTAAACTATTTTTTCAGGCAATTTTGCTCAAATATATCTTAAACATGACCGCCAAAGATGACGTAAAATCCGTATTTTATAAAATAAATTTAATCCCCCACCTCATTTGAAAATAAATTACCTAAAATCAAGGAAGTATCCGATTTTAATGAAATTTTCAGTGTTAACTTATCAATGATTGAATTTTATTCTATTTCAAAACTGATTTAATTAAGTATTTCTGCTATGGTAAATTAATATATAAAATTCATTTAAAATATGAAGCATCTAATTTTAAGTTTTAAATATCATATTTTTAGATTCTAAAAACATATCTTATTTAATAACTACATTAGTTTATTATCATTATCTTATATTTTTCGTAGAAAAACTCTATTGGAAATATAGGTTTTTGCAAGTCGGTTTAAGCTGGTGTGTCCATGTGAGAATATTGATATGCTATTAAACAAAAGAAAAGATAAAAAGCTAATCACCTAGCGAAATGTATGCAGGACATTTAAAAAGAAAGAAAGAGAAAAGTATTATGAATTGTCTGTATGTGATATCATGGAAAATAGTTCCAGTTCTTCCACGTATCCGACAGTTGATTAATATTTTGCTTATTTACTATAAAGGGCAAAAAAAAGAAAGAAAAAAAAAAGCAAAAAAGCACGAATAAGAAAGACAGACAAACATAATATCGCGTAGTAATTTTGTCCGATCCGCCTGTGTATGTGTCATGCGCATTAATAGAATGACACTTTTTCTCCTTCTCCTGTCCCACTTCCTGAAGAGTTCTATTATCTCATTTGAAATAAAAAGAAAGAAAACTTTCCATGTGTAGGTGTCCACAGGAGAATTTGGATACGCCATTAAGCAAAAGAGTCCTAACTGTGGTAAAGTAATGTTTTACTCTTGTTTATTCATCTTGCCACATTCTGACATTTCTCGACCGTCCTAAAGAAATATGGCATCGTTGAGTATTTTTTGTAAATCCCAGAAGAAAGAAAACAGCTAATAGATTTTGGTAATTCCTAAATGCACTCTTGATAAAAAGGGTTGGGGTTGCCATAAGGGCAATATAGTTGGGGCAATCATATAGGTGCTAGGGCTTGACGTGACCAGCCAATTGATCGGAGGGGGCATCTCCGCCCGCCCGTCTAGCCTTAGTAAGTGTCTAAGTGGAGTGTTGGAGGTCATATGCTGCTCATCCAACAAGACTCCATCCTTAAGCCTCATGGGTCGCCACCACGGTCAACAGGTGGTCCCATTGGGGGAGTCTTACCCCTCTGCAGAGGTGCAGTCAGTGCATTCTAACGCCCCAGCCGACAGAGCGGTCCATACTTGGAATATCGTTGTGTGAGTACATCCGAAGCGAGGTAATTCGGGAGCTGATCAAAGGACGCGATCAGAGAGTACCGAAAGGTTCACAGACAACAGGATGACCCATGCAGATGTCGAGTGGTATATCGAGAGAATATCATCTGACAATATTCTAGATGAATTTCGTCTTGATGCACATTATTGTACACAAGGTGCAAATTGATCATTTATCTCACCTCTCTAGAGTGGGAGGCTTATTTAATATTTTCTGTCACCTTTTAATGTCTTACTGTAAAAGGGTGTCCGACTCATTTCAACTGCCGAGAACAAGAAATTCATGTCTTGCTCTCTCCGCACATTCTCCTAGTCGCAATTCAAACTGACCTCTCACTTCTCTACTCTCCCCTTTGAAACGTCTCATTCGCACGTCCAATCAAACCATGCCATACGTCTATGCTGAATCATCATTTAAACTTTTCCGTTCTCCTCAAACTGAAAATTCTTGCTTAAGACTTTCTATGATAATTTACATATCTCCTTTTCACTAGCGCTACACCAGGGAGATTGTTTTCGCGTCTGAGGTGGAGCGCCAAACATCAGCTCCCCACTTTACCGCACAGATCCCTGTGCTACTCATACACTGAGTTGACAAGGGTCGGTATCAAACCAGGAACGTTGTGGTTGCGAGACAGATGCTATACCGACAGCTAAGCCGGCCTTAAACAAGGGTTTAGATGCTGTCAAATCCAGCCAACCAACCAACAAACATCCTTATTCTAAGCTTACGACATCCAATTAAACTGTCGTGTGCGCATGTACAAGTTCGTAACTATCGAGATTAATCATTGCATGATATATATATATATATATATATATATATATTATATATATATATATGAAAAGTTTCTTGGCAGTACAAATTTTATTAGGACACGTAAAAGCGAATTCATCATAAAAGCGATGGAAAAAAATTCTAAAAAGAAAGTTAGGGTACCCTTATAATTAGATGTATAATCTAAAATAAATATTCTTTTTTTCGGTCAATCCTCATCAGAGAAATACATTGAAAGTAGGTAATACGATGGTTGGAATAATTGAGAAAAAAGGTAATCCCCCCCTTTTTCAATAAGAAGGAGAAAATAAGAGAAATTACGAACCGTTGGAATAATTTCTCAATTATTCCAGCCATCGTATTACCTACTTTCAATGTATTTCTCTGATGAGGATTGACCGAAAAAATTTATTTTAGATTATACATCTAATTATAAGGGTGCCCTACTTTTTTTAGAAATTTTTTCCATCGCTTTTATGATGAATTCGCTTTTACGTGTCCTAATATATATGTGATTTATGTGATGGATTATATATATATATATATATATATATATATATATATATATATATATATAGGTTTTTAAAAATGTTATCGCGTGAAAATGCATATAAACGCTACAAAATTTGATTTTTACCATTTCACGACTGGTTGCTACAAGAAACTTAAGTTATGAGTGTGAAATCATAATATCAACATTAATGGTAAGTTAAAAAAATATATATCCATTACGTTGCTACACCTATCTTTGCAGTAAATTCATTTTGATATTTAACTTTTTCTTTGATGCGAAGTTTTTTTCAGAATCAATTTGAAGAATTCTTTTCGTACTCGTCTGTATTAATTTTGCGTTCTCATGATTTCTAAACATTTTTCATCATCCACTGGTTCGGTTTAGCTCACCTGACGGGCTTAAATTATTGTGGCGCTATAAGCTCTTCTGTCCTTGAGTGCACATCTTTTTATACTACTAATACTACTACTACTAATTACTAGCAGGACCTGTGGGTATTCATAGGTCCAGCTAGTATTGAACTATTAAGCATAACAAATGATGTAATAATTAAATTATAATACTGTGGTATATCCACCGGTCCTGCTAGTATTGAATAATTTAGCAACATAATATCTCTATTAATAATGGAAATTCGCTTCCGGTTTTTGTCTGTAACAAAAATTACGTTACTGCTTACGTCACATTACCAAAAATCGTCATAACATAGAATAAATACACTCAAAATTTGAACATGCAACATTAGACAGTCCGCATTGTTTTTTAAAACAAGTTTTAATAAATACATGACTGGTGTTATATATCTATATATAGTTTGTTTTATTTTAATACATATTTAAAGTTTACATTTCAAATTGTTTTATCTTTTAATCCTTTAATCGCTGACATTTAATTTTTTACTCCCACCTCGTAGGCAATATGTTTCAAAATTCTATTTTTACATCGCCCGGAGGGTGTTTTTTATTTTGTACTAGTAATAAGAATGAAAGAGAGTAGGTGGAAGACAGACGCATGGAAACGATAACACTAATCTGTTTCAATCGAACAAAATGAAAAGATGAAAAGAAGGAAAGAAAGAAAAAAGTCTATGTGTGTGTGTGTGTGTGTGTGTGTGTGTGTGTGTGTGAGAGAGAGAGAGAGAGAGAGAGAGAGAGAGAGAGAGAGAGAGAGAGAGAGAGAGAGAGAGAGTTAAATGAAGATTGTTATACTTTGTACATATTGAACTATTTAGCAATAGCTCTTTAGTAAACATATCAAATAATGTTATAATTAAATTATCATACTGTGTTATTTCCACAGGTCCTGTTAGTAAATTATCAAATCAATATATCAATAATCTTTCGAATAAGTAAAATCAATTTTACAAACACAAATTGGCGGCCATCTTTGGTTTAACTTTGACCCATCCTTTTAAAGTAAATCTTTTTCTGAAATTAACTCAGCCTATTTCCTTCGCGTTATATGATATTAGGTCCATTTGCTTACGGCTTAACGACCCCGTAGAGCCGAGCCCAAACTCCGGTCCCGAGTCGCTCCGGGGATAGGCAATTTAATTGACTGGATTTTTCTTGGCAAGGGAACTTTCACGAGTAAAGAGGATCATTAGAAGATCGTAGGCGTTAATGTTACCTCGGATACGATCAGTGGGTTTTTCAATTTAACAGCCTCCAAGAATGCATCAAATAAAACGTCTTCGGCATAAAATAACCAAACATGGGTTCACATGCCGTAAAATCCAACCAACCAACCAACCAACCAACCAACCAACAAGCATCCTGCTTATTCTATGACATCCACTACGAATCATGGTGCTCTGATGACCACTGGTTTTATTTGGGTTTCATACCCAACATCGTCCCATCGCAGTATAATGGTTGGCAAGCTAGTCTTGCAGATCCAATACTGAATAGTGAGTTTGCTATCGCGGACGGGTTGGGTGATAGGATGTCTCATCGTAGTTTAATGATTAACAAGCTAGTCTCGCTGATACATTAGTACTGTATAGCAATTTCACATCGGTAGAGTTTAGAAATAAAAATAAACACACACACACACACACACACACACACACATATATATATATATATTCAAATATTGAAAAGTCTTATTGTTTTTTTTTGTTTTACATGTAAATATAAAGTGAAAATATAAAATGGTATCAATGTCACCTATTTAATAGAAAACAGTACCTGTGGACTTATACCAAGTTAAAACTTAGAAGAAAGAAAGGATTTTTTTACCGGTGTGGTGGACCCGTAGATGTCGTCAGATAATCTACCTGCGTTCTCCAAATACTTTCAGTCATCTTGCCTCAGCTTGTCACTGATAGTAGTCTTTGGGGAAGAATCATGCGGTGCGTGTCGCACAAGCGCACAACATGTCAACATGTGCGGATATTTCTACAAGTCCGACGGTGATGGAGGAACAGTGGCGTGTGCAGGCTTGACGGGCTTGAAGCACACAGTTGTGAATCTACACGTGGCGAGGTTGTGAGTGACTGAGCAACCTCTTGGGTAGTACTGCCCACCCAGACATCTGGGAAGGGTATAGAAAATGTGACCTAAACAAATGCCTGTTCCCCTATCCAGCTGGCCAGCAACCTGCGGCTGTTCACATTAGCAAGGCAGAAACAAGAAAATATTACAACAAACCTAGGCTAATAATAATAATAAGACGAAGACGAGAAGAAGAAGAAGAAGAAGAAGAAGAAGAAGAAGAAGAAGAAGAAGAAGAAGAAGAAGAAGAAGAAGAAGAAGAAGAATGACGATGAGAAGGCGAGTGAGGAGCAATCCATTATGATGAGAAAATAAAGAAAAGAAACAAAATAATAATAATAAGAACAACAACAACAACAACAACTGGTGGAAGAATGCCAAGAGCAAGAGCCCACGTCTTACTCTCTCAGCGCATTGTACCAGATTCATCTCACATTCTCACCTCTCACTTTTCCTCTCTCCCACTTCACCACGTCTCACGGCTCGTCCAATGGAAACAATGCCATGTGGCTTATGATGATTCATCATTAAACTTTTCCATTCTCGTCTAACACGTAATTCTTGCTAAAACCTTTTTTCGTGCTAATTTATACGTCTGTGTTACACTCATAGCTTTCCCCATTATGTTACATCTATCTATCTATCTATCTCTGTCTGTTCACATCTATCTATCTATCTATCTATTCCCATCTATCTTGCTATCTATCTATCTATCTATCTATCTATCTATCTATCTATCTATCTATCCATCCATCTGGCTAGCTAGCTATCTCAATCTACACACTTCTATCTATTTACCTATCCACCGCAATTTAAACCCATCTATCTATCTATCCATCTATCTATCTAAGGCTTGGATATGTCAATCAACGGAAATGTCATCAGAGACAATTCATGCATACAAACAATGTGACTGTAACAAAGTTTGTTAGTCGTCTTCTTGTCTTAAGAGACTTATGCTGGTGCAAAAGCATCAAATTTCACCATCTGATCCAATCGATCCAGTGCAAAGAATATCTTTCCTATGTCAGATTTGCATCAAACTTCGCGGATCTGATGCGACACTGATGAGTCATTTGAGGAGTCATGAGAGGAAAGGTTCTGGTGGTAGAGTTGTAGGATTGTGAGAGACGGCAATGATCTGTAAAGAATTATCTATCTATCTATCTATCTATCTATCTATCTATCTATCTGTTCATATCTATCTATCTATCTATCTATCTATCTATCTATCTATCTATGTTCATATCTATCTATCTATCTATCTATCTGTTCCTATCTATCTATCTATCTTAGTCTATCTATCTATCTATCTATCTTAATCTGTTCGTATCTATCTATCTATCTATCTATCTATCTATCTATCTATCTATCTATCTATCTATCTAAGGTCTATCTATCTATCTATCTATCTATCTATCTATCTATCTATCTAAGTCTTTTCAGATCTATCTATCTATCTATCTATCTATCTATCTATCTATCAGGTCTTATTTTTCATCCTGCAGGGTGTCTAGCCACTCTCTTCATCAGATAAAATCTGTAGTTATCGGTTTAGTCACCGATGACCCGACTATGAAACAGGTCGTACTGGATTACATAGTACCAGTAGCGCATTAAGCGACATGACACAAAGGTAAATAGATGTATCCCTGAACGCTGACCCTCAAAGGGATTGAAATAATGTCTATCATAAGTGGAAGTGGATAAAACAAAGTCAATAATATTATTATTATTATTATTATTATTATTATTATTATTATTATCATCAACATTATTATTATTATTATTATTATTATTATTATTATTATTATTATTATTATTTACTCCTTTTGAGTTTTCACATCAGTGTTAGCTGATGGTATTTCACTGGAGTCTGAGTGGCAACAAGTTTCCTCAGGTCTCCAGGACTCTTCTGGGTATTCTGGCAGATTGCAGCAGTGCAGTATTCTGGATGGTCTCGATTCTCCCTCTGATTTCCAGATTTTCCAAACCCTTTTCCAATCCTTTTGGGACCGTTCCAACTGCACCAACTACAATTGGTATCACTTTGCCTTTCATATTCCATAACTTTTTCAGTTCTCTGGCAAGGTCCAAGTATTTGTCCATTTTTTCATTTTCCTTTAGCTTCACCCTGTGATCTGCTGGAACTGCAAAATCCACCAGTTGACAAGTTCTTTCTTTTTTGATAATCAACACTAAGTCTGGTCGTCTTGCTGGGATAAGGTGATCCGTTTTTATCTCAAAGTCCCAGAGAATTTTGTGCGTTTCGTTCTCAAGAACAGATTCTGGTTTATGCATATATTATTATTTGCTCCTTTTTTAGTTTTCCCATCAGTGTGAGCTGATGGTCTTTCTCTGGAGTCTGAGTGATAGCAAGTCTCCTCATGTCTCCAGGACTCTTCTGAGTATTCTGGCAGATTGCAGCAGTGCAGTGTTCTGAATGGTTTCAACCCTTCCTCTGATTTCAAAACATTCCAGACCCTTTTCCAATCCTTTTGGTATCTACAATACAATCTACAATTGGTATCACCTTCACTTTCATATTCCATATTATTATTATTATTATTATTATTATTATTATTATTATTATTGTTGTTGTTGTTGTTAATGTTGTTGTTGTTGTTGTTGTTGTTGTTGTTAATATATATAAAATATAAATGCCAAATATATTTCAATATATAAAATAACCGAGATTTATATTAATTAAACAAATAAATTAATTACCAAACTAGTAAAGATCTGCTTTTTGAGTTAAATATTTAAAATTACTATAAATACGTATTCTGTTATTGCTGAGTAGAAATAAGTAAATAAATAAAGAGGTAAACAAAGAAATATTTAAGCATAATCTATGAAATAAGATTATTATTATTATTATTATCCATGCCGTTATAATTGTAAATAAATATTTAAATAAATAAATAATAATAAATAAAATAAATAGATAAAGAAATACATCTATCTATCTATCTATCTATCTATCTTAATCTGTTCATATCTATCTATCTATCTATCTATCTATCAATCAATCTATCTATCTATCTATCTATCTATCTTAGCCTTTTCATATCTATCTATTTATCAATCAATTTTAATCTTATTTTCTTTATCCACTCCTTGGTCCCAAAATCAAAGGTAGGTCTTTTTTCATTTCCATTCGGCAAAAAGAAAATTGAAAAGAAGATTTTCTTCTCGGGAATGAGATAAAGTACAACTTTTGTTAGATCCAGTTATCACCAACAGGAGTGGCGAGAAAAGAACTTTCTTTTTTCCCATCTAAAAGATATAAAAAGCCTTGATCAGGGATTTATTAATAACACTACAATATGAAAAAGTGGCGTAATGGTTGCTGTCAAAGGAAATGGACACATTTTCAAATCCTGTTACATTTCATATGGCACTTACACCCGTGAGAAAGGTATGAATCCAACTTTTCTCCCTACAACTATGGGTAAATAGTAGGGCAGAATAGGCTCTTCAATCTTGGTACGACAACTGATCTAGGAAAAGAAAAAATCTGAATTTAAACCTCGTTAACTCCACCTAAAAAATTGACCTTGTGTCACATCCTGCTCGTGCGAAGGTGTTGGTAAATAGGTGTACCTTTCTTAAGGGTATTAGCCTATGTGAAATGCAACCAACCTCGTCCAGGATTCGAACCCGTGTCGCCATGTCCCTTTCCTACGATAATAAGCATTACACAAAGGCACCTCCTATCTATACATACGTAAAAGTTGGAGGCGCGTGGTCTAATGGTTAAAGTCGCAGGAAATGGACTTGTCGACCCGAGTTCAATTCCTGGACGAAGCTGTTTGCATTTCACATAGCGTTAATACCCTTGGGAAAGGTATGAATCAAATTCCCCCTCCAGCTATGGGTAAATAGCAGGACAGACTGGGCTCTTTAACCATGGCTAGGTAACCTGTCTAGGAGAAAGAAAACTCTGAATTCAAGCCTGTTAAACTCCGCTTAAAATGACCTTGTGTCACATCCTGCTCGTGTGGAGGGGTTGGTAAATATATATGCGTGAAAGTTGGGGGAGTGGCCTATTGTTAGCACCCCCCCCCTGTTCGCTCTAAAAATTGACCTTGTGTCACATCCTGCTGTGAGTTTGTAAATACATGGAATATGAATAAGGAGCCAATCATAAAAGATGCAGGCACAACTGATTCTCAGAAATACAAAGTGTCTGTGTGCACTTTTAAATATAAAATTATTTAAAAAATGCACATGGACTTTATAGACCCATGTAGATTCAAAAATACAGTATGTCCACAAAGTCTATGTGCACTTTGAAATTTAAAATTATTTAAAGTGCACACGGACTTTATGGAACTATGTGTATCAGAAATGCAGAATTTCCACAAAGTTCATGTGCAATTTAAAATTTAGAATTATTCAAATTGCACACGGACTTTATGGTCAACATGAATTTACAGAAATACAGTGCGTCCACAAAGTCCATGTGCATGTTGAATTTTAAAATAATTTAAAGTGTACACGGACTTTATAGAACTATGTGATTCAGAATGTCCACAAAGTCAGTGTGCATTTTTCAATTTTAAAATTCTTTAAAGCGCACATGGATTTAATGGACACCATGGATATTACGAAATACAGAATGACCACAAAGTTCGCGTGTACTTTGAAATTTAAAAACTAAAAAAATGCAGACTGGCTTTATGAACATCCCGTATATTCTCAAAAAATAGGTGTCCACAAAGTCAATATGCATTTTAAAAACTTAATTTTTTAAAAAGTGCGCATGGATTTCATGGATACGTTGTATATTCTAAATGTAGTCTCGCTGTGGCACAGTAGCTAACGCACTGAATTGCGACATGTTCTCCTTCGTTTTGTAATGATCTCCCCAAAATAACTAGCCAAATTATTTTTTTTCTTTCTGTAACTTAGCTCAGTCGGTAGAGCATCCGTCAAGGAACCACAAGGTTTCGGGTTCGATACCAACCACCCGCCAACTCAGCGTATGAGTAGCACAGCCTGTGTAATCTGATCTGTGCGGTAAAAAGGAGAGCTGATGGTAGGTGTGGCGCCCCACCTCAGCAAAAGAAAACAATCTCCTTGGACTAGCGCTAGTGAAAAGGAGATACTCTCTCGATGTCCGGCTGATACCGACAATAGCTTACTTCGCTAATTTTACTTTTACTTTGCTTGTTATGAACCTTGTCAGCAAAATTGATCTAAAACGCCATTTTTAGGCATGAAAAATGAAATAAAGCTATAAAATTTAGGGAATAAAAGTACAATATTTGACGGCATATAGCTGAAAAAATACCTAAAAAAAATGTTTTGATTCTTTATTTGTAATTGATTGTCGAAAAAAAATGAAAATACTGAAAAAAAAAATCTTTTTTAGCGGATTGAAGGCATTTTTATCGACAAATTATTTTTTTAATGGTTTGAAGGCATTAAAAGTAAGCCATATTTTTATCGACAAGTAAATGTAAATATTTAGCCCCCCTTAAAATATTTTAAAGAGGGGGGGGTTAAAATATTTACATTTACTTGTCGAAAAAAAAGACTGGAGGGGGTAAAATATCGCATTGACTTTTTGGGAAAAACGCCTTAAGCGCTGGTTATTTTTTCAGCGGGCATCCCTTCAGCTAGGGACTTCATTCGTAGGGAAGTTTTTTTTTTTTTCAATTATCACCGTTTAGCGTTTTTCAAGGCCGAAGGCCGGGACGCAATTCTACGAATAGCCCTTATTCAGCAAGAATGAATAAAACACAAATGTCTTCAGCATAATATAAGCCAAGGGTTGACATGCCCGAGATCAACCAACCAACCAACCCACCAACCGAGTCATTGTCTGTATCTCTTTATTAAACGTCAAACCTGCATAAGATGATTGCGTTCCGTTTTTTTAATTCAAATATTTTTTTTTACCTATATTGTGTCGCCATAGTTGTATCTTTAGAAATTAAGTCATGTAAGCTAATCTTTTACAACAATCGACATTACATTCTATTTTGCTTATGTAAGTTTGCAGTTAGTTTTATTTTTTAAGATTTTTTATAATGGCCGTTCGCCACGTGATTTTATGGATTTATTCATTTAAAAAAAAATTGCAATTTCTATTGTGAAAGATGATGTTGGTCATCGTTACAAGATCCGATGTTCATTGTTGCTTGGAGGAAGGAGAAAAAGGTGGCAAAAACAAAGATCGTAAGATTTGCTTTTTTGTTTAGTATTGTTGTTTTTCTTCGATGTCTTGTCAACACACTCTTCTTTCTTTCTTTCTTTCTTTCTTTTTTTCTTTTTTTTTTTTTCTTTTTTTTCTTTTTTCTTTCTTTTTTTTTCTTTCTTTCTTTCTTTCTTTCTTTTTTTCTTTTTTGTCACTTTTTCTATTTTACTTCTGTATAAAAGAGCTTTCATTCTTCTTCTTTCTTTCTTTCTTTTTCTTTCTTCTTTCTTTTTTCTTTCTTTCTTTCGCTTTGTCACTTTTTCTTTTTTTTCTATAATGTTTTACTTCTGTATAAAAGAGCTTTCATTCTTCTTTCTTTCTTTTCTTTCTTTCTTTCTTTCTTTTATTAGAATATAGCCTATGTTTCTTTCTTTCTTTCTTTCTTTCTTATTAGATTATAGCCTATTTTTCTTTCTTTCTTTCTTTCTTTCTTTCTTTCTTTCTTGCTTATTAGATTATAGCCTATGTTTCTTTCTTTCTTTCTTTCTTTCTTTCTTTCTTTTTTTCCTTTATTTCTTAATACATTACAAAATATGTATCTTTCTTTCTCTCTTTTTTTCCTTTTTTCTTTCTAATTAGATTCCAACCTATGTTTCTCTCTTTCTTTCTTTCTCTCGCTCTCTTTCTTTCTTTCTTTCTTTCTTTCTTTCTTATTAGATTAAAACCTATGTTTCTTTCTTCCTCTCTGTTTTATGAAGTCCAGCATCGTTAGGATTATGCATTTTCCTTTTTATATTTTCTGTTAGAACACCAGGGGAACATTTCGCATCTAATGGGCATAATTAACGATGACCCATATAGTTATTCTCGTGCCATATGGAATTTTTTAAAACTCTAACGAAGACCAACAAAACTATAATGTTTTCATAATGTGATTTACCAGACTTGTCTTGACCATCTATATTAAAACGGATATTATTAGGTATTATTTGTTACCAATGTCTACATTTCCGGTCTTCACTTTTCTGGGGTTTTTTTCTGACCTTTTAAAAAAAACATTTTCTTCTTTTTGTTGTCATGTGTTCTTTTCTCTTTCTTTTTCTTATTCATTCGCTAATTCATTCATTTCTTTTAATAAACCTCTTCTTTGTCACTTGCCTTAAAAAAAAAAAAACGTTTTCCTTAAGTATAAACAGCTTTCTTTCTTTTTTTTCCTTTTTTCTTTCTTCTTCCAACATCATTTCATTCTTTCTTTTTTTCTTTCTTTCTTTCTTTCTAGATTACCACATATGTCGCTTTCTTCCTTTTTTTCTTTTCTGTTTTTCTTACCTTTTTAATTTTCTTCTTTTTTGTTGTGATGCCTTCTTTTTCTCTTTCTTATTCATTCACTAATTCATTCATTTTTTAAAATAAAACTCAAAAGGATTCACTATTTCGAGAAAAATTTCTTTGTCACTTTCTTTTTTTTAATAATGTTTCCCTTTTTGTATAATACAGCTTCCTTCTTTCTTTCTTTCTTCTTTCTTTCTTTCTTTCTTTCTTTTTTCTTTCTTTTTTCTTTTATATTTCTTAATAGATCACAAATATATTTTTTCTTTCATTCTTTCTTTTCTTAATAGATCACAAAATACATCTTTCTTTCTTCTTTTCTTTCTTTCTTTCTTTCTTCTTAATTGAAACATTATTTGTTTGTTTATTCTTTGTTTGTTTCTTTTTTTTTTATTTCCTATTACATTAACAACATGTCTTTCTTCTTTCTTTCTTTCTTTCTTTCTTTCTTTCTTTCTCATCCCAATTCAGCATTTCCTTTTTCCTTTTCACAAAATCCCCCCAGTTGTCATCTTAACCTTTCTTTAGATATTTTCTATTTTTATTAAACCAAAAGTGCCCATTACCTGTCCGCAATTCCGCTGCATTCACCATTTCTGGAAAATCCTTTTGTTTGTTGATTTTCCAAAGAGACATTAATCGAATACCACGCCATCTCGTATATAATGCGACGACCCCCTCCTAAAAACATAAGAAATCTATTTATCCTTCTATATATAATGCAAACTTTCATTTCCCACCAACTAGAGTTACAATTACTTGTAAATATATGCATCTTCCTCCGAGTGCAACTATTGAAGTTTTAATGTAATAAAATATTACTTTAAATTACATTAAATTAGAAAGGCTAATGAAACTAAATAAGAACGCTAATTTGGGACTTAGAGATAAAAACGGTTCACCTTATCCCAGCAAGAAGACCAGACCTAGTATTGATTAACAAAAAAGAAAGAACTTGTCAACTGGGGGATTTTGCAGTTCCAGCAGATCCCAGGGTGAAGCTGAAGGAAAATGAAAAAATGGACAAATACCTGGACCTTGAAAAAGCTATTGAATATGAAAGTCAAAGTGATACCAATTGTAGTTGGTGCACTAGAAACCGTCCCCCAAAAAGCTAGGAAAAATGACTGAAAGATCTGGAAATCAGACGAAGAATTGAGACCACCCACGCAACTGTATTGCTACAATTGACTAGAATACCCAGAAGAGTCCTGGAGACCTGAGGAGACTTGTTGTCATTCAGACTCCATTGAAAATACCATCAGCTAATGCTCGTGTGAAAAACTTAAAACGAGTGGATCAATAATAATATCCCATTTTCCACAAAGATACAAGATCGTATTTACGTTTGTATTCTTGTAAATTTGATCGGCTAAGTCTTAGGATTGTGTCGAAGCCAGAAAGTTTGTCATGAATAATATATCTTCATGTTGTTCCTATTTCGTGTGAGTCCAGATATGACATCGCATGAAAAATGTTTTTGTTCAAGAGAAAAGCAGGGAACTCTATTCACTTGATTCTTAATTCTCTGACACGAACTGACTTTAATGTTTGGGCGCCTGGGTCATGTTTTGTGTCAAGTGGGAAGAACGAACTGATTATTTGCAAGTTTAGGGAAATCACTCATCATGGACTGGCAGTTGTTTGTGAGCAATTTACGTGGCAAAGAAAGGAACTTTTTAAAGTTTTTTGACTACCAATTGGTCATTGACTATCTATATTAAAAACATATATTATTAGGTATTATTTATCACCAAACTCTATATAAAACTTCTTTCTTTCTTTCTTTCTTTCTTTCTTTCTTTCTTTCTAATTAGTTTACAGCACTTCTTTCTTTCTTTCTTTCTTTCTTTCTTTCTTTTTTCTTTTACTCACTTCTTTCTCTTCTTTCTTTCTTTCTTTCTTTCTTTATTACAAATTACTTTCTCACTCTTTCTTTCTTCTTTCTTTCTTTAGAATCCTTTCTTTCTTTCTTTCTTTCTAATTATATTACACCTCGTTTCTTTCTTTCTTTTCTTTCTTTTTCTTTTTCTTTCTTTTCTTTTTTTTTTTTCTTTTTTCTTTTTGATTAAAACCTCTTTTCTTTCTTTTCTTTCTTTCTTTCCTTTCTTATTAGATTAAAACCTTTCTTTCTTTTCTTTCTTTCTTTCTTTCTTTCTTTCTTTCTTTCTAATTAGCTTACTCGTCGTTTTTTTCTTTCTTCTTCCTTCTTTTTTCTTCTTTCTTTCTTTTTTGATTCCAACACACGTTTTTCTTTTTTTCCTTTTCTTTTCTTCTTTTCTTTCTTTTCTTTCTTTCTTTCTTTTTTCTTTTCTTTCTTTTAGATTTTCGTTTCTTTCTTTTCTTCTTTCTTTTTCTTTCTTTCTTTTCTTTCTCATTAATTTTCAACCTTTCCTTCTTTCTTTTCTTTCAGACACAGTAAATATAATAGTAGAGATGATGACTCTTACTTGTTCACCGTTGTTTACTGCTTCTAACTCGGCCGGTCGCCATGTTCTCTTGCTGCATTTCATCTTCGACGATTAGGACGGTCTCAATTTTAACTAGAGCGTGTTGTAGGAAGATAACGGACACAGGATTTAGGAACAACCGTATTATATATATCGATTTGAAAGATAGATTTATTGGAGTTAGTATAACATTTAATTCTAAGACTAACAGCAACAAATAAATTAATTAAAACTTAGTTTAATTCTAACAACTTATTAAAAAACAAATAAAAGAATGACTAACAATATAAAGTCCTTCCTGTGTATAGAGTCAAGTTTGAGAGGTTTTTGGGTGTGATGGAGAGGATATCAGGTATCTTAGTGATTTCTTTGAGAGAATCTCTGATCAACGTGCCGCCGGGAGCTTGTCCAGAATATATCTGATGATTTTAGGAATTTTGCGCCAAAACTTCTTCAATCATCATGTGATTGGTATATCAAATCACAGAAAGCCCCCCTCACTTACCTCCCACAAGGGAATAAATATTTTACTGACCCAACAGATGAGTCAAAAGTTCATAATAAATATTGCATTGTATTTTCGACTAAGTTCGATACCGGCCCTCGCCAACTCAGCGTATGAGTAGCACAGGGATCTGTGCGGTAAAGTGAGGAGCTGATGGTAGGCGTGGCACTCCACATCAGACGCCTAATACAATCTCCTTGGTCTAGCGCTAGTAAAAAGGGGATAGACTCCCTCGTTGATTGGCTGATACCGACTTTAGGCCACCCCGACGACTTTACTTTACTTACTTATTGTCGACTAGTCATTCACAACAGCCATTAACAACAGTCCGTTACAAAGACTTAAACATCACCAATAAAAGAAAGAGAATAAAATCCTGTCCGTTTTGTGACTGATATAATTACGTTTTGATGTTTGTATAAAATCTTAAGTTATTAAACTCATTCTTTGGCCGGTCTAGCTCCGTCGGCAGAGCATCCGCCTCGTGAACCACAGTGTTCCAGGGTTTGATACCGACCCACACCAACGCAACGTATAAATCGGCACACAGATTGGATGCCGATGGACGCAAAAGCCAATCTCCCTGGTCAAGCGCTTGTATGTGGTAGTTTGCAGCAAGTAACCATTACACTACGCGCCTCTACAAGGAAATAGATATTTAAATAGATACATAGATAGATATATATTAACAGATTGTTTAGATCCCTATCAAGTGTTCGGGTCTGTTGTTTTTTTTTGGCATTATTCTGTTTTTTGTAACACGAAGAAATTCTGTTGTCAAAGACTTATGCCTCCCGTCACGTTGCGAAATAATTCTGTGTTTATTCTTACGTTGGTACAAACCCCCCAACAAACAACTTTAGACCAATGCAGCGTTTATTTATGGAAAGTTCCAATGGAGACGACAATAAAAGACCACGTTAAAAAAAAACCCAACTTTTCTTTGCTCCCTAGACAAAATAGATATGATAAAACATGGAGAAAGGGAGAAAGAGAGACAAAATACAGAGAGAGAGAGAGAGAGAGAGAGAGCAGAGTGACAAAACAGAGTTAGAGAGAGAAGAGAGAGAGAGAGAGAGAGAAAGAGAGAGAGAGAGAGAGAGAAAGAAAGAGAGAGGAGAGAGAGAGACAAAAAATAGAGAGACCAAGTTACACGAGAGAGAGAGAGACAGACAGACAGACAACAGAGCAAAACAGAGTTAGAGAGAGAGAGAGGAGGGAGAGAGAGAGAAAGAGAGAGAGAGAGAGAGAGAGAAGAAGAGAGAGAGAGAATATATATATATATATATTATATATATATATATAAAAAAAAGAAAAGAAAAAAAGAAAAGTAATGCTTGACGAGAAGGAAAACAAAACTAACGACCTCTCCTCTCAAAAAACAAAAACAAAACAAAACAAAACACAAAAACAAAATCCCCCCACCCACCGCCTCAAATCAACCATCAGAAGTCAAGGCAGAAATAAAGAGACAAAGAATAAATAATGACCCGCCATTTTTAAGTGTAAGCAAAAACGCGGGAACGAACCAAAAAGAAAAGAAAAACAAAAACTGGTTGAACTGACCCAAAACAAAATGGCGGTTCGTAATAACAAAGTCACCTAGGACAACACTTTGAAAACACATAAAGAAAATAAAGTTGGATCCTGGATCTCTAATATACACTGGATTACGAAAAGTTTTTAACCAGAAGAAATAAACTACGTCCAATTTCAAAGTTTAATTACGTAATACCAACTCAACGGTAATTATGAACTTTTGTTTAGTTAATTAGGGTGCCCAGAAAAAACAGAACCCACAAAATTTTGTAATAAAACTGTTAATTTAACTAGGGGGGTAGGTTAGGGTTTGGGGTTGGGGTTGGGTTGGGGTTTAGGGTTAGTTTAATGGGAAAATAAATAAATAGTTTTGGTTCTGTTTTTTTTCTGCGTCACCCTGTACAGAATGACTCAGAAAAAACAGAACCCTAACCTTCACACTAAACCCTAACCCTAACCCTAACCCTCACACTAAACCCTAACCCTAACCCTAACCCTCACACTAAACCCTAACCCTAACCCTAACCCCCCCTAGTTAAAATTAACAGTTTTATTACAAAATTTGTGGTTCTGTTTTTTCTGGGACACCCTAATTTACTAAACAAAAGTTCATGATTACCAACTCAACATAATTAAACAATAATTTAAAGAGAGTTCTTTCTGTTATTCACAGTGTCTGGAATTCTTCAATAATCTTCATACAATCACTACTATTTACACAGTAGCATTGCAACCAAAAAAGCCTTCATCAGATGATGACTCTGGGTTCAGGCATGGTTTCGGGGCCGAAGCATCATTACCACTAACCCAGAGCGCCCCAGCATTATCACACAATACCACCAGACTTTGTCGGTTTGATTACACATTGTAGGATTGCCAAATCCACGATGATGCGGTTAGAGCTTTATCCTGGATCTTTTTTATGTATTTCCTCTTGTCTGGTGGAGAAAGTCCAAGTTTAGTAAAAAATGCCAAGGTTGAGTTGGTAATAAATCCCCGGCATCCGACTTCGATAGGAAATACATCCGTTATCCATCCATTTCTGACGCATTGTTCTCGTAAATCTTCATATTTTTTCAACTTACGCTGATGTGCTCAGTCAAGATTTTCCTTAAAAGGAACTGTTAATTCAAGATACACCCTGCATCTCTACCCACCAAAGAACTATCTACCCATAACCTGCAACATATCCACCAACAATTTAACTTGCTACTGAGGAAAAAAAGACATTTTGTTTTCAGGGTTCACATTTTTGTACTTATGAATTTTTACCAACCCCTTCGCACAAGCAGAGTATGACACAGAGTCAATTTCTTCGCTGTTTAACAGGTTTGATTTCAGAGTTTTCCTTCTCCTAGACCGGTTGCCATACCAATGTTAAAGAACCCAATCTGCCCTACTATATTGAGAAGCTATGGTGCTTATTGGAGACCTGGTCCGCCATTTTTTTTTCTGGATATAAAGTGAGGGGTCATTTTGATATAATAATCATGTCGTAAACTGATCCCCCATTTCTTAGATTCCAGTGATTTTTACAATTAAGTATATTTTAGACTGATTATGGTCAAGTCACGCTGAAAGCACCGGTTCCCACTGAATTACGAAGGTTAAGCAGCGATGATCCTGCTCAATACTTAGATGGGTGACCACTTTAGCAAAGCAGTAGTGTAATCAACGTGAGTCCTTTGTTTATCAAAAATGGCTAAAAATAAGAATGAAAAAGGGTTGATATGCGGTAAAAACAAAACACCCAAACCCTACATCAATTTGTTCATATAACCAGAATCCATTCATATCTATGTATCTATCGATCGATCCTGTCACGTTTTTCTTTTTTATTTTCCCAATGTGATTGGTCATGTTTCTATCATATCTATTTATCTAGGAGAAACAAAAAAGGTTGTAACGTGGCCGTTTATTGTCGTCTCAATGGAAGTTTCCATTATAAAACGTTGCGTTGGTCTAAAGTTGCTTGTCGGGATTTTACCTAGAGTAAGAATCTCGGTTCATATGTTTCCGGGATTTTCATACCTACCTACCTACCTACCTACCTACCTATTTATCTATCTATCTATCTATCTATCTGAGCCTGTTCATTATCTATCTATATCTATTTATCTATCTATCTATCTATCTTATTTCATATCTATCTATCTTAGTCAGTTCAATATCTATCAATCTATCTCTCTATCTACCAATATATCTAAGTCTGTTCATATCCATCAATTATTAAATTAATCAATAAATCTATCTATCTATCTATCTATCTATCTATCTAGCTAGCTAGCTATCATAATATGTTTATATCAATCTCAGTATGTTCATATATACATAAGAAGGTTCGTATCTATCTGTCTTTCTATCTATCTATCTATCTATCTATTTTAGTATGTTTATATCAATATCAGTATGTTTCATATATACCTAAGAACATTCTATCTATCTATCTATCTATCTATCTATCTATTTTAATATGTTTATATCAATCTCAGTATGTTCATATATACCTAAGAACGTTCATATCTTTCTTTTTCTTTCTTTCTATCTATCTATCTATCTATCTATCTATCTATCTATCTTTCTTTCTTTCTTCTTCTTTCTTTCTATCTATCTATCTTTCTTTCTTTCTATCTATCTATCTATCTATCTATCTATCTATCTATCTATCAATCAATCACAGTCTGTTCATATGTAACTGAATCAGTTTGCATCTATTTATCTATCTATCCCAGTATGTTCATATGTACTTGAATCTATCTATCTATCCATCTATCTATTTTGTCACGTATTTCTTTCATTCATTTTCCTTCCTTAGATCGATCACGTTTTTATCTCTTGTAATAAGAATGAAGGCTTTATTTGCACTCAATTATTGCGCAACGTGACGACAGACTCACAAGTTTCGATACTTGATTTTCTACGTGATTCAAGCAACAGAATAACGCCAAAACCAATTTATAACTGAAAGAAACAAATCTTAACACTTGACAGCGATATAAACAGAGCTCAGTCGGTAGGGTGACCGACTAGGAACCACAGGGTTCTGGTTCGATACCGGCCTTCGCCAACTGTTCCTATATTTCTGTTTTTTTTTAAAAAATTATCTATCTATCTATCTATCTATCTAAGTCTATCTCAGTCTGTTCATATCTATCTATCTATCTATCTATCTAAGTCTATCTCAGTCTGTTCATATCTATCTATCTATCTATCTATGTAAGTCTATCTCAGTCTGTTCATATCTATCTATCTATCTATCTATCTATGTAAGTCTATCTCAGTCTGTTATATCTATCTATCTATCTATCTATCTCAGTCTTCATATCTATCTATCTATCTTCTATCTATGTAAGTCTATCTCAGTCTGTTCCATCTATCTATCTATCTATCTATCTATTTTGTCACTTGACAGGGATATAAATAGTATATTCATATCTCTCTATTTTTTATCTATCACAATCTGTTTATGTCTTTCTATCATGTTCATATATAATTGAATCTATCTATCTATCTATCTTATCTATTTGTTTATTCGGATCTATATTAGTCTGTTCAATGTATGTATGTATGTATTCTGGTCTTAAGAGACATATAGTGGTGCATAAGCATCAACTTTTATCATCTGATTCATCTGATTCAACAGAAAGGACGTCCTTCCAATGTCATATTTGCATCAAACTTTGTGGATCAGCCGCGGGTTTGATGAGTCATTTGAGGGCTCATGAGAGGAAAGGTTCTAATGGTGGAGTTATAGGATTGTGAAGGACGGCAATGATCTGTAAAGATTATGCTATTGCTGCATGTATGTATGTATGTATGTATCTATCTATCTATCTATCTATCTATCTATCTCAGTCTGTCCATATCTATCTATCTATCTATCTATCTATCTCAGTCTGTCCATATCTATCTATCTATCTATCTATCTATGGATCTATCATAATCTGTTTATATTAATCTCAGTATGTTAATATATACCTATGGTCAGCATAGCAATTATCTCTCTCTCTCTCTCTCTCTCTCTCTCTCTCTCTCTCTCTCTCTAATTCACCGCTTCGGCGAAATGCTAGTCTCACTTGTTTACAAGTTAGAGACCTCTGTGAGTTTATTTCCGGTTTAGGAAATATAGCGATTATTCTGCCTTCTATTCTAGGCAGCTGCTTGTGGACCCATCGGTAAGAGACTTGACGAGCGAAAGTTCGTTCGGGTCTCGATCCCGACCAGAGGTAGCTGCTGAAAAATAAGTCTAGCTGCACTGATGAGGGGTGAAACCCCGAAACGCGCGTCTGCAGATTGCTTTATATATATATATATATATATATATAGATAGATAGATAGATAGATATAGATATTTAAGTTTATTCGGATCTATCTTAGTCTGTTCAAATCTATCTATCTATCTATCTATCTATCTATCTATCCGCATTAAATGAATAAGAACTGCATAAATATAAGAAGATTTTCGAAAAATAGAAAAAATAACTCCATATCTACCATTCAATTTTTGTCTGAAATTTTAAGGATTTAAGAAAAGATTTTAATCATTTTTCGTCTGTCTTTATTTTAGCCAAACTTGATCGAACGGAACATTGATCGACTTATAAACTTAAAATATAAGAAATACTCATCCATGGATTCGGGGTGGGGGTAGGGTGGGGTGGGGTGATAATATGTAAAATGTCTCCTGACGATCGTTAGATATCTGGAGAGAAAAGATCAACGTTTTTAATCCGTAAATTCAGATTAACTTTTCATCTTTTTTTTTCTTTTTCAAGAGAATTTCTAATCTGTCTTAAGAATATACCTCCACCCCCCAAAAAAATATGATAAAATATCAACCATCGAATTTACTTAACCAGGGTTTAGCTCAGTCGGTAGAGCATCTACCGTAAGGTAGGTATAGCAATCTATCTATTCTATCTACTAGTACAAATAAAAACGCCCTCCGGGCGATGTAAAGATAGATTTTTAAAACATATTGCTGAGGAGTGGGAGTAAAAAAAATCAATGTCAGCGAGTCTGTACCCTAAGTAAGTAAAATCATCAAATTCATTAAAGGATTAAAAAATAAAACAATTTGAAATGTAAACTTTAAATATGTATTAAAATAAAACAAACTATATATAGATATATAATACCAGTCATGTATTTATTAAAACTTGTTTTAAAAACAATGAAGACTGTCTAATGTTGCATGTTCAAATTTTGAGTGTATTTATCCTGTGTTATGACGAGTTGGGTAATGTGACGTAAGCAGTGACATAATTTTGTTACAGACAAAAACCGGAAGCGAATCTCCATTATTAATAGATATATTACTACTCGTATTCTTTAATTATACGACCGTTATCATCTTGTAACACCGTGACCTACCCTGAAAATTATAGACCGTTCCTATTTTTGTAAGGTATATCAGAATATCAGCTGGGATGAAATACTTATTTTCCACAATCTCTCTCTCTCTCTCTCTCTCTCTCTCTCTCTCTCTCTCTCTCTATCTATCTATCTATCTATCTATCTCAGTCTATTCTTTATCTATCTATCTATCTATCTTCATCCAAACCCTACGCACTGATAGGATGTGACACAGCCAATCTTTAAGCGGAGTTTAACAATTTTTGAACTTAGAATTTTCCTTCTCCTAGACTGGTTGCCATAGCAAGGTGAAAGAACCGAGTCTGCTCCTATTTATCTGTATTTACCAACCCCTCAAAACAAACAGGATATAACACAAGATCAGTTTTAAGCAGAGTTTGGCAGGTTTAATTAAGAGTTTTCCTTTTTCATTTGTTTTGAATTAGAATTTAAAAAACCCAAAACAAACTACGTGACTGGTGTCCAACTGGGAACCTTGCTGATTCCCAAGCGGGTGCTCTACAGACTGAGCTAAACCGCTGTCTCAAATCCTTTGTACATTTCTCTACGTGTCACGTGGTCCGTTGCCTCACGTGACACATTTCCTATCGCTTTCCTCCCCCACTCCCTTTTCAGACAAGAATCGTTCCAGAGTCGAAATACACTTCTTTCCGCCCCTGAACACCTCACGTCCGTCTCACATGACATGCTAAGCAATATTGGGTAATTTTCAGATGCTGTCGTCCTGGCCTCCTGTCCTAAAAAATATGCTAGGCGGTGACTGTTGAAAAAGTGACCCGTGCTAGTTATTAACCATATAGCAGTTTGAAGGCGTTTTTTTTTTAAATCGATAAATTAATGCGATAAGAAAGCAATATTTCACAGCTCCACCCAGGATTTTTTTCGACAAGTAAATGTAAATATATTACCCCCATCCTTTTGAAATGTCTTTTTTTTCAATATTTTTTATTTTATTCTAATTCAAAATAAATGTCACATATTTTGAAATAAATACGACCGAGTTTCGAAAATGAAAATAGTCAACACATTAAAAAAAAAAAATAGAAATAAAAATCAGAATATTTAGATATTCTTTTCTTATGGCAGGAGGCCGGGACGACAGCATCCGAAATGACCCATTCTTGTGACTGCATGAAGGCCCATGCCAAATAGTTTTCCCTCGAGATGTGCCGCGCCGTTTCCTTCATTTGCTTGAAAAGTTCGCGAAATAAGGTATCCAAAATCCAGGTTCTTACCTTGATTACAGCGGACTCACTTAACTGTCCAGTACGCTAACTAGAGATTTGATTTAAACAATCAAATCTCTAGTTTCTGATTAGGACCTATGGGGCCAATTTAAGGTTGTTTGGGTGCTGGTATTTTAGCCCCATATAAAAGTTTGGTTC
>CM042171.1:58385006-58452506 GCA_023376005.1 Doryteuthis pealeii | reverse complement strand
TTTCTTTCTTTCTTTCTTTCTTTCTTTCTCTCTTTCTATCTCTCTTTCTTTCTCTCTCTCTTTCTTTCTCTTTCTTTCTTTCTCTCTCTCTTTCCTCTCTCTTTCTTTCTCTTGCTCTCTTTCTCTCTTTCTTTCTCTTTCTTTCTTTCTTTCTTTCTTTCTTTCTCTTTCTTTCTTTCTTTCTTTCTCTTATCTCTTTTTCTTTCTCTCTCCTTCTTTCACTCTCTCTCTTTCTCTCTCTCTCTCTTTCTCTCTCTTTCTCTTTTTCTTTCTTTCTCTCTTTCTTTCTTTCTCTCTTTTTCTTTCTCTCTCCTTCTTTCTCTCTCTTTCTTTCTCCATCTCTCTTTCTTTCTATCTCCCCTTCTCCCTCTTTCTGTCTCTCTCTTTCTCCCCCTTTCTCTGTCTTTCTGTCTCTATCTTTCTGTCTGTTTGTCCGACTATCTCCCCCTCTCTCTCTCTGTCTTTTTTTTATCTATCTTTTTTCTTCTTTCGGTCAGTCAGTCGTTCTTTATTTATTCATTTGCTTTTTCTTTCTTTTTTTCTTTCTTTCGTTCTTTTCCTATCTATTCCTATGTCTTGTTCTTTTTTTCTCCTTCTCCACCCCCTCTCTCTCATCTATTTCTATTCTCTCAATCATTCAACTCCTCTTTCTCAAATTTCTTCTTCTCTTCACTTCTTTCTTTCCAATAATCCAAATATTTAACTCCCTTGCCCCCCACAGACTGCGATCTTTTTTCATCTATAATCCCCTCTCTCCGTGGTGTAATGGATAGAGTCATAGCAAATGGACTCGTCGACACGAGTTCAAATCCTGAGCAAGGCTGTTTGATTTCACGTAGCACGAATACTCTCGAAACATCCTGCTCATGCGGAGGAGTCAGTACATATATTAAAATGAAAATGAATTGAATCCGACGGTATGTTGAAAAGAGAAATAAAGGAAAGAAAGTATTGAATGGATAAAACAGGATATTTTAGTCAATTTTACTTACACGTGTTTCGGTCAGGAAATTATCCATGTGAACATTATTCAATCTATTATTATTTTTTAAATAACAAAATGAAATAATAATAGAAATGAATGAAATATCCGGAACATGTCCACATTTTTTCTATTATTATTATTATTATTATTATATTATATATATATATATATATATATATCTTGTGTGTGTGAAATAAAATTGGAACTTAATCCGACAGTGTAAATATGATATATTGAAAAACAAAGGATGTTTACAAATGCATGGGCTCATCAGTGAGAGGGCCGGTGTTGCTATATAAACCGTAGAGAGAAAGGCCCCGAAATGGTTTGCACATTCTCCTGATGAGCCCATGTACAATCATCGTCTTTCTTTCTACTTCTCTTTCTTTCTACTACATCTCTATATTTCTTTCATTCATCTCTTTCTCTCATTTCTTTATTTCTGCTAAAGATATATAGAGAGAGAGAGAGAGAGAGAGAGAGAGAGAGTGTGTGTGCTAGAAAATATATTTCATTACCCATTCAATGATTTCATTTTAAATATCTCTCTCTCTCTCCCTCTCTCTCTCTCTCTATCTATCTATCTATCTATCTATCTCTCTTCAACTCTACATTTCTTTCTTTGTTCTTTTCTTCATCTCTTTCTCTTTCCCCCTCCAACTCTCTGTCTCTCTTTCTTTTCTACTTTCAAACGCCCCCATAACTCTACTTCAGAAAACTGTAAGAACGGTTTAGGGTTAACGCTAGGGTTGGGGGGGGGGGTAAGGGTTATTACAATTCGATGGAAATACTTTAAGCTTCTTATTTACGTGTGCAAATTAAAAGAAACGGCATCGTGAGGTCAAGTGGCTGATAGGCCGGTTTCGAGTTGGCCATTGTCCGTTGCTACGGCCAAACGACGGGACAAGTCAAAAGTTATTGATAATAATGATTGATGAATTGGTATGGATGAATTATGGAGGCACGTAGTAGGAAGTGGTCACGGCGAGACGAGTTCGAATCCTGGACGAGGCTGTTTGCATTTCACATAGCGCTAATACCCGTGAAAAAGGTATGAATCCAACTATTCTCCCTCCAGCTATGGGTAAATAATTGATAAATATATTATATTAAATATAAATTGTAGCGGCGTGTAGTAAGAAGTGGTTCAAATCCTGGACAAGGCTGTTTGCACACGAATAAGTTCAAATCCTGGACAAGGCTGTTTGAATTTCACATAGCGCGAATACCTGTGTGAAAGGTATGAATCCACTTATCCTCCCTCCAGCTATGGGTGAATAATTGACAAATTGTTATATATAAATTGTAGAGGCGCGTGGTGTATATTAATTATGGAAGTGCATAGAAGGGAATGGACACTACAAGAAGAGTTCAAACTTCTGGACAAGGCTATTTGCATTTCACATAGCGCTTGGAAAAGGTATGAATCCAACTATTCTTCCTGCAGCTATGGGTAAAAGTCATATGGGCAATAGGGTTGGGATAATCATATAGAGTAGCTAGTGAGTACGCCAGCAAGAGAAGAAAGAAAGAGAGAGAGAGAGAGAGAGAGAGAGAGAGAGAGAGAGAGAGAGAGAGAGAGAGATTAGCATTGAAAATTTTAAAGGATGAATCGGCATAATGCCACATGGCATTAAAAAAATTTTTTTTTAAATAAAAAATTCTCCATCTATGCGAAAGTTGTGTGAATAGTGAATTCTGATACCAAAAATTAGATCTTTTACTTGCACCATTATTTGAGGAAGGGGCATCAATGATCGTCTACTAAAATGCACTAAAAATCCTCGTTTTCGCAAAATTTAGCCTTTAGAAAACGACGATTTTTAGTGCATTTTAGTAGACGATCTTTGATGCTATTTCCTCAAACAATGGTGCAAGTAAAAGATCTAATTTTTGTTATCAGTATTCAGTATACTAACACACTACTTTCGCATAGATGGACAATTTGATATTTAAAAAAAGTGAAAAATCGACCTACCCTATTGTACATGTTGCTAAGCGCTGCATGCTGTTACGTGGAGAGGATTTGTGCACATTTTTTTAACCATAGGCGGCGAAGAAACCTTTGCTTCTGGACCGGTTTATCTCAGTCGGCAGGGAACCCACCTAGGAATCACAGAGCTCCTGGTTCGATATCGGTCCTCGCCAACTCAGCGCATGAATAGCACAGATTGGATAATACGTTTCTCATTGGCCAATTTTTACCGTAAAATGCCTGTTGGGAAAGTTCATAAATATAAGTGGGAATCTGGCTTATATTTTAAAACTCCAGCATGGTGGATAAGAGATGCTTGTCGGATGTTTGTTAATGCAGTTTTAGCGATATCCAATGTTTTAGAATTTCTATCACCGTGATAATTTTGGGTGAACAGACAAACAAATTTAGTGACAGCATCTTGCATACATTATTCTCAGTGGAAAATGGTGTGTTCCTGTGTTTGAATACCTGCTTCCTATCTCTTCTCTGTTTGCACCACTGTGACATTTTAGGTTGAACAGACAAACAAATTTAGTGATGATAGCTTACATAAATTATTCTCAGTGGAGAATGATATGTCTATGTATTTGAGTACCTGATTCCAATCTCTTTTGTTTGCATCAAGTGACAGCAAGTCTCCTCAGGTCTCCAGGACTCTTCTGAGTATTCTGGCAGATTGCAGCAGTGCAGTGTTCTGGATGGTTTCAATCCTTCCTCTGATTTCCAGACTTTCCAAACCCTTTTCCAATCATTTTGGGACTGTTCCAAGTGCACCAACTACAATTGGTATCACTTTCACTTTCATATTCCATATTTTTTTCAGTTCTCTGGCAAGGTCCAGATATTTGTCCATTTTTTCATTTTCCTTTATTTTCACCCTGTGATCTGCTGGCACTGCAAAATCCACCAGTTGGTTTTATTATTATTATTATTATTATTATTATTATTATTATTATTATTATTATTATCTATAATCAATGAATGAATAGGGACGGGTGGCGGGAGTTGTCATGGATATCCGTGCTGCTAGTGCAACATGATGATGATCAATACTCGTATTCCTTAATCTTCCGACCGTTATCATCACCACCTGGTTAAAAAATATCTGGTGTCGCTTATCCACCGACTTCTTATCTCTTATGTGTGTCGTCACTTCAGTTAAATAATGGACCATTCCGTTTTATTGTATAGAAAGAACAGGAAGAAAAGGACATGCTATGCAGAAAGAAATAATAAAAAAAGAAAGAAAGAAAGAAAGAGGGAGAGAGAGAGAGAGAGATAGTAGAGAAAATAGAGAGAGGGGGTCAGTACGCCAGCATAATGAAAAAATCGAACATAATGAAAAGAAGGAGAGAGAGAGAGAGAGAGAGAGAGAGAGAGAGAGAGAGAGAGAGAGAGAGAGAGAGAGATTATAATTTTTACATATTGAACTATATGCAACTATAAGAAAGGGAAGGAAAAGGACATACTACACAGAAAAATATAATAAAAAAAGAAAGAAAGAAAAAGAGTAGGGGAAGCATAGAAAGAGGTGGTGAGCGCGCGTAAGCGATAACGCTTATCTGTTTCAATCGAACATAAGAAAAAGAAGGCAAGAGAAGTGAAGAGAAGAGAAGATACACACACACACACACACACATATATATATATATATATATATATATATATATATATGGAGAGAGAGAGAGAGAGAGAGAGAGAGAGAGAGAGAGAGTTAAATCAAGTTTATTATACTTTTTACATATTGAACTATTTCGCAATAGCTCTTAAATAAATATATCAAACGCTGTAATAATTGAATTATCAAACTGTTGTATATCAACAGGTCTTGATAGTTATTATTATTATTATTATTATTATTATTATTATTATATTGTTATTATTATTATTATTCGCTCTCATCCTAGAATTGACCCCACAATGAGGAAATAAGTTTGTCACGTCGTTCGCCTCTACTCGTAACTGAAATAATATGGCGCCGGTGGTCCAGGTGGTGATTACGCTGATTTATGATTCAATATAAAGGCCACGGCGTCCCGGCTTCCTTGGCGTCCCCGGCGTCCGTGGCGTCCCCGGTTGAGGCGACACGAACGGCCATAAAGCGTAAAGTAATTACGAACAGGCTAAGATTACGAAATGACACCAGCGTTGTTCTAGAGTTCGATTCTGTCTCGTTTAATTCTTTCTTTTCTTTCTTTTCTTTCTTTTCTTTTCTTCTTCTTTTTTTTGTTGCTTTCTAAAAGTTAACTTTTAAAATCTGTCGCGTTTTTCGTTTTAACATTCTCCCGACCTGTCACCAACCCTCACCCGTCAACCCATACTGATCATCTCTGGTCATTAAAGACTTCTTCTCTGTCCGAGAAAATTAAAACGGCAAAAATCAAGATGTTCGAATGTCGTCGGCCGTCTGATCACGTATTTCAAATCAAGTTTGAAAAATTAACGTTTGATCTGAGACCAAATCATCCGTAATTATTAAAAAGTTGATGCGAAAGTTTTCAGCATCTTGTTGTTGTTTCTGACAAAATCATTTATTCATATTAATCTTATTATAATGGAGATTGTGTGTTTGTACGTAACCGAAACTATATCACTACTATGGGGTGGTAAGAGGTTTTGTGTTTTAAGGTTTAAAGGTAGCTGGATACTCTTGTTGTGTGTTCTTTTGCTTTTTACCCCATCTCATTTGGGGGTGCGCTGAAAAGGAAGAATTCAAGGAACGACAAAGAAAAAGACAGAAGTTTATTTTATGACTTAGGCTTTATTCCCGGTCATAGTCGCCCGTGGCAAGGGTCCTTTTTCTCGCACATGCGCGGAGGATTCTTCCGGTGAAGGCTCATGGGAGTTTACCTTTTTATTTATTTTCGTCACATTTTCCATGATTTTATTTTTATTTAAATCTAAATTATCGATAAAATTGTTTTACCTCATCAATACTGTTAGCCTTATCTACATATTAATAATATGCAATTATATTTATATATGCTACAAAATAGCGGTTTATAGTGTGAACGGAAAGGCTAATTGTCATATTGATATTTAAAATTTGATTTTAATAAATATGTGCTTATTATTATTGATTTCTAATTGTTTGGTTTAATTTAATGAATATGAGCAAAAATCTTGGGGATGAATCTTAAAAGAAATCCATTAGAAGAAATATCTGTAATTTTATTCATTACTTCCTATTTTAACTAAATAGTTAAATTAGGAAAATTTAGCAATGAAAGACAGGAGTGAAGGAAGAGTAAGTTTCAGTTGTTCTATTTTTCGATTATACCCCACTCTTTTTCAAATCTTTTTATGTGCATTCTTATTTAGTTTCATTAGCCGTTCTAATTTAATATATATTTTTATTACATTAAAACTTAATACTTGCACCCGGAGGATGCATATATTCGCTAGTTCATATAATGGAAGTCGGTGTCTGTCTGTAATCGAAACTACGTCACTGCTTACGTCACAATACCCTAAAAAGTTTATCAATGAGTATTTAATTTATAGTCAAAACGGTGAATTCATAGAATAAAACTTATTTATTAACGATGTTTTTATGAAAATCTGAGTTATATCTGCCTCAAAACGGCCCATGTTATTAGTGCGTTTATGGTCTTGAAAATAGTTGTGTAACCATACAGTAGTACTTACACGACTACCGTGTGAAATAATTGTCCTTTAATTTTATTTGAGAGAAGCAAGCACGCAACCAACATTATCATTTGGACTGCATATGAGTTATAACATTGTTATTTAGTCCAATGATCTTTAAACAAATTGGTTAAACCATACAGTATTACTGACACGGCTACCGTGTGAAATAATTGTCCTTTAATTTTATCAAAGAGAAGCAAGCCAGCAGTCAACCAAGTAACATTATCCCCACACTACCAACCCCTCCTTCGGGGGGGGTCCGGTGTGTTTCAGCCACTGGACCGGTGTGTTGAATTAACAGCGTCGATCCCAGGGGGCTATCCTCAGGCAATACCTGCCCCATTGATTTAAAGGGGCATGGCTGGGTTTATTGCCCAGGGGTATTGAGGGGTAATGCCGATGGGATCGACGCAATTTTTGTTCTTTCCTACCCATGAGCTTCGGCTAGTGGGTGGGCCCACATTAAAACAAGGCCTTGTGCCCAGCACATACAAGTGGGGGTATGATGCAAATACCCCCCCGCAACCAAGTAACATTATCATTTTACTGCGTATTTGTTGTCAGGATAGTTCTGGTATGATTTTTGAAATATTGTTATTTAGTTCAATGGTTTTGAAAAACGTGATGTAGCCATACATTAATACTGACACGGCTACTGTTTGAAAGAATTCTTTAATTTTATTAAAGAGAAGCAAGCAAGCAAGCAACATTATCATTATTACTGCGTATTTGTTGCCATTGTTGGGGATTGTCTTCCCCTGGATCTGGAAGAGTTATCTTTCCTTTGAGTTCTCGGTTTGACCACCAGGGGTCTGTGGTATTTAGGCGCCTATTACAAACTCTCTCACTCTCTTTCTTCTCCAGGAACTCACACACATGGGTTAGACATTTGTGTCTACACCCTTCTCGTGTGGGGGCAAGGCCCCCATTACAACGCTAGTAACTTCACTTCTATATGTTATGAATGTCTCCATGTGCCTCTATTAAAGTCCATGTTATGTTTAACACCCTTGTTGGAGTTGTTTGTTTCAACAAGTTATACCATATATTATAACCTTGAACCTTACACCAGGAAAGTTAGTACTGACACGGTTACTGTTTGTAAGAATTCTCATTTTATTTTTGTCACCCTTTGTAAAAAGTGATGATTTTGACTGCGTACTTGTTGCCAAGAACATTCTTGCTATGAGTTAAAACATATTGTTATTTAGTTCAATGAACTTAAAAGAAAAAAAAAGAATTTTGGTTCAGATGATTTGCTATCGTCGTTGTTAATGTTCGGCAGAAAACATTAATTATGAAATATTTAATTAATGACATTTTTAATCACTAATCGTTAATGACAGCAAAGCATCATATTTGATCTTGACGTTCTTCTTCTTCTTCTTCTTCTTTCCTTCTTCTTCTTCTTCTTCTTCTTCTTTCTTCTTCTTCTCTCTTCTTCTTCTTCTTCTTCTTCTTCTTCTTCTTCTTCTTCTCTCTTCTTCTTCTTCTTCTTCTTCTTCTTCTTCTTCTTCTTCTTCTTCTTCTTCTTCTTCTTCTTCTTCTTCTTTCTTCTTCTTCTTCTTCTTCTTCTTCTTCTTCTTCTTCTTCTTCTTCTTCTATTATTATTATTATTATTTCAATCCTTGCAATTTTTTTCACACCAGCGTTAGCTGATGGTATTTCACTATAGTCTGAGTGACAACAAGTCGCCTCAGGACTCCTTGACTCTTCTGTGTATTCTAGCCGATTGTAGCAATGCAGTAGTTTGGATAGTCTCAATTCTTCGCCTGATTTCCAGATCCTCCAGTCTTTTTTACAAGCTTTTTCGGACCGTTCCAAGTGCATCAACTACAATTGGTATCAAATTGACCCCCATATTCCACAGTTTTTTTTCGATTCTCTGGCAAGGTCCAGGTATTTGTCCATCTTTTCGTTTTCCTTCATCTTCACCCTGTGGTCTGTTGGAACCGCAAAACCCACCAGTTGACAAGTTCTTTTTAATTAATCAATACTAGATCTGGTTTCCTGATTATTATTATTATTATTATTATTATTATTATTATTATTATTATTATTATTATTATTATTATTATTATTATTTCTTCTTCTTTTTGAGTTTTTACATCAGCATTAGCTGATGATTTTTCACTGGAGTCTGAGTGGCAACAAGTCTCCTCAGGTCTCCAGGACTCTTCTGAGTATTCTGGCAGATTGCAGCAGTGCAGTGTTCTGGATGGTTTCAATCCTTCCTCTGATTTCCAGATTTTCCAAACTTTTTTCCAATCCTTTTGGGACCGTTCCAAGTGCACCGACTACAATTGGTATCACTTTGACTTTCATATTTCATAACTTTTTCAGTTCTCTGGCAAGGTTTAGGTATTTGTCCATTTTTTCATTTTCCTTCAGCTTCACCCTGTGATTTGCTGGCATGCAAAATCCACCAGTTGACAAGTTCTTTCTTTTTTGTTAATCAGCACTAGGTCTGGTCTTCTTGCTGGGATAAGGTGATCCGTTTTTATCTCAAAGTCCCAGAGAATTTTATGTGTTTCGTTCTCAAGAACAGATTCTGGTTTATGCATATACCATTTTGTTGTATGGTCAAAATTAATTTTTTTGCATAATTCCCAGTGGATCACCTTCCCAACCCAGTCGTGTCTAGTTTTGTACTCCCGTTGTGCTAGTTTGCTACATTCGCATAGTACATGGTTTACGGTCTCATCTCTATTACCACATAGTATACATTTACTATTTTGTTGGGTCTTATCAATTTTTACTTGATATAGTTTGTCCTTATGGCATTATTCTGTGCATTATCCTGTGCAGCAATTGTCCATATGGCATTATTCTGTGCAGCAATTATTAGTGATTCAGTTATTATTATTATTATTATTATTATTATTATTATTATTATTATTATTATTATTATCCTTGTGAGTTTTTGACACCAGTGTTTTATGAATTTCATTCTCAAGAACAGATTCTGTTTTTTGCAGTTGGGTCAAATGTTCAAACAGTTAATCACATAATAAGGGAATCCAGCAAACTAACACAAAGTGAGTAGAAGACTTTAAACGATTGGGTGGGAAAGGTGATCCAGTGGAAATTGTGCAAGGGGTTCAAATTTGACCAAACTACCAAATGGTATGTGCACAAAGAATCCATTCGAGAGAATGGAACGCATAAATGGGATTTTGAGATACAAATGTATCACCTAATCCCGGTGAGGAGACCAGACCAACTGTTAATTAAGAACAACTTGTCACCTTGTGTATTTTTATATTCCGGTGGACGACAGATTAAAATTGAAAGAAAACGAAAAGATAAGGGTCTTAGTGTCCTGGTTATGAGTTTTGTTACTATTTTATGGGCCATCCTTTAGGCTTCAAGCAAGAGGGGAAATCCTTGCTAAAGGATGTTAAGTTTCTGACGCCATCCTTGTAAAGGACTTAAAATAAGTAAGTAAGTCCTGAGCTATAGAATCTTACGTAATGTCAAAGGTCCAGTGATATAATCCTATGTTCTGTCGTCCACGAAGGTTCAAAGCATTGTGAGTAGCTAAGATCAGAACAGCCGATATAAATAACAATATCAGCAGCAGAGTACTGCCAGTGATTGGCCAAGAATATGGTTACATGATTGTCGCCGAGTCTATAAGTAGAAGTGGGCATTTGACACACGCCTTATATACACAAAAACTCCAACAAAGAATCCTTTGGTTGTTCCTTGGTGCGCCTCAGTATTGCAAGTCCTTCGTCAATGATTGAAAATGGACGTCTCTCAGTATCAGTGATTAAGTAGTCAACCAGCCATGCATTTGGGCTGTTGATTGGCTGAGGTTTGAACTACGTGACCTCGCTTAGTCTATAAATTTAAATAGTGTATTGTACCACACCTTATATAAAGAATAATCAAACAAGGTTAAACTTCATCTAGTAGTAAGGTTATTATTCCGGAGGTGTGGAGAGTGTGGAGTAACCCTTTTTCCACCATTACTCATAGGTCGACTCTGACCCGGAGTTTAGAACCTGTGAGGGTCCCATATATGGGTTAGATAACAAATTGTGGTTAAATCGAACTTAATGGTCCTAAATTCCACCATCGTATGTCACCCCCCGAAAGAAAAAATACCAAAAAGTCAGAGAATTAACCTAATTTAATGAAATTTTCAGTGTTGATATATCATTAAATAAAATATATAATTCACCAGTTATTTTATTTAAAAACTTATACATTTTTCCAGGTCAGTTAACTTTGGACCATGTATCTTTGATAATCTGTGTTACACCTCAAAGATATGCGGTTCATATTAACTGACCTGAAAAAATGTAAAAGTTTTAAAATAAAATAACTGGTGCATTATATTTTTTGACTAATTAATATACCAACATTAAATTTGGTTAAATCCCTGATTTTTAGTATTTTTTTTCTTTCGGCGGGGTGACATACAATGGTGGAATTTAGGTCGATTGAATAAAAAATTACTTTAAAATTGTGTTAAAATGAGTTTTTAAAAATTGAATATCCAACAAGAATGAATAAAGCAAAAATGTATTTGGTATAAAATAACCCAACAAGGGTTGATATGCCGTAAAATCCAACCAACAAACCAACCGACCAAACTGTGTATCCTACGAGGTGTGTCTGAAAAGTAATGAGACTGTTGTCACAAACAATTCATTTAAAATCCAAACAACAGACGAAATGTTTTCTCCTCCAAAGTAGTCCCCTCCTGAATCTTATCCACTTTCCCATCCTTCTCTGTCAAGCTTCTCTGCCTTCTCTGCTGGGAAGGATTCTTCTGGTATGACTCTCAGCTCCGTCGTAACAGACATCCTGATAGCTTCAGTGCATTCAAAACGAGTCCCCTTGATGAGTCCCCTTGATGAGTCCCTCAGCTTGAGAAAAAGAAAAAAGTCATGATTTCTCATGTCACAACTATCGTCCCATCCACGCACTTCCAAGCTGAAGGGGCTCATCAAGGGGACCTGTTTTGAATGCGTTGAGGCCATCAAGAAGTTCGTAACGACGGAGCTGAGAGACATACAAGAAGCATCCTTCCACCAAGGCAGAGAAGCGTGAAAGAATAGGATGGGAAATTGCATTAGATTCAAGAGGAGGGTAATACATTGGAGGAGAAAACATTTAGTTTTTTTTTGGATTTTAAATGAATTGTTTTTGACAACAGTCTCATTACTTTTAAGACACACCTCGTATAGATATTTACCAACCCCTCCGCAGGAACAGGATGTGACTCAAGGTCAATTTCTAAAGCGGAGTTTAACAGGTTTGAATTCACAGTGTTCCTTCTCCTAGACTACTTACCGAGCCAAGATTAAAGAGCCCAGTCTGCCGTACAGTTTACCCATAGCTGGAAAGAAAATAGTTGATTCGACGAAACGAATTCAATTCCTGGACGAGGCTGATTGCATTTCACATAGCAGTAATATTTTTGGGAAAGGTATAACCTTAATTGTTCATCCCGGACTACCTAGGGAAAGGTATAACCTTTCCCAAGAGTATTAACGCTATCTGAAATGCAAACAGCCTCGTCCAGGAATTGAACTCGTTTCGTCGTTTCCATTTCCTATGACATTAACCATTACACCACGCGCCACCATATGTGCGTATCTTATAGGGAAGCTGAACAAGAGAAAAAACAAATCGAGGAATTTATTTGGTCGTCATAACTGTTTATGTCATTTCTTGATTTTCACGAATAGGATTTAATTAAGGAATGTGTCAAAAGTTTCATTCATTCAAAATGACGAATTCATGCAGTGAGAGAAAATAGGAAAAACATGGCTAAGAAATTGATAGAAATTATTCACTCGCCATTTATGCAACCTGTATTCAAAATCTATATGAATAATTAGAGTGTGTGTTGCCTGTCTTCTCTTCTCCTCCCCCCTCTCTCTCCCTCTCTCTCTCCCTACCCCCCTCTCTCTCTCTCTCTCTCTCTAATATATATATATATATATATTGTTGGCATACTAAAAACGATGGCATAGTGTCCATTTTAAAAAAAATCTGCATCTGCGTAAGTGGCTGAACATACCAATTTTGAATGGCACTCTCTGGTGCAGTGACCGCAAACAAACGGTGACGCTTGCTGTTGTCTCTCCTTCTTTTAACTCTCCTTCCTTTTGACTCTCCTTTCTGTGTCGGCTTCTTTCCTCTCTTTTTCACTCCTTTTCGTTTCTTGTTTGACGAGGAGGCGCCAGGTCGTACAGTCTTCTACATAAGCCTCCCATGTGTTTATGTCGATGTGGCATGTCTTCATGTCTCCCTTGCAGGCATCTTTGAAGCGTAGGCGTGGTCTCACTACCGGTCGGGTGCCCTCTACTAGTTCACCATACAGTAGGTCTTTATATATATATATATATATTATATATATATATATATATATATATATATATGAAAGTGTGGATATAAACAACAGACAATTAATTCAGTTGATATTTCGCCTCTTATTTGATGGAGCTTTTTCGAAACTTTATTGACATAATTACTTGTACATTCTGCTTTTAGTGAAAAGGTAAATGGTGAGGAGTGAGAGAAAGTCGGGTGGGGATAGGTGTGTATGGAATGGTGCTTTAATTTTTTGGGATCAGCCGGCACCCGACTTTCTCTCACCTTCATCCATTTACCTTTTCACTATAAAAGCAGAATGTACAAGTATTTATGTCAATAATGTTTCGAAAAAGCTTCATCCAATGAGGCGAAATATCAATTGAATTTAACTGTGTGTGTTGTTATATCCACACTTTCCTCTATTCTCAATCACATTTTGTCGGATTTATTCAAATCCTTCACTCCTCATATATATATTATATATTATATATATATATATAATATATATATATATTGGACAAAGAGTATAATTTTTAATGTGCAGTTACATTTCTTTATAAAATTATGATTCGCCGGATTTCATTTGTGTTGTGGTCTTTGTCAATCGAAATAATTGAACATGATTTGTAATAATGATTTAAATAATAATAAATAGAATACATGTGTACATGAACAAAATCCTGACCGAAACACGTGTTAGTAAAACTCAAATTAAATCAATTTTTATACATTCAACATGTTCTTTCCTTTAATTATTTATCCTTTCAACATATCGTCGGATTCATTTCCATTTTCAACTTACACACACACACACACATACACATGCACACACACACACACACATACACATGCACACACACACACACACACACATGCACACACACACACACACACATACACATGCACACACACACACACATACACATGCACACACACACACCACATACACATGCACACACACACACACAAAACATATATATATATATATATATATATATATATATATATATATTACGATGTCGTTTATCGCAAAAGATTTATACACACACGCGCAACCACACATTCATAAACACATAAAAAATGCACAATGCTTTTTTCGATACACACACTTACACACTCTAATATCTCACACCGCAAAAAAAAAAGAATATTTGACTTCATATTTCAAACCGTCCATTTTTTTCAACGTTCTTTTTTCTCAGATTTCAAATTTTAAACAAACTGATAAACAAGGACTATTACTCGCTTTTCTCGTTATTCTGTAATAACATTTTTTTTATCACCTTCCATATACCAACAAATGCCTGAAGATGATCAATTAATAGATCGAAAACCTGCAGCGTCGGCCAATAAACTTACCACTCAACTCATTTAAACCTGTATTTTTTTTTCAATTTTTCTTAATATGCTACATACCGTCGGATTCACTTCCTTTTCTTCATATATATATATATATATATATATATATATATATATATACAGGTAGGATTCGAATCACGCACACTGCCCTGTCTATAGCTCTGCTGATGAGGCCTAATAGGCTGAAATGTACATACAGAGATCGACTTTTTCTCGATTTGTTTACTCTTCACATAAACCGATATGCACGCCTAATTCATTTAATTATAATTAATTAATCAACAAATTAGGTATGACTTAAATTAAGCACATAATCTCCCAGAAATTGTCGGCCTTCGCCATTTCAAACACATTGTTTGTTCACTTCATATATATATATATATATATATATTGGACAAAAAGTATAATTTTTAATGTGCAGTTACATTTCTTTATAAAATCATTATTCACCGGATTTCATTTGTGTTGTGTTCTTTGTCGATCGAAATAATTGAACATGATTTGTAATTTATTTTAAAATCTTTTTTCTCGATATTTAACGACCAATTATCGTTTGGTAATTCTTATTTTTTTTTTTGGATCCTTTAAAAAAGAATTTCTGATTTGTAAAATGTTATTGTTGTTATTATTTTCATTTTCTTTTTTTTTGAATATTAACAATGAAATATGATTTTGAAAGATTTATGTACAAACATATGTAAACTGACAGACATCAATTGATTTATGCTTTTACTTACCTCGTTTCGTTGCCAGGGAAACGAGTTTTATGTAAATTTTAGACGTATATCTTAAAATCCCATTTCTTTCGTTTTGGTTGATGGAAGGAAGCTTTAAGTAAACATTGCAATCAATCTACACTAAATGCATTTGACGAACTGTAGATCAGGAATGTAGGCACATAGGCAATATATATATATATATATATATATATATATATATATATATATATATATATTGTTGTGCTGTTCAACCACTCACGCAGTTGCAGATATTAAAAAAAATACCTAAAAGTGGACTCTACGCCATCGTCTTTAGTAGACGGAAGGATGCCAACCAATATATATATTATCATTATTATAATGGTATACACAGGAATAACCTACTCGAGTTTCACCATAAGGCTCTTCAGGGTTAAATCCACTGAATTAATTAAGATATTCATTAATTACAGCCGATTGCACGCGTGTATTTTGTGGCAATAACTGTTAGTACTGATAGAAACTAAATAAGAATGCAGATAAAAAGATTTGAAACAGAGGGGGGGGTATAATCGAAAAATAGAACACTGAAACTCCCGCCTTTCATCGCTAATTTTTCTATTTAGTTAAAATAGGAAGTAAAGAATAAAATTACTGTTATTTTTCTTGTTAATGAAATAAAAAAAATGGATTTAACCCCGAGATTTTTGCTCATATTCATTAAGATAAAGCCAAACAATTAGAAATCTATAATACAATTAATTAAAATCAAATTTTTAATATCAATATACAAATTAGCCTTCCCGTTCACACTGTAAACTGCTATTTTGTTGTATATATAAATGCACTTGCAGGTTATTAATATGTATATAAGCCCTCCCCTCGTGGTGGGGGTTCAGTGGCTTCGGCCGGGATCTTTACAAGTTAATCCAGGAGGCTATCCCCCCTGGCAATACCTGCCCCCTTGATTTAAAGGAACAGGGCTGGGTTTATAGCCCAGCGCCTGAGGCGCCCCCTTATGGGGGAATGCCGACAGGATCGACGCAATTTTTTCACCTACCACCGATGAGCTTCGGTTTGTGGGTGGCCCACATGAAAATGTCCTGTGTCACGCCCTCATAAGTGGGATGAGAGGCAAATACCTGCAGACCCTTCGGGTGGGGTTTGCTGTAATTAACAGCGTTGATCCAGGGTGCTATTCCCCAGGCAATACCTACCCCCTCAATTCAAAGGTGTAGGGCCGGGTTTATTGCCCGGTGCCTGAAGCGCTCCCTTGAGAGGGAATGCTGACGGGATCAGCGTATTTTTGCACCTTCCACCCATGAGTCTCGGCTTGTGAGTGGTCCCACATTAATAAGGCCTTGTGCTAACCCGTACACGTGGGGTACGTGGTAAATATCCTAGTATGTAGATAGGTCCAGTGGTATTAAAAGGCCGCATCCCCAAAGACCTACTGTATGGTGAATTAGTAGAGGGCACCCGACCGGTAGGGAGACAACGCCTGCGCTTTAAAAATGTTTGCAAGAGAGACACGAAGACATGACACATCGACATAAACACATGGGAGGCTTGTGCAGAAGACCGTACGACCTGGCGACACCTCGAAACGAAAAGGAGTGAAAAAGAGAGGAAAAAAGCCGCCACAGAAAAGAGAGTTAAAAGGAAGGAGAGACAACAACAGCATCTCCAGAAAGCATCACCCTTTGTTTGCATTGACTGTACCAGAGACTGCCATTCAAAAATTGGTATGTTCAGCCATTCACGTAGCTGAAGATAAAAAACGTGGACTCTACACCATCGTCTTTAATAGACGGAATGTTACCAACATTAATAATGTAAAAAAAATATTAATAATTGAGGTTTAAATAAAATCATGGAGAATGTAACATAAATAACTAAGGGAATTGTGACTTGAGTAGTGATATAGTTTTGGTTACAGAAAAACACACAATCTCCATAATAATAAGAGATGAATCGGTCGGCGAATGAAATTAGCGAAGTTAGAATTAGAGAACGACATGACCAGTTTTGTTCCCTGTTTTGCTCCCTGTACACCCCAAACAAATCTCGTGCCCAGGTTCGAGGTTTCATCATTGTGCCATCCAGATTTTATCAGGGTGGAGGTTCCAATAGTGCAGCCAATAACGAAATAAACTCGTATTTTACAGCCCCCAGCTGACAGGGCGGACTTTGCTTGGGTGTGGCATGCTGAGAAACAGCGAGCCGCTCTGAGCGGCTTAAAATGGGCACAGACTTAAACGTCACTATAGTAGAAGTGACAGTGACTTACCGGTAGCCAAACGCATTTGCTGTCTCGCGTGTCGATCTACTTTCTAAGAGCTGTTCGTAAAACTGCTGCTACAGACTTATTTGCATAAGATAGCCGCGAAACATTAAAAAAACAGGCGAGTGGACGTGGGGTAGTAGTTCTCCTGCGGATTCGCATGTGTGACGTCGAAGGATTTGAAAATCGGTTATAGTCGTTACTTCATGTGTGTACCGAAGGTTTTGTGTGGTGGTGCGAATTTACGAAAGTATCGTAGCAGCTTCATCATTTTTTTGTTTTGTAAACCGTACAGTTAAAATAGGCACAGAGTTAAATGTCACTCACCCTCAGCTTTGCGAATATCTAATATGTTTCGTTTCGTTTCGTTTTGTCTTGTTTCATTTCTTCCATTAGATTCCAGTTTTTTTTTCTTTTTCATTCCGCAATTTGTATTCAACCGTAATTCGTTATTCTGGATTTCTCATCTCTTCGTTTTTCTTCATCTACTTAAGATATCAATTACGGATTTTGCTTTTATATTAAACAACGACATTTTTTTTTTTTTTTTGTTTGCTTTTTTTTGTCAGAGAAGGAAAAACAAGTTTATTGTATTTTACAACACTAGTTTCGGTCTTTGTTGTCAGTTGTTTTTATAATTTGTTTTATTTATTTGTTCCTTCAGAATATTTAATGCATTCGTTTTATTACATTTACCTTAGAAAATAGAAAACGAGATAACTAAATGAGACAATAAATAGAATAACAATTGAATGATATATATATATATATATATATATATATATATATATTAGAGCTTAATGAATTGGACATTGTACGCACACAACCACGCGCAAATATATATATAATGTACAATTTAATAAGCTCTATTGTTATTCTATTCGTTGTCTCTATAATCACACACACACACACACACACACGCACATATATATATATATATGTATATATATGTATGTATATATATGTATATGTATATATATATGTATATATATACATATATATATGTATATATATATACATATATATATATATTATATATATATATATATATATATATATATATATACATACAGGGTGGGCCAAAAGTAGGGTTACAGTTACTTTATTAAGTTTAGGTGTTAACTGTAACCCTACTTTTGGCTCACCCTATATATATATATATATATATATATACACGATGACAATATATATATATATATATATATATTAATAAGTCATCCACAGACACATGTTTCGGCATATCATGCCTCTTCAGTGTGGCTAGACACAACTATCCTTGGGTAGGGTTCGAACTCAGACTGACCGCATGGTAGTCCGATATCTTATCCCCTCGCCCACTGACAGCTGATGCGGGGACAGGTGTTTTTAAACTATTAAATACATAGGAATGTACGTATCATTCGGTCACTGAGAGATCAAATTTCCGCTTATTTGCTTAGTAGTGAGAGTTAATTTAAATTACCAATTAGAGAGTTCATTACCAAATTTATGGGAGCATATATATTAATAAGTCATCCACAGACACGTGTTTCGGCATATCATGCCTCTTCAGTGTGGCTAGACACAGTAATATATTTGGTAACCATATCCCCTTAGCAGCTCTCCATTGGAAGAGCTGCTGAGGGTATATGGTTACCAAAAGAGGAGAACTCTTGTGATATTGAGCAGTTTCGAATAATCTCGCTGTTATGTGTGGAAGGGAAGATCTTCTTCAAAATAATGGCTCAGCGACCAACGAAGTTCCTCATAGAGAACGACTACGTGGACACCTCTGTGCAAAAGGGTGGAGTACCAGGAATGTCAGGATGCCTGGAACATACGGGGGGGGGGGTGACTCAATTAATTAGTGAAGCAAAAACGAATAACGGAAACCTAGCAGTACTTTGGCTCGACCTAACAAACGCATATGGCTCTATTCCCCACAAGCTTGTCGAGACCGCTCTAATTAAACACCACATCCCAGAAGGCATTAAGAACCTCATTATGAATTATTACAATAATTTTAAACTGAGAGTTTCTTCAGGATCAACAACTTCCAACTGGCAACAACTGGAAAAGGGGATAATTACTGGTTGTACCATCTCAGTGTCACTCTTCACTCTAACCATCAATATGCTGGTTAAATCAGCTGAAGCAGAGTGCAGGGGTCCGGTTTCAAGTTCGGGAACTCGGCAGCCCCCCATAAGAACTTTTATTGATGACCTCACTGTAACGGCACCATCTGTTCATGGCATGTGGCTTCTCCGCGGACTACAAAGGTTGATCTCATGGGCGAGGATGAATTTTAAGCCGACCAAGTCTAGATCCCTCGTCCTGGAAAAAGGAAAAGTGGTCGATAAGTATCGATTCACCGTAGGAGGTGTAACAATCCCAACCCCCAGAGAAAAACCAGTCAAAAGCTGGAGAAAGATCTTTAATAGCTCCCTGAAGGACACCTCATCTGTCCAACAAATGAAAGACGATCTTAGGGATTGGCTGAATGCAATTGAAAAAACATGACTTCCAGGCAAGTATAAAGTTTGGATTTATCAACATGGGGTCCTTCCACGGCTTCTGTGGCCCCTCCTAGTCTATGATGTGCCAATTACCACGGTGGAGTTACTGGAAAGAACCATCGGTCAGTTCCTGAGGAGGTGGTTGGGGCTACCCCGGTCTTTAAGTAGCATAGCCCTATACAGCAATTCAACAACACGGCGACTCCTACTCGGCAGCGTAACGGAAGAGTTTAAAATTCACACTCGCAAGGGAGGTGATGCTATACCGCGATTCAACGGACATTTAGGGTTTCATCGGCTAACATTATAGTAAAGACTGGAAGGAAATGGAGTGCACATGAGGCAGTTGGGAGAGCAGAGGCACGGCTGCAACACAGTGTCATTGTTGGCAACGTGGCAGTGGGAAGGGCTGGGCAGGGCAGCTATCACAGACAGCTGTAAAACAAGGCCTCAAAGAGATAAAAAAGAAAAATGGGGCAGGACGAAATACGAAAGGAGGAGGAAGAAACTCGCCTGGCTAAAATGGTTGCTATGAGTCATCAAGGCGCCTGGACTCGTTGGGAGAACATTGACAAACGGAAAATATAATGGTTAGAACTCTGAAGATCAAATCCTACTAGGATTTGGTTCCTAGTTCAATCAACATATAATGTTCTGCCAAGTCCAGTTAACCTATACCTGTGGAATTTGGCAGATTCTCCAGACTGTCAACTGTGCCATGGAAATGGCACTCTGGAGCACATTCTTAGCAGCTGCCCCAGGGCGTTGGGAGAAGGGCGATACCGCTGGCGGCACGACCAAGTACTCAAGGCCGTGGCAAAATCAGTCAGCGCGGCGATTCTAAAGAGCAAGAATCAACGCGCCCCCAACAAGAGATCAGATTTATAAAAGCTGGGGAGAGGATTCATCAGAAACCACTCAGAACAGGGGGGTGCTCGCAACTGCAAGGGACTGGGACCTCCAAGTCGATCTAGGGAGGCAGTTGAAATTCCCGGAAAAGATCCTCACCACTTCTCTCCGGCCAGATATGGTTTTAACATCGAGTCAACAAAGCAGGTGGTGATATTAGAACTTACAGTCCCGTGGGAAGATAGGATAGAGGAGGTAAATTGTAGAAAGACAGCCAAATACCAAGAGCTTGTCGCTGAATGCAGAACAAATGGCTGGAAGGCCCGAAATGAGCATTTCGAGGTTGGATGCCGTGGCTTTACTGGCAGGTCGCTTCTAAATGTGTTTAAGATCCTTGGCATTAGGGGGCCAACAATGTAGGAGAGCCATATCTGAAATTACAGGGGTTGCTGAGAGAGCATTGGGATGGTTCTGGATCCGCAGGAGCGATGCTTGGATAAGTGCTACTAGGTCGCAAACCGGGAATTGATCATCCCGGTTGGGGTCTCCTGGGCGAGGGTGTATGGTGATTAATGACCCGAAACACCTGTTGACCTCGGGTTCATCAGTGATGACTGCAGCCTAGTATTCACTCAACGGTGTGTTTATCAAGTAAAGATGACAATTGAAATATATATATATATATATATATATATATATATATATATATAATATCCAATTTATTAGCCTTTATTATTATTCTATGCGTTGTATTTATTTCTTATATATATATATATAATATATTATATTATATATATATATATATATATAATATATATTATTGGGGTAGCGTGTACATGAAGTCAACGGCACTTGGTTAATGACAGTTTCTCGCCTATGTGATTCTTAAACCAACTTAGATATTCATGCTCTATCCACGATATTGAGTACTGTTTACTTATGATTATAGCGCACTATATTATCAATATAATTATACACACACACATATCTAACACGTGTGTTTGCATTAATATTGATGATAATATATATAAAAGTATATATATATACAAAGTGTGTCAAAAAGTATCGAGAGTTTTTGTACTTTTTGACAGACTTTGTATTCTGAAAAAAATTAACGTTCCATTCATTGTTCATTTCTATCTTGGTAAATACAGCTTCAAACTCGACACTTTTATGACTCACATTGTATTCTGAAAGTAGTTAACATTCCATTCCTTGTTCATTTCTTCAATCTCGATACTTTTATGACGCACCTTATATATATATATATATATATATATATATATATATATATATATATATATATATGTGGGGGTGTAAAATAATGAGTGTGGAATCCCCCGCATTCTATCATATATGTGATAAAAGGATTGGGGTTGCCATAAGGGCAATATAATTATTTTAATAGTGAACATAGATCAATAATCAGGCCTGAGCCTATTCTAGTAGTGATCACCTCATGCGGAGTTTAACAGGTTTGAATTCAGAGTTTGTCCTTCTCCTAGACTGGTTGCCTAACCAAGGTTAAAGAGCCCAGTTTATACATAGCTGGAGGGAGAATAGTTGGATTCATACCTTTCCCAAGAGCATTAGCGCTATGTTAACAGTAGCTTCGGCCAGATTTGAACTCGGGTCGACGATTCCATTTCCTATGACTCTAACCATTAGACTACGTACCTCCAACATAGAGTTGGGACTATCATACAGGTGCTAGAACTGGACGTGACCAGCCGATTGATCGAAGGGGGGCCTCTCCGGCCGCATTGCCAACATTAAGTATTGCGTACACGATGACGTCAGCTCGTAATCAAATTAAGAGCACTGAAAATAAATTTGTATTAGAAATTAGAAGTTCTTTGTCTCGAAAAAAAAAAAAAAAAAAAGATCTCCTCAAAGACGGAGATTATATTCTTGTAATTATTCTGGCAAAATGTTGCAATTTAGAGAATGAGCGAAGAAAGGAAATTCGTTGCTTGTGAAAAAATATCAATGTTTTCTTGTTGGTTTTATTATTTTCTTTTTTTTTAAAAAAAATCCTCCACGCATTTTAGTTCTGTTTGTGAGCACAAGAGGGGCCGAGGGGTGGGGTTGTAGTGTTTGGCAGGGTGGGGGAGTCAAATTCTGATCAGGATCGACGGGGTGGGGTGGGGGGATGCATCAGCTGTCATTGACAAAATAGAAGAGGGTGAAGTAAAGAAGAGACGAGTTGAAAATCAACCGTTTGTTTCATTTCAGGAACGGGTTCATCGGTGAACGGATGGGGGTAGGGGAATAGAATAAAAAATAAAAATGATACAATAATAATAATAATAATAATAATAATAATAATAAACCCAGAATCTGTTCTTGAGAACGAAACGCATAAAATTCTCCTATATGCACTCTGTTAGGGTTCAGTCTATGGTTTAAATAAAAAATGAGTTTGAAAGGTGTTTACAAATTCAGTTTGTAAGTTGAGTTTGAAAAAAAAAAGATTGAATGTAGAAAAATGTTGAACACCTATCAAGAATAAAAAGAAAAAACAAGCAAAAACAAACAAAACAAACAAACTAAAAAACGAACCAAAAACTAATAACCAATCAACCAGCCAACCAACCAACCAACCAAGCTAAATGAAATGCCAAGTAGTAATGAGATAAGCTGGACTTTTTCTCTGAATGTTTGAGATGAGGCTTGATGATTAGTATTATCTGCATTATTCGGACTATTGTCCTCATCTTCATTGTTATTTGTACAACGTTTCTGAGAAGGCCGGAGGGCATATCGGTCGAAACGTTGTACAGATAACAATGAAGATGAGGACAATAGTCCGAATAACGCAGATAATACGTAGCTGGACATTGTTTATTATATCCAATAAAAATAGCCTTTTCGCTACGAGCATCTAATTTCTTTTTGTTTTGTTCATAACAAAAACAAGTCGTGCAAAAATATGCATACGACTTAATTTTATTTTGAACCAGTGAAACATTTAAAAAAGAATTTCCCTAAAAATGTATTAAAGCAGCGGTTCCTAATATACGTCGACGTAAGAATTGCCTAAACCCACAAATTTTTCTGTAGTTTTGATTCAATAAGCAAATATCTCGTCATTGAAAATAAAGTTCTCCATTAAAAACCCAACAACCAACAACCAACCAACCAAAATTGATTGCTCAGTTGGCGGGATTTAGAATATGTTGATTGTAAAGAATAAAAGTACAATAAAGTTGTGATCTGCCCCGAGAAAGATATCACGAATAATCGAAAATATGCAACCCATTTTGGAGGAGTCCATTGCTGACCTGGATAAATGACAATATCTTGAGTATGCTTCTTTTTTTCTTTTTCTTTTTTTTTGACGCCACACGATGAAAAATTCCGAATTCGCTCCCGGTAACTAATTTACATAATTTAGCATATTCTTCACATCTATCTCACGATCTACCAACCTTCAAAACATCCTGTCACGTGTCAGAGTGACGTCATAGTCACTTTTTTTTAAATCACGGGGAGAGTCACGAGTTAACTGCAAGCAGAATGTAATATGCGTGTTCATGTTTATTCATAGTGTGGCGTAAGGGTTATCATTGCAAGAAAATGAACTCGGCGATCTAAGTTCGAATCCTGGACGAGACTGTTTACGTTTTACTTTGCTCTGTTGGCAAAAAAGAAAAAAAAACTCCTATAAAAATAAAGGGTACATGAACAATTACATTACAGTTACACAGAAAAGATATGCGAAACAATCGTAAACGAACTGCAATTTGAATTCTAATATCTAAAAAAAAATGAAAATAAATAAATAAGCTCGTTGGCTCATCAATATCATTTTCAGTCACAATTGTCCAAGATCAGAAAACATGGGTATATATATATATATATATATATATATATATATATATATATTTCTTCCGAGATCAGAAAACGTTGGTATATATATATATATATATATATATATATATATATATATATGGAGAAAGGTAGACAAACACGGGCTGATGTAGAAAAGGGATGTTTATTGTATTTTCTACAACATCCCGTGTTTGTCTACCTTTCTCCACATAATGTCGGATTAATTTCCTCTATGTAAATAATAGTGATTATGGGGAAAGTGAGTTTGTAAAGCGAATTGAATTAAAAATAAATAAATAAATAAAAACGACCGGTGAATTTTAGAAAAAACATTAAAATCTTTTTAGTATTATCTGCATTATTCAGACTATTGTCCTAATCTTCATTGTTACCCGTACAATGTTTCGGCCGATGTGCCCTCCGGCCCTTTTCAGGTATTTCTTGTCAGAATCGGGAACCTTCTCAAAGTTCCGCGATAGCTCCCGATTACGACAAGAAGGTTCCCGATTACGACAAGATGGTTCCCAAGTTCGAAAAGAAGTTTCCCGAGTCCGGAAAGAAGGTCCCCGGGTCCGAGAGGGTTCCCGAGTCCGACAAGAAATACCTGAAGAAGGCCGGAGGACACATCGGCCGAAACGTTGTACAGATAACAATGAAGATGAGGACAATAGTCCGAATAACGCAGATAACACTAAAAAGATTTTAATGTTTTTCTAAAATTCACCGGTCGTTTTTATTAAAAAAAAAGTCCAAATTCGCTTTACCAACTCACTTTCACCATAATCCCTATTATCTACATAGAGCTCAATGGGTGACCCAACGGGTCACGTTTTGTCTAGTATATATATATATATATATATATATATATATATATGTATCGCGAGATATAATCATTTGTTTTTAATATCACGCTTATATAACGTATCGTACAATTAATTGACCAAAGAAATATCAATTAACTCTTTCCGAACATCTGCCATATTTATTGCATATCAAGTGCGTTACACTTTCTCTCCTCGTCGCCATCTTTCTATTGTAAATGATGTGTATTTATCTTATCGTATCTTATCCACTCTTAACTGGAAGTAGTCTTCACTACTCGTTCCATTCAATCATTTTATTAAGGGTGGGTGGTAACTACCTACAAAACAACATGGACGGACGATCTTTAAAACAATTCTATTCATATGTATTATTTAGATTATTCGAACTATTGTCCTCATCTTTATTGTTATCTGTATAAATCCATAAATATGAGTGGGAATTTTGCGTACACCTTGGACCAAGTATCCAATGAAAGGTTTACATTTTAACTCGTCACTGGTAACTTCCGCTTCCAAATTTTTGTAAACAAATGATTTTAATCAGAAGTTTATGGAGATATAGAACTCACAATAAATTAAATAAATAGATGCTTGGTACACGTAATGAAATTAAAATTTAATAGCAAAATCTTTTTTAAATAAATACTTTCTATTCAGAAATTTATGAATATTTTTCAACACTTACAATGATTAAAAAAAACGAAAGACGTTTTTATACTAAAATAGTTTTTACTTAATCAGAAGAGAAATGCAATTATTTTTACTTAAATAAAAATACAGTTTTTATTTGCAAAATATTTTTTATTTTTATTTAAATAAAAGGATGCTGTTCAGAAATAGTATCACACAATTTGTAAAATTTATTTTTGTCAGATACAATTTAAGTGCAAAAAATAATCTGTTCGTTGATTTTCAAATATTTGAAAGTCGAAGTTACTGGTGATGAGTTAAAATATGAACCTTTCATTAAGTTGATCATTTGGGGTGCCTATTGGATACTTGGTCCTACATCTTACACCTATAGTTAGTCCAAAAGCCTGACCATCGGACACAGAAGTGACATTCCTTGTGTTCTATTCTTCAACAATAGGGCGGAACATAAGGCGAGCTATGACGATATTCATCAACATTTGAGGCGATTGTGAAAGTATTAATTGGAATATTCGGACTATTGTCCTCATCTTTATTGTTACCTCCGGCCTTCTTCAGGTATTTCTTATCGGACTCTGGAGCCTTCTCGAACTCGGGAACCTTTTTTTCGAATTCGGGAACCCTCTTGTCGTAATCGGGAGCCATCACGGAACTTTGACCCCAACCCTTTATTGAATCCACGGTGATATCCTATTCTCATTCCGCTAACCATAGTTGGTACAAGGGTTGAGCTGTATTAATTATTATTCTGTTATTGTCGCCCTTGACCAAGATTGAACCTGCAGCCTAAAGATAACTGTCACTTGACCCCAACCCTTTATTCAATCCACGGGGGTCTCCTGTTCTCATTCCGCTAACCATAGTTGGGTACAGGGGTTAATCTGTGTTAATTATTATTCTATGTTACTGTTGCCCTTGACCAAGATTGAACCTGCAGCCTACAGATAACTGTCACTTAGAACTGTCTTTAACCAACGCCTTTATCCACTAGGCTATGTGTCCAATTAGATCGATAGTATCAAGCAAAGGAAACGGACGCTGAATTATTCAGAGGTTTTGAAAGGTTTCAGTTGATGACTATAGCGATCGATATTATTATATAGTTCGATCAATTGTAATATACCGAGAATGATATGAAAAATACGTGAAGAACGTGGGAGTGTGGAGACGTTGGGCAGAAAAAAGAAAAAAAGAAAAAGAAAAGTCGTGCATCGCCACAAAAAGGTAAATCCGTCACAAGGAAGTGTAGTGAAGAGGACAGTTGTATTTCCGGATTTAAAAAAAAGAAAAACGGAAAAGAACCGGAAGTCTTGGAAGATAACGAGGAAGACATCAGGGAACGTCGATCAATTTCTGTTGGCGCGCAAAAACGAAACAACGAAAAGTGGACAGATGAAGTTGATCAATTTCTGGACGAAGCTGTTTGCATTTTACATGGTGCTAATACCCTTGGGAAAGGTATGAATCCAATTCTCCCTCCAGCTATGGGTAAATAGCAGGGCAGACTGAGCTCTTAAACCTTGACTAGGGAACCAGTCCAGGAGAAGGAAAAACTCTGAATTCAAGCCTGTTAAACTACGCTTAAGAAATTGTCCTTGTGTCGCATCCTGCTCGTGCGGAGGGGTTGGTATATATATATATATATATATATATATATATATATATATAGTTTCGAGTAACTGATGAAAATCTAAAGAGAAATTGTCTGGATTGAAACAAACAAAACGAAATAAGAAAAGTGTACAAATGAATTTGATTCAAGAGAGAGTCGTCACGTCGTACAGACTTGAAAGTGTTGCATTTGAGCATACTGATAGATAGATAGATAGATAGATAGATAGATAGAGATAGAGAGAGAGAGAGAGAGAGAGAGAGAGAGAGAGATCTTCCGACTGTTATTATCATCACCATCTGGTTATAAATATCTGCCGTCGCTTATCCACCGAATTCTAATCTCTTATGAGTGTCGTCACTTCAGTTAAATAATGGACTATTCCGTTTTTATTATATAGAAAGAAAGGGAAGAAAAAGACATGCTATACAGGAAAATATGATAAGAAAAAAGAAAGAAAGAAAGAAAGAAAAGAGAGATAGTAGAGAAATATATAGAGAGGGGTGAGTGAGTGCGCCAGCATAATGAAAAATCGAACAGAGAGAGAGAGAGAGAGAGAGAGAGAGAGAGTTTCTTTTGTGGGGCTGTGTTTAAATATCTGGGTTGCAACGCCCCCTGGAGGTAAGGGAAGATTATCCTTTACCAAACAAGGAAAGATAATCGCTACAACGTCATTATTTGAACCAGCAAATATATGCACCTTCCTCCGGGTGCAAGTATTTTAATTTTAATGTGATAAAATATAAGATTAAAATAGAAAGTCCAATGAAACTAAATAAGAATGCAGATAAAAAAATTGAAACTGGGGGCGGGTGGTATAATCGAAAAATAGAACAACTGAAACTTACTCTTCCATCATTTTCCATCACTCCCGTCTTTCATTGCTAAATTTTCCTAATTTAACTATTTCGTTAAAATAGGAAGTAAAGAATAAAATTACAGTTATTTCTTCTTGGTAATGGGTTTCTTTTAAGATTAACCCCCGAGATTTTTACTCATATTCATTAGGATAAAACCAAACAATTAGAAATCAATAATACTAAGCACATACTTATTAAAATCAAATTTTTTATATCAATATGCAAATTAGTCTTCCTGTTCAAACTGTAAACCGCTATTTTGTTGTATAAATAAATACAATTGCATGTTATTAGTATGTAGATATGGTCAACCATATTAATAATGTAAAACAATTTTATTGATAATTGAGGTTTAAATAAAAATAAAATCATAGAAAATGTGACGTAAATAACAAAGAGAATTATGACTTGAGTAGTAATATAGTTTCGGTTACAGAAAGACAAACACACAATCTCCATTATAATAAGATCTTCAAAAGTTCTTTGACGTCTTGTTTGACCAACTGCCAAACTATTCAAAATGATTGGGTCATTACTATGCTCGGATACACAAAAAAAGCACCTGAGGAAGACTGAAGGATACAGCGGCCGAAACGTTGTGATTTTTACATACCGCAATAAAGACGAGGAAAACAGCCAGAAAAATCAAAATTATAAACTCTTTTACTTGTATTTGTAGCATTACCAGCACTTGCTGAAATCGGTGGACATTGACAAATTTGCACCTCAATCAGTTTAATTCGCAATTTTTCAAGTATTTCTGATCCAATCTTAAAGATATTTATATGGTTTGAAATAAAATAAAATAATCTTTCTAAATATGTAATTTATATGTGTTTTTATCCATTGAATTATTTTTTACGGCGACTTAAATGGTGTTTTGTTTTATCCGTAGGAGTCAGCCTGAATTTTGTACACGTAAAAATTCTTAATTTTAATCATTTTTTTCCTTAATTTGGAAAAAGGTAATAATCTTTGTGTAAACAAACAAAAATACAAACAAAATAAACTGTAATCTGTTGGAGATTGCCTGTATATTAAAACAAAGAAAAAATAATTTTAATTATTTTTCCAACATTGACGATGCAAGCCCGAAGCGGACTCAGAAATCCTTTTGTTTTTATTTTCTTAACTTTTAATTCTATTTCCTGCAATTTCGCATTTCTTTCCCCATTTCGTCTCATCCTACAATTTTACTGATAGGAAAATATAAAGGAGGCAATTTGAAAAAGAAATCTTTCAAAACACAAAATTGATTCCCATATATCAATTTAAATGTCTTCGTAATATGTATTTACCGAATCTCTCCGTACGTAAATACCCACCTGTCCAAGTAAATACCTACCTTTGGCCGCTTTAGCTCAATCGGTAGAGCGTCCGACTAGGAACCACAAGGTTCCTGGTTCGATACCGACCCTCGCCAACTCAGCGTATGAGTAGCACAGAGGTCTGTGCGGTAAAGTGAGGAGCTGGTGGTAGGTATGGTGCTCCACCTCCGATGCTAAGATAATCTTCTTGATCTAGCGCTAGTGAAAAGGGGATAGACTCCCTCGCTGTCTGGCTGATACCGACTTTAGGCCGCCCCGACGACTTTACTTTTACTTTATCTAAAATCATAAGTCTCAAAGTGAAATGCAAACGGCTTCGTACAGGATTTGAACTCGGGTTACCAATTCTATTACGATAACCATTACATTTCGAGCACCTCTATGTCATATTGAGGTCTCATCTTGGTTTCGTTTGGTTTGGTTTCTTTGTTTAAAGGCGTATCAAATTTCAGCCGTTGTGGGTTATTTAATGCCAAAACCATAATTAAAGAATAACATTAGTGGTACTATTTAACCTATAACTGGGGGCAAAAGAAGAAATCCGAAATTGAACGTAATGCCGAGACTTGAGTTCGAACTCGCTTACAATGATGTTGCAGTCTAGCACATTAGTGATTTCCACTGGTCTTGCTAGCTATATAAAATCTGTTCAAGTAAATACCTTTCTTTCTTTATTTCTTTCTTTCTTTCTTCCCTTTCTTTCTTATATTTTTCTTCCTTTTCTTTGAGTATAAAAAAAAAAAAAATGAATGGTCTAATATTTAGCCGAGGTAACGACACTCATAATAGGAAATGAGAATTCGGCGGATAAGCAACACCACTTATTTAGGAATCCCATTTTTACGTTTCATTTTGGACGTTTTGGGCTGTCCCATTTTTAACCAGAGGTTGTTTCAAGATGATAAGTCATACAATCAAGGAACAAGAGTATTAATATATGGATTGTATCAATTTATTATTTTATCTTAATTAGCATCATATTTATTTTCGTTGGGTATTATAGTTGAGCTGCGTTAGATTTGCCTCCAAATAGCCAATGTTATTAACGCGTTGAAACCCCAACAAGGTGTCTTATATATAATGGATGCGCGTGGTGTAATGGTTAGAGTAGTAGGAAATGGACTCGTCGGCCTGAATTCAATTCCTGGACGAAACTGTTTGCATTTCACACTGCGCTAATACTCTTGGGAAAGGTATGAATCCAATTCTCCCTCCAGCTATGGGTAAATAGCAGGACAGACTGAGCTCTTTAATCATGGCTTGGTAACCAGCCCAGGAGAAGGAAAACTCTGAATTCAAATCTAGTAAATTTCGCTTAAGAAATTTACTTTGTATCACATCCTACTCGTGCGGAGTGGTTGGTAATTATATATATATATATATATATATATATATATATATATATATATATATAAGATAAATATATAAAGGTTTTACATATCTATTTATTAGGTGACAAAGGAACATTTACAACCATATTGGTTTCATGCGATGCAATCATCAGGTGAAGATGTTTCAAATGCAAGGTAAATTTCAAAGAATTTCAGAAAATTCAGTAGACATGGGATGCGTATGATTGGATAAAATGATGTGCGTATGTATGTGATGGTAATTTGAATGTATGAGAGTGTTTATGGGCGGCATAAAGGTTGCGTACGCGGGGTAACTGGTCACACACATAATACGTTATTCTGTGAATGTGCGACATTTGAACAATGCTTACGTGCGAGCGTTTATGTTTGTGCGTGTATGTGTGTGTATGTTTTTTTTTGTTTTTTTTTCATATCTGGTTGTGGAGGTGATGTATATTGTATATTGTCGGGTCGAGTTAATTGAGGAGTGGGATTGAATAATATTAACTTTAAGATTACAAATGTTGTATATTATGGACGGGGTGGGGTGGGGTTTATAGAACGACGGGGCTGTCTAAATGTTGCAAATACACACGAGGTCGCGGTGTCAACCAAACATGCTTGCACGTGGGCACACATACACACAACATAGGAAGATGTGCATGCGTAAGTACATATGCCTATGTGTGCGTAGATACTTGTACAAACGGTACTCATACACGCATACAAAACAATACTCATACATACCGATATGCACACACATGCTACCATATGTTCTACGTGTGTAGACACTTGTAGTACATTATACATATATATATATATATATATATATATATATATATATATATATATATATATATATAATGTACTAAACTTGTTGGTAAACCCTTGTAAGAAAAAGACCGGCAAATAGTTTGATTGTAGAAATATACTACCTAACATCACCTGGGAAAAAAATTTAAAAAAAAGAAAAGATAGTCGTACCAACCGGGAATAATTGATACCACAATACTTGGCCAAAAGAAAAAAAACAATTTATATATATATATATATATATATATATATATATATATATATATATATATATGTGAATAAAAAGGCCTTAAATACCATGGGTATCGTGGTTATGGACCATTTCCACTCGTGGGTATTTGAGTGGAAATGGTCCATAATCACGATACCCCTGGTATTTAAGGCCTTTTAATTCACAAATAATTTTTTCTGTTTAAAAATTAAACATTGAGCTCTCACACGGATCCTGAACTCTACAACAAACTACTGGTAGAGAATAGGACTAGCCTAGAATCACCTTGTACCAAGAAACTTGGTACTCCAACAAAGTATATATATATATATATATATATATATATATATATATATATATATGTGTGTGTGTGTGTGTGTGTGTAAAAATATATATATAAACCGCCAGGATATCTAAATCTAAAAAGTAAAGAGTGCTCAATACCTAAGTAGAGCAAATAATAAAGTTAAGCCTAATGAGTCAGATATACCTACTAAAAGTTTCGCTTAGTGCTCTTCAGGGCTAAGATCTTGAGTCAGATCTTAGCCCTGAAGAGCACTAAGCGAAACTGTTAGTAGGTATATCTGACTCATTAGGCTTTATATATATTATATATATATATGTGTGTGTGTGTGTGTGTGTGTGTGTCACGAAGAAAAAGGGTTTACATAAAATATGGTGTGGATAATTTGAATTCTGTTTGTATCAAAAGAAGATTAAGGGATAAGAGTAATAATAAATAGAAAAGTTGCAAATAATCTTTTCTTGTTTAAGTTGCTTTTCATTAATTTTTTTTCCCGGATAATTTCCACGAGTCTTGCTAGTTCTATAAAATTTGTCCAGGTTAATCGCTGTTCGTCTTGCTTTCTCTGCGGCGAAAGGCTATGTTAACTGACAAGCCCAACACAAGCACGGGTTGTCTTGGCAAATGTCAACCTTGGCTTGTCGTCGTCATCAGTGACTCGATAAAAAATAAAAGATAAAAAAAATTAAAACAAAAAATGAAAAAATGGTAAACTTTAAAAAACTTGTTTTTTTTTTTAATTATTTTTTTTTATCTCAGAAAATAATCGTTCTTAAAGGCGTTTAGCACTCGGTTCTACATTCAAGGTCGAACTGTGATTACATATTAACTTACGTTTTTGCTAGGAGAGCTTCCTGGCATTTCATCGAATGAATGACTACAAAGTTAACACCCTCCTCAAACACACACACAGATATATATATATATATATATGTGTGTGTGTGTGTGTGTGTGTGTGTGTGTGGTTTCCAATTGCCGCTTTGATTTTTCCGTTCCAGTGGCATACGTAAATTATCCAAAAGTACTCAATATATTACAAACATCAAACAACAACAACAACAACAACAACAACAACAATAATAATAATAATAATAATAATAATAATAATAATAATGATAATCGGCTAGAATACTCAGAAGAGTCCTGGAGACCTGAGGATACTTGTTGTCGCTCAGCCTCCAGTGAAATATCAGGAGTGAAAAATACATTTGATCAAAATATATTAATAATAGTAACCAAATAATAATAATAATAATAATATGAAAAAATGGAAAAATGGACAAATACTGGACCTTGCCAGAGAACTGAAAAAGTTATGGAATATGAAAGTGAAAGTGATACCAATTGTAGTTGGTGCACTTGGAACGGTCCCAAAAGGATTGGAAAAGGGTTTGGAAAATCTGGACATCAGAGGAAAAATTGAGACCATCCAGAACACTGCACTGCTGCAATCTGCAGAATACTCAGAAGAGTCCTGGAGACCGAGAGACTTGCTGTCACTCAGACTCCAGTGAAAGACCATCAGCTAATGCTGATGTGAAAACTCAAAAGGAGTGAATAATAATAATAATAATAATAATAATAATAATAATAATAATAATAATAAAATGATGAAAATGAAAGCTACAAATACTTAGGAATTTTGAAGCGGACAATATCATGCAAGCAGAAATGAAAGGAAAAGTTAAAAAGGAATATCTCAGGAGAATAGAAAACTTCTAGAAACGAAACTTAACAGCAGAAATCTGATCAAAGGAATTAATACCTGGGCTGTCCCCATTATAAGATACTCAGGACATTCTTAAAATGGACAAAAGAAGACTCAGACAGATAGACCAAAGGACGAGAAAATTAATGACCATGCACAAGGCTCTCCACCCTAGAGATGATAGAGATAGATTGTATGTGTCAAGAAAGGAAGGGGGAAGAGGTCTTGCCAACATAGAGGAATGCGTAGAACCACAATCCAACAACTTGAAGATTACACAAGGAAGAGCAAAGACAAATTACTTATGGCGACCAACAATAGTAGAAACGGCAGATGGACAAACAGAAAACGACAAAGACTAGAAAACAAAATGGGAAGAAAATTATATGGACGCTTCAAACGACAAATAGATGAGGTTGCACATCAAAAGACTTGGACATGGTTAAGAAAGGGAAACGAGAAACAGAATCACTTATAATTGCTGCACAAAATAATGCCATAAGGACAAACTACATCAAAGCGAAAATTGATAAGACCCAACAAATAGTAATGTAGACTTTGCGGTAATAGAGATGAGACTGTTAACCATATACTCTGCGAATGTAGCAAACTAGCACAACGAAATACAAAACTAGACACGACTGGGTTGGGAAGGTGATCCACTGGGAATTATGCAAGAAATTAAATTTTGACCACACAACAAAATGGTATATGCATAAACCAGAATCTGTTCTTGAGAACGAAACGCATAAAATTCTCTGGGACTTTGAAATTAAAACGGATCACCTTATCCCAGCAAGAAGACCAGACCTAGTGTTGATTAACAAAAAAGAAAGAACTTGTCAACTGGTGGATTTTGCAGTGCCAGCGGATCACAGGGTGAAGTTAAAGGAAAATGAAAAAATTGACAAATATCTGGACCTTGCCAGAGAACTGAAAAAGTTATGGAATATGAAAGTGAAAGTTATACCAATTGTAGTTGGTGCACTTGGAACAGTCCCAAAAGCATTAGAAAAGGGTTTGGAAAGTTTGGATATCAGAGGAAGGATTGAAACCATTCAGAACACTGCACTGCTGCAATCTGCCAGAATACTCAGAAGATTCCTGGAGACCTGAGGAGACTTGCTGTCACTCAGACTCCAGTGAAAGACCATCAGCTAACACTGATGTGAAAACTCAAATAATAATAATAATAATAATAATAATAATAATAATAGAGAAAAAGAGTTAGGGGTCTACCATGGTTTCAATCCAAATTTTATCAGCGAAGTGTTGCATGTCATGGACTGCTCAGCTACAAGAATTCCGTCCATAACCATAACGGGTCGCTGCCCACGGTTACCAGGTGGGCCTATTGGTGGGGATTTTACCCCTCTGCAGAGGTGCAGTCGGTGTATTCTTCTGTTCCCGTCGACAGGGCAACCTTAAGTTAATCAGTTTAAAATATAGGAGGTATTTCTCTGGCATCCTGTGTAATAAATAGGCTAAATTTTGAAGAAAAAAAAAAAAAAGATGTGGGGTGGGGGTCAAATGTTCAGGGGAAGATTTGTAATGACAGAGATATTTCTATAAATTAACTGTCACCGCACATGACATTTTTATTCACACCGGCCAATACACAAAATACATCCACAAAATTACGCTTGTGAAGGAAATTTCAGTACCAACTTTTATTTCACATTTCTTTGAATGTTTGAGATGAGGCTTGATGATTAGTATTATCTGCGTTATTTGGACTATTGTCCTCATCTTCATTTTAATTAAATGAAAAAAAGTCTAGATTATATTTAAAAGAAAAAAAAAACTCCCAATATGAGTCTAGGTAAAAAATCATACATAAGTGAATAGTAGATATTCTAGCCAAAACAAGACATTAGGTTTATAAGTTCCCAAAATTCGCACTGGATTGTCAATTGGACACATGGCCTAGTGGATAAAGGAGTTAGGTTAAGACAGTTCTAAATGACAGTTATCTCTAGTTCAATCCTGGTGGCAGTAACATAGAATAATAATTAACATCGAATAATAATTAACATAGAATAATAATTAACACAGCTTAAACCTCTGCCCCAGCTATGGTTAGCGGAATGAGAACAAGATAGCCCCGTGGACTGAATAAAGGGTTAGGTTCAAAGTTACGTCATGGTTCCCGAGTTCGAATAGAAGGTTCCCAAGTCCGACAAGAAATACATGAAGAAGACTGGAGGGTACATAAACGTTGTACAGATAACAATGCAGATGAGGACAATAGTCCGAATAACGCAGATAATACTTTTATTTCACAATCTAACAGTTTTGGTATTAAATAACCCACTGGGTTATTATACCATTAACCAAATCAAACCAAACGAAATTATTTTTACCTATTTAAAGATACTAAGAAGTTGAACTTTTATCAAAATGGCTTGTTTCGGTATTAAATGACCCGAAAAGGGTTGGTATGCCGTAAAACAAACAAACCAAACCAGTCCAATCTGAAAATAATATAGTAAGATATTACCAAATGGAGCTACCATTGTCACTTTCTTAAGTTAAATGTTACCCCATAGGTGACAGTTTAGAATGTGGGAAGTATTTTCTATTACACACTGTCTAATTGATCGGCTAAAATCTTGTGGAAACGAACTCAAAAGACAAACATAAATAAATAAATAAAATAAAATAAAAATAAAAATAAAAAATAGATATAAATAAAACAACAAAAAAACAAAACAACGTTGCTTTAGGTTTTTTGGGGGGCATTTTACGGTATGTCAACCCTTAGCGAAGATGTTTGGTTTCATTCATATTTGATAAATATTCATTTTTTTTAAAACTCAATTTTTTTAAACAGATTTTTTTTAAATTCATAGTAGAGCTCCAAAATGAGAACTTCACTATTAAATGCAGTTTAACGTCATACCCAGGACACTAAGATCCTCGGCCACCGCCTTCTAGCACATATATATGATAAAAATGGCTGGGGCTTGCCATGATAGAAACAGGGTTAGGACAATCATGTAGGTGCTAGGGCTTAAAATGACCAGCTATTTGATGAGAGGCGGCCTCTCTGATTGTCCGTCTAGTCTAAGTAAGGGCCAAAGTGGAGTGTTGCAGATCATAGACTGTTCAGCCACAAGGATTCCGTCCATAAGCATCATGGGTCACCACCCACGGTTACTAGGTGGGACCATTGGGAGGGATTTTACCCCTTCTGCAGAGGTACAGTCGGTGTATTCTTCTGCCTCCCACCGACAAGGAACATACTAAGAAGTTGAAACATAGAAATGACTTGTTTCGGTATTAAATGACCCGAAAAGGGTTGGTATGCCGTAAAACAAACCGGTTGAATCTGAAAATAATATAGCAAGATATTAGCTAGATGGAGCTACCATTGCCAGTTTCTTAAGTTAAATGTTACCACAGATGTGACAGTTTAAAATGTGGGAGGTATTTTCTTTTATACCCTGTGTAATTGACCGGCTAAAATCTTATGGAAACAAACCCAAAAAAACAAAGCAAAAAAGAAAAAAGAAGAAAAAGATGTGGAGGTGGCGATCAAATGTTGGGGCCAAGATTTGTAAAGTCAGAGATGTTTCCATAAATTAACTTCAACCACACAAGACGTTTTTATTTTAATTAAAATATTGGATCGTAAACAAAAAAAAAAAAAAGAAGATCTGTGTTGAAATAAAGTAACTTGATTATGTGTTGCTGTCGACCACATCAAAGCTGAAAATGAAAATGAAAAAGAGTGGGAATCCATTATCTGTGAGGCTATTTAAACAAATTGAATTGCTTGTACTGTTTTGAGTTAACCTCAAGGTTTTCTACTTGATAGCATCGACTTTATGGAAACGCCGCAGAGTAATACGAGTAATAATTGAAATATTACTCCTCATTTACCCAAACTATTTTCCATGGGTAGGATGTGACACAAGTATGGGACTCCCTATGAAACTCGCTATTAGGTAGTTATAGATTTGTTGGACTCGTTTGCTAACATGGGACGCCCCAGAGCAGAGTATGTATACAATAGGGTAGATCGATTTTTCACTTTTTAAAAATATCAAATTGTCCATCTATGCGAAAGTTGTATGTTAGTATACTGAATATGGATACCAAAAATTAAATCTTTTACTGGCACCATTGTTTGAGGAAATAGCATCAAAGATCGTCTGCTAAAATTCACAAAAAATCCTTGTTTTGACAACATTTGGCCTAGAAATTGGTTAGAAAATTTACCGTTTTCAATATTTAAAATCAGAAAATGTTATTTTATCTTATTAAAATGAAATGAATTAAATATTATAAATAGAATTCAAATTGAAAATGTGTCACCCCCCCCATCACCACCAACACCTCTGATATGCTGCTTTTTACCTCATTAATTAAACTGTAACAGACGATCTTTAATGCTATTTCCTCAAACAATGGAAAAAGTAAAAGATCTAATTTTTTTATATCAGTATTCAGTATACTTTGAAAATCTGTGTTACACCTCAAAGATACGTGGCTCAAAATTAACTGACCTAAAAAAATGTAAAAGTTTTAAAATAAAATAACTGGTGCATTATATCTTTTATTCATTAATATATCAACACTGAAAATTTCATTAAATTTGGTAAATTTCCTTATTTTTGGTATTTTTTTTCTTTCGGCCGGGTGACACACGATGATGGAATTTTGGTCGGTTAAGTTCGATTTAACCCGATGTGTTATAAGTGGTTTATAACACTACACTCTATTCGTACGTAGAATTTCCACGGTAAACGTAAATCCTTCCTTCATTTGATCGGGGTTGATGTTTGTAAAGGGTGCGGCAGATATACCCTTCACATTTGAAACTGTTACCTTTTGGATGCAAGTGAACGGACGCAAGTGCTAATGGTAGCTCCATTACTCCCAGATCCACTCGGATTCAGAATAGTTGTTCCAGTTTGGATCCTATCTATGGGTAAACTAATTGTTAGAAAATTATTCACATTTCTGCATTTAAGAATGGAACATTTGAACGACATTAAAACATTGGTTCTTAAACATTGATTTCGCATCTAAGAAGACAGATAAATAGATAGATAGATAAATAAATGAATAGATAGATAGATAGATAGATAGATATAGCAATAGTATAATCTTTACAGATCACTGCCGACCCTCACAATCCTACAACTCCACCACCAGAACCTTTCCTCTCATGAGCCCTCAAATGACTCATCAATCTCGCTGCAGATCCACAAAGTTTGATGCAAATATGACATAGGAAGGACGTCCCTCCCACTGGATCGGATGAATCAGATGATAAAATTTTATGCTTATGCACCACCATATGTCTCCAGAAGCCAAATTACACCGCCTTGTCGGCTGGGTCGTTAGAATACACCGACTGCACCTCTGCAGAGGGGTAAGACTCTCCCAATGAGGCCGCCTGTTGGCCATGGGTGGCAACCCGTGATGCTTAAGGATAGAACCCAGGTGCTTGAGCAGTCCATGACTTGCAATAGTCAACTTTGGCCCTTTCTTGGGCTAGACGGGCGATCGGAGAGGCCCCCTCGAATCAATCGGCTGGTCATATCAAGCCTTAGCACCTATATGATTTTCCCAACCCTATTGCCCTTATGGTAACCCTTTTTATCATATGGGTGCTAGAAGGCGGTGGCTGAGAGTTTACATGTCCTGGGAATGACGTTAAACTATATCTGATGGTGAGGTTCCAGTTTTGGAGGTTTAGGGAATGTGGAGCACCCCTTCATCACCATTGCTCCTTGGTCCACTCTGACCCGGAGTGGTAGTACCTGTTAGGGTATCATCTATGAGTTAAATAGAAAAACATGAGTTTATAAAAAAAATTGTGTATCCATTAAGAATGACTTTATTTCAAAACTTTATCGGCATTAAATGACCCACAGCGGTTGATATGCCGTAAAACAAAACAAACTAAACAAAACCAAACCAAACCAAACCGACTTACAGACTTTGTTACATTGCACAAGACACATTGTTTGTTCCTGGAGTGTGCATGAATTGATAAAAAAAGAAAAGATAGATAAATAGATAGATACCTACCTACATATATACAGGCTGAGATAGATAGATAGATAGATAGATAGACCAATATATAGATAAGAATGAGATATATTTAAATAGATAATGAACAAGATGAGATATATACATTCTGGTTGTCAACTCGTGCTCGAGTAAGACCAATTCCCGTTCTCTCTTTCTTTATTTGCAAGCACCCGAACACAAAGATGACTCTTTAGTCCACTGAAACTACTGAAGGATCTACTACATAGTAAACATACTTGAGTGCCAGTAGCATTTGACACTGTATTCTCGTGTTTTCTCAATGGCTCAACAGGCCAGATAGATACATACATATATACATACAGGCTGAGATAGATAGATAAATAGATCAGAATGGTAAAGTGGGTAGCTGGTGGTAGGTGTGGAGATCCACGTCAGACACAAAACAATCTCCTTGGTTTAGCGCTATTGAAAAGTCGATAGATTCCTACGCTGTCTGGTTGATGCCGACTTTAGGACGCTCCGATGACTTGACTTTTTACTTTATATATATATATATATATATATATATATATATATATATATTATATATATATAGAGAGAGAGAGAGAGAGAGAGAAGTAGATAGATATAAATGAGTTATATTTAGATTAATTATTAACAGATATATATATATATATATATATATATATATAAGTTGTAGATAGATAGATAAATAGATAGATAGAAATCAAGCTGCGATGATTGATAACAAGCTAATGATCGATATTGAATATTGGATAGATTAGCATGATATATATTTAGATAGATATGAACAGGATAAGAAGAACTATAGAAATATAGATCAGATATGATATATATATATATATATATATATATGTGTGTGTATTAGGCAGCATTTTTTCTTGTAGGCATATATTGTTAAATAATGAAGCCATTTTCTGTCTGCAAGTCTTGTCCTTTGTTTTTTTCGTATTGCTGGATTATTTTGTAATATCTGGCGAAAATTGGCTGATGTATTTGCCATATATCCTAGACCGAGTACTTTCTGCCTATCGTGGGCCATCTTCAAGGTATTTTGAAACCGTACAACAATGGGCTATTCCATTTACCATTTATATAGGTTGTGTTTATTATTGTTGTTGTTATTATTATTACTTTTATTTTATTATTGTTAGTATTATTGTTACTTTTTTTTTATATTTTATAGTAATTATAGGCATTTTAGAATGTTGCTGCTGTTATCAAAGTTTATTTTGTTTAGTTTTGAATATATATATATATATATATATATATATATATATATATATATATTTTCGGCTAGAAAGCACAAGGTTCCTAGTTCGATACCGTCCTCACCAACTCAGCGTATGAGTAGCACAGGGATCTGTGCGGTAAAGTAAAGAGCTGATGGTAGGTGTGGCGCTCCATCTCAGATGCAAAAAAATCTCCTTGGTCTAGAGCTGGTGAAAAGGGATAGACTCCCTCGCTGATTGGCTAATACCGACTTTAGGCCGCCCCGACGACTTTACTTTACTATATATATATAAGCTGTGTCAAAAATGTATCAAGATTTTCGGTACTTTTTGTCACACCTTGTATTCTAAAAATTAACGTTCCATTCATTCTTCGTTTCTATCTTGGTAAATGCAGTTTTAAAATCTGTACTTTTTGACACACCTTGTATATTTGGAAAATACGTAAGTTTTATCTCGATACTTTCATGACACACATTGTATACTATATATATATAATATATATATATATATATATAGAGAGAGAGAGAGAGAGATAGATAGATAGATAGATCCTATGACACATTGGCATTAAAGATTCATTATATTTCCAAGCTGTTTTGATTCTCCTAAATTACTAGAGAATAAATACAAGGTATAAAAACTGACGCTGAGGGATAGGAAAACGATTTTCTTCGTTCACCCCCCTCCTCCTCCTCCTTCTTCTTCTTCTTCTTCTTCTTCTTCTTCTTCTTCTTTCTTCTTCTTCTTCTCTTCCATAGATGCGGCCTCAAACTGCTCTCATTACGCAAAACTGTTCGGCCTCTTCCTCCTTGCCATTATCCCAGAGGATAATCACACGCATTTGTTGCTTCACTCCACCACCGATTTCTTCTCTCCTTCTCTCTCTCTCTCTCTCTCTCTCTCTCTCTCTCTCTCTCTCTCTCTCTTCAATCTCTTCTTTGAGAACACTTTAACGAAATGCCATTCTCTTAAAGTCGTTCTCCTTCCTCCAAGGAACACACTTTGCGCAATCCACCCTCACGCCCCCCCCGCCCCCCACTACTACCCGGTCAGGTTGGCCTTGCAGTGTACAAAAACTCTCCACTCAAAACCTCTGGATGGTAAGCCTCAAGAATTAGTTGACCAGTTCACATACCCAGGTAGCATTATCTCAATTACGGAAAGCGGGTGTGGCTAAAGAATACGACTGCCCCTCTGCAGAGGATCACAATTCTCCTAATGAGAGCCACCTGTTGGTTTTGTGTGGCGACCCGAAATGTTTAAGGACGGAATCCTTGTGGCTGAGCGGTCTATGACATGCAACACCCCACTTTGGCTCTAACTTAGGCTAGACAGGTGGTCAGAGAACCCTCCCCCGATCAATCGGCTGGTCATGTCAAGCTCTAGCACCTATATGATTTTCCCAACCCTATTGCTCTTATGGCAACCACCCAATTTTTGTTATCATAGAAGGCGGGGCTGAAGGTCTTAGTCCTGGGTATGACGTTAAACTCTATCAGATGGTGAGGTAACAATTCTGGAGGTCTGGGAAATATAGAATACACCGACTGCACCTCTCTAGAGGAGTAAAATCCCCACAATGGGACCACCTGTTGGCCGTGTGTAGCGACCTGAAATGCTTAAGGATGGAATCCTGATGGCTGAGCAATCTATGACATGTAACACTGAACTTTAGCTCTAACTTAGACTAAACGGTCGGTCGGTCGGAGAGCCCTCCTCCAATCAATCGGCTGATCACATCAATCCCTTGTATCTTTATGATGGCCCGACCCTATTGCCCTCATAACAACCCATTTTATCATATATATATATATACCAACCCCTCTGCACGAGCAGGATGCGACACAAGGTCAATTTATTAAGCGGAGTTCAACAAGTTTGAATTCAGTTTTCCTTCTCCTAGACTGGTTACCTAGCCATGGTTAAAGAGTCCAGTCTGCCCTGCTATTTACACATAGCTGGAGGGAGAATTGGATTCATACCTTTCCCAAGGGTATTAGCGATATGTGAAATGCAAACAGCTTCGTTCAGGAATTGAACTCGCTTCGACGAGTCCATTTCCTACGACTCTAACCATTACACCACGCGCCTCCATATTTATCATATATGTGCTAAAAGGTGTGTGTGTGTGTGGGGGGGGGCTAAGTGTCTTCTGGGTATGACATTAATGGTGAAGTTCCACTTTTGAAATTCAAGTTCTGGAACTCGGAGAATGTGGTGTACCCCTTCATCACCATTACACCCAGGTCTACTCTGACCCGGAGTGGTAGTATGTGTTAGGGTCCCATCTATGGGTTAAATAGAAAAAATGTGTTTAAATAAGAATGTGTTAAAAATTGAGTTTACAAAGGTAAATTTGATACCCATCAAACATGGATAAAATAAAACGTCCTCGACATAACATAACCTGAGAAGGGTTGACATGCCGTAAAATACAACCAACCAAATCAAAACAGAAATCGATACCAATAGGAAAGTCATCGATTGCAAAATCGTAAATAATAAGTTCTCGAATTGAAAGTTCATCGATGGTACATTCAAATCACACAAGGAGTAAAACAATGCACAACATATCAGCGCACCAACTACCACAATACTACTAATCAAAATGGGTGCCTACTATTTTCGTACTGTTATACCCACCGTAAATTAATACGTACCTACCAAAATATTGGAAACCTTGAAAAAACTTAAGGCGAAAACATTATGAAAAATTCCCCTATCGAAAATAAAACAATTAACGACAAAGTAAATATATATACACATTAAATATTACCAGGGCTTGGTTCTTGAGTAAAAATAATAGAGATTTGATTTATATTCATGAAGATAATTAAAAAATAAAATTTAAATGATAACAGCATGGATTTGTTTTCCATTTAATATTTTAGATAGTAGACATTAACATTTCTTTTCAGAGTAGCTGGATCAATGCAAGGTCTATTTTTTACATAGGGATTTAAATGGGGCATCCCACGAGGATTCAACTCACGATTCAGTTGTAATGGATCTGCGGGACTAACTTTAAAAAATCCCCCTCTACCCAGGCAACGCCGGGTAGCCGCTGCTAGAGATGTGATAAATGTTTCTTATATCGTCAATTGGACTTAGATGTAGAAAAATACCAACGTGCAAATACGAGATATCAATAAATGTCCAAGAGTTTTTTTTTTATATCTTTCTTCAGGTTTGATTGAAAGAGATTTGGGTAATTTGGATGGTCTCGTTTTTAACCACAGGGTGTTCCAAGATTATTATACTGTTAAAGAACATGAGTATAATAAATAGTTAAAGATTCTGTTTTAGAATCTAATAATAATGGGATTTGGCACAAGGTGATTTTTACTGGACAACATGATTTTTTATTTGTTAAAAAGGGTTGCAGTTTAGGACTAAATAGTCCAGTCTGCTTTACTATCTAAAACTTTGTTGTTGTTGGCACCCTTCCGTCTACTAAAGACGATGGCGAAGTGTCCACTTTTTTAATATCTGAAACTGTGTGAGTGGCTGAACAGACCAATTTTTGAATGTCAATCTCTGGTGCAGTGATTGCAAACAAACGGTGATGCTTGCTGGAGATGCTGTTGTCTCTCCTTCCTTTTGGCTCTTTTTTCTGTGGCGACTTCTTTCCTCTTTTTTTCACTCTTTTTCGTTCCTTGTTTGACAAGGAGGCACCAGGTCGCACAATCTTCTGCACAAGCCTCCCATGTGTTGCTGTTAATGTGGCATGTCTTAATGTTTCTATTACAGACATCTTTAAAGCGCAGGCGTGGTCTCCCTACTGGTCGGGTGCCCTCTATTAATTCGCCATACAGTAGGTCTTTAGGGGTGCGAGGATATAGTAGGCAACAAGAAACAATAATGTTTACGTCAACTCAGATAAAACAGAGTTTATATATTTTAACCAAGAACGTGTCGTTCTCTTATTAAATGGCAACCCTACTGGTCGGGTTCCCTCTGCTAATTCGCCATACACTAGGTCTTTGGGGATACGGCCTTTGTCCATCCTCCTATCTAAAACTAACTGTGTGGATAAAAGATGCAGCCACGCTTTTCATTGGTGCAAAATGAAACTTAGACTCGTCCAGTATTTGAATTTGTGGCGGCGATTCCATTTTCAACGACGATAATTGTTTTGAGTTTGGTGTTGTTTTCTTTTGTTTTCCCGCCATTAAAAAAACATTGGGATTTTTTTTTCAATTCAAGGAGAAATACTCGCGGGAATAAACAATAATTAATCCAAAAAGTCTTCTTGGAAATTCTCCTTGGGCCTTTTTTGAAGAAATTATATTCCAAAAAAAGCAAGAAAGAATCCAAGGATATTTGAAAGAACATGAGGAAGGCGGATGCAGAGATACGTGAGCGAGGCGCCATCTTTCTCAAGATACCCCTCCCCCCTGTGGGTTTTTTGTTTTTGAGTTTTTGGTTTTGATTATATAAATTCTTGCCGGAATACAGAGGTGATAGAAAAAAAGGATTTTCTTCTTCTTCAAGAATCTTCAAGGGAGATTGTTTTTGAGTGAGGTAGAGCGCCATACCTACCATTAGTTCCCTACTTTATATATTTATCCCGCCCTGTCGGCTGGGGCGTTAGAATGCACTGACTGCACCTCTGCAGAGGGGTAAGAGTCTCCCAATGGGGCCACCTGTTGGCCGTGGGTGGCGACCCGTGATGCTTAAGGATAGAGCCCAGGTGGATGAGCAGTTCATGACATTCAATACTCCACTTTGGCCCTATCTTGGGCAAGACGGGCGGTCGGAGAGGCCCCCTCCGATCAATCGGCTGGTCACGTCAAGCTCTAGCACCTATATGATTTTCCCAACACTATTGCCAAGCCTCAACCCCTTTTTATCATATGGGTGCTAGAAGGCGGTGGCTGCGGGTCTACATGTCGTGTTGCATAGCCCTTCTTCGCTACTCTGAATCGTATACGTTGCTGGTATACAGCGGAGATCGTTTCTAACCCCTAGACGATGTATCTAGTGGTCGCTTAAATGAAATCCCAAGGCATGCTCTATGTAGTAGGAGATTTGACTTTATTTCTCTCATTTCGGCTGTACGTGGTGGATGGCAAGTGGCGGCGTTGACAATGGGAACTACTACTGCTGGGATGAATAGCGTTGGGGAAGCTGGTGACGTCTCACCGCCCTTAGCCGTGGCGGTGTGTGACCGCGTCGGTCCGCCGTCTCTCTCCTGACTGACTGTCCCCACTGACCGTGCTGTCTTTTGTATCTCTCAAACGCCTACACGTTTTCTTTGTTCGCTACCACCAGGACAAAGTCCTTTGTTATCTTCGTCATCCCCCCTCTTTTTAATTCAACCGGAAATTCCCATTTCCGTTTGTACAATATCCAACAGTCGTGGGAATGACGTTAAACTCTATCTGATGGTGAGGTTCCAGTTTTGGAGGTTTGGGGAATGTGGGGCACCCCATTCATCACCATTGCTCCCTGGTCCACTCTGACCCGGAGTGGTAGTACCTGTTAGGGTCCCATCTATGGATAAAATAAAAAAATGTATTTATAAAAGATTGTGTATCCATTAAGAATTGATTTATTTAAAAACTTTATCGGCATTAAATGACCCACTGAGGTTGATATGCCGTGAAACAAAACAAACTAAACCTATATATTTATCAAATTGTCATATATGAATAAAGTGTCACTGCTAATACTAGAGTTTGAACACCAATCGCCAGAGAACAAAAATGGCCCACTTCCATCTGGTCTAAGAGGTTCTGTTCTGTTTAGATAGAACGACTTACAATCAGAGATAGATCGGTACACATTGGTGTTTAAGTGACTCCATATTTTGTCCAAGCAAAAACGTATATTACATTAACAAACTTGGATCATATGACCTTTAGGCACCCCTTTTTGATCTCGATTAAGAAAGGACGTGTTTTTCATTTGCATAATGAAAAACATGCCCTTTCTTAATCGAGATCAAAAAGCGGTGCCTAAAGGTAATATGGTCCACAAACTTTTGCGTTTATCATATTTTCTGTTCTATTATCTATCAAATATGGTAGTAATTAAGTACATTAGCAAAAAAAAAAAAAAAAAAAGAAAAAAAAAGCTAGCCGGGCAGTGTAAAAATTAATTTTTTGAAAGATATCTGAGGGGTGAGGGTTAAGGGTTCTTCTTCTCTTCTTCTTCTTCTTCTTCTTCTTCTTCTTTGTTCTATTCCTCCTCCTTCTTCTTCTTTGTTGTTGTTGTTGTTGTTCTTCTTCTTCTTTTTCTTCTTCTCCTTCTCCTTCTTCTCTTCCCCCTCCTTCTTTTCCATTCTTCTTTTCCATTCTTCTTCTTCTTCTTCTTCTTCTTCTTCTTCTTCCAACTCTGTATCCCCCTCCTTCTTTTATTTTTTCCTTCCTTCTTTCTTTATTTCTCCCCGTGTAATCTAACCCGTTGTTTTTCTTCTTTCTTTTCACTTTAATTGATTCTTTATTTTCATCTGTGACACATCCAAGCGATGCTACTCATATGAATCAGAACTTATCAACATAAACGAGATGCTTAAAAAAAAACAAAAAAAACTAGATGGGAACAACTGTTACGTTTTTATGGGCCATCATCTTTGCCCTTCAAGCAGAAATCATTTGCTAATCCTCTCGGCTAAAGAATCACGAGTATTGTAAATTCCTTCGTCAATGGTTGCAAATGGACTATGAAAGGATCAGTGTTTAAGTAGTTAACCAGCCGAACATTATCGCTGCTGATTGGTGAAGGAATAGACCACGTGACCTCGCCTCGTCTATAAATTCAGGGTAGGAATTGGAGCACACCTTATATACAAAACTCCAAGGTACCCCACGTAGCTTAATGGTTAGCAAGTTAGTTTAGCAGACCATTGTTAGTGAGTTCGATCCTCACTGGGTGCTCCATACTTCTGGCCTTGTGCCACATCTAAGTTACGCTTAGTAAAGGACTATATACAAAACTCCAACAACTACAAAAAGATGCTGTCCTGAATAAATTCTGGAAGCATCATCCCATTGAAAGCAGCTGTACGACCACTTGTCTTCTATCACACAAACCATACATGTAAAACAAACAAGACACTGCTGGAGAAGCAAGGACGAGCTCATAAGTGACGTTCTACCGAGAACATCTAGACTTGGACACACAAGTGTGGGCCTACCAGCAAAAACCTACATCAATCAGCTTTACAGGAATTCTGGATACTGCGCAGAGGACCTGCCAGGAACGATGATTGAAAGAGAGAGAGAGAGAGAGAGAGAGAGGAGAGAGAGAGAGAGAGAGAGAGAGAGAGAGAGAGAGAGAGAGAGAGAGTCATGAGTAGACGTGCTGTCAGCGTGACCTGATGATGACACATTGAAGCATGTTGTAATGGTTATCGTTGTAGGAAATGGACTCGTCGATCTGAGTTCAAATCCTGGCACTACCAAAATAACCAGTTTAATGTTTATACGTTAGTTGCTTTTATGAAAAAAATCAGAAATCATCAATAACTTAAAATTGGTTGACTTTCAGTTTCTTTCGATAGCATTTTTGGATTCCTCGGAAAAAATGTTTTTTATAAAAATTATTACAAAAAGTCGCCATTATTCGCGACCCCCCTCAAATTTGGAGAGCTAAAAATCGACATAACACCACTAATTCTTGGAATTGGAACCTCAAATTTTGGGGATTGTCCGACTTTAAGATATTCCACACCAGTACAAAATTTCAGAAAAATTGAAGGGGGTGGGGGACATGACTTGGATGATTTGACCCATATATTATATATATATATATATATATATATATATATATATGTGTGTGTGTGTGTGTCTAAATATATATGTGTGTGTGTCTGTGTGTCTGTGTGTGTGTGTGTGTGTGTGCGTGTGTGTGCGTGTCTATCTATTTTTAAAACTTGAAAAACAACAATGCATTTTCTAGGATACCAAAATCCTGCTTAAGGGCAAAAATGCCAGGAAGAATTTTGATTCTAGCCAAAGCCTAGAGATACTACACTTTCGATTAAGGCATAAGTGGCGATATGCTGAAAAAAGACAAAGTCGACAGCAAGGTAGTCAATCCCCTTTTCATTAGTGCTATCTCAAGGAAATTGTTTTTGTGTCTGAAGTGGAACGTCACACCTACCAGCAGCACTCCACTTTACCGCACATATCCAAGCTGTGCTACTCATGCGCTGAATTGGTGAGTGTTGACATCGAAGCCAGAACCTTTTGTTCCTCGATGGACGCTCTACCGACTGAGCTAGAAAGATAAAGTCAGTAAAGTCGGCGGGGTGGCATAATGTCACTATCAGCCAGACAGTGAGGGAGTCTATCTCCTTTTCACTAGCGAAAATTGTTTTTGCGTCTGGGCTTGAGTGTCACACCTACCATCAGCTCCTCGTTTTACCATATAGATCACTGTAATACTCATGCGCTGAGTTGGTGAGGGCTGATATCGAACCTGGTACCTCGGGGTTCCTAGGCGAACGCTCTACCGACAGAGCTAAATCGGCCCTAGAGCACACGTATATTATACACTTATAAGAGGTCCTCAGAGTATTAACTCTGATTCTTATAAAGCATTAGGTTACTTAAGGGAAAAGTACCCAATGCGGAATACTTCAGTTAGGAAAACAACAAACGCGTTAGTTACTTTTTATATAACTTTTATTATAACATATTTAGGGGAACAAAGTTCCCCAGGCTATTTAATGTCACAAGTGTCCAAACATACATAGTAGTGTTAATAGACAAAGTGGAAACCACTTACTGTAAGTAGAAGCTGTGGCGTCTGGCATGCACACATAGGTGTCTGCTGGAGAGAGGTGACAAGCATGTCCGCACTTGTCCAGTAGCTTCGGTCAAAGAGGGTTCTCTTCTTGGGTTCCTGTGTCAAGTGACCAAAATAGGGTCTCCTGACACAGGAGATTAACCAAAACCCTCAGACAAGGGAGACTGCCCTTACACACACACGTAAGCAGAAGTGTCAGGGAGCATAATTCTAACTCAAGGAAATTTAGCGGACAAGGATTAAAACTGATACCACATCTTTCTACTTCAAGAAAGGATCAGACTTTATGCCAAAAGGGATCACCATTCAAAGACTGCTCTCACCCACAGCCGTCATGTTGCATAATTGTATGGTGGCGTAGGGGTCTTAACAAGCCCTGTAGCGAGAAATGCCCAAGTGGGAAAAATACAGACCGTTTGGGAACTTTGACCCGAAAGGCGGTAATCTCGCGAGTCACGTGATAGACTTAGTTAAGTCAGTTTCAACCTAAATAGGACGCAACACAGACGTGTTCTGTGGAGGTTGGCCTCAGACCGCGCGGTGAATGAAAATGGCCAGTAGCGAAATAAAATCTTGTACAAGTAATAGCGAGTCTTGTTAGTTAATTATGTATGTCCTTATTTGGAAGAAGATAAGAAGAATCTGGACGACAAGAATTAAGAAGATAGAAAGAAGTAAAGGAAACAGAACTAGACGATTAAAGATGGCCGAAAGAAAGAAGTAACAGACAAGTAAGTCAACGCTGTATCTATCTGTACCTGTCTGTCTGTCTGTCTCCCTCCCTATGTTATACGAAGAACTCTTGTTTATGTACTCGACGAGAGAGGGCACGTAACACTAAAATGGGCACACGAATCGTAACACATTTTTAACGAGAGGATGTTGTAAGATGATAACGGTCGTACAATTTAGGAACAAGAGTATTGATACATAGATAATTGACCATGATTTGTCCCAGAAATTCAAGCATCACACCTACACCATCTGTTGATTCTATCTGGAAGCAATAGAAGACATCCATTTCAATTCCTCTCTCAAGAGATTCTGTAGACAATTCCTGCAAAACGGACGTCGTCCCCACGTTACCTTTCTGAAGAACTCCTCAACATTCCGACTCATTCAAATCTCCATCCACCTTTTCCAGAATTCCCAAGAATTCTATTGATTTCTTTGCAGACTTTTAAATGAATTCCAGTCGGTTTCTAAATTCTTTGGAAATTATCTTTGGTGTCAATTCCCAAAGTGTGTGTGTGTGGGGGTTGGGGGTTGGGTAGCGCGACTCTTTTACAGATTCTTATATTCGGTTCTATCTTTGGTAATCGTTTCAGAAAAAAAGTTGGAATTGAGTGTTGTTTTCAGATTCTTGGCATTTGTTGGTTGATTGGTTGAATTTTACCAACAAGACAGGTTGTCTAACCAAGGTTAAAGAACCTAGTCTATCCATATTTACTCATAGCTGGAGGGAGAATAGTTGGATACATTACCTTTCCCAAGTGTTTTAGTGCTATGTAAAGTGCAAACAGCCTTGTCCAGGAGTTGAACTCGGGTCGACGTGTCCATTTCCTACGACTCTAACCATTATATATATATATATATATATATATAGTGTCTACAGAAATAACCTATTCGAGTTTCACCTTTGAAGATCCTTATGGTGAAAATCGAGTAGGTTATTTGTGTACACTATAATAAAAATCCGCTCTACTTACGTATTGAGCACTTTATATTTCTTATAACGCTGACTCATCCGGGTAAAACTTCTACCTACAAAATATTGAGACCAACCCAATATCTTCACCGGTAAGTTATTCCTTTTTCATATATATATATATATATATATGGCTGCGCAGTTTGAATTAATATTACCATTGACTAGATGATTTGGCATTTTCCGTTTGTGGCATGGGCTGGTGGCCCAGTGTGTTGAGTCTCTGCTCTTCACTCTGTGGTCCACTTGTTCAATCTCTAGTGGCGGAGGTTGTGGTATGCACTGCTGATAAGACCAAAGGAGGTCGAAACAGCTGTCCAGTGCTCCGGATGTCGCAAATGGTGTTTGCCGAGTTGTCTGGTCATGGCAATATGATTCCATCATCAAATATGTGTGTAAGAGTGTGTGTGTGTGTGTGTGTGTGTAGATTGGCTGGATTTTACGGCATATCAACCTTTCTTGGTTAATCTTTTAAACAGATTTTTTAAATCCATTTCTAATATTCCTTTTTATCTATTTAACCCATAAAATTGATTTTTCATTTAAGAGTAAGGTGTTTAGACGAGGCATTAACCCACTTCTCCCTGTATTCTAATGAGGATAATCATAGAGGTGCTGGGGCTTGATGTGACCAGCCAATTGATCGGAGCGAGTCTCTATGAACGCCCGTCTAGCCTAAGTAATGATCAAAGCGGAGTGTTGCTTGTCATGGACTGTTCAGCCACCAAGGTTCCATCCTTAAGCATCACGGGTTGCCACCTACGGCCAACAGGTGGAACCATTGGTGTAGAGGTGCAGTCGGTGAATTCTTCTGCCCAAGCCGATAAGGCCGGATCTCATTTTTTTAAAAAGTGTGAAATACAGACACTGAAAATAATAAATCGTCGGCGTGGCCTAAAGTAGTTATCAGCCAGACAGCGAGGGAGTCTATCCACTTTTCAAATAGTGCTAGGCCAAGGCGATTGTTTTGACGTCTGAGATAGAACGCCGCACCTACCATCAGCTCCTCACTTTACCATACCGATCCCTGTGCTACTCATACGCTGAGTTGGCGATGGCCGGTATCGAACCCGGAACTTTGTGGTTTCTAGTCGGACTCTCTTCCGACCATACCTCTATTTTATTTCCACGGAAACGATAAATATGGTTAATCGATTAATTTCATTACAATGTGTGATGAATAATTTGCATAATGATATATATATATATATATATATATATATATATTATTAAAATGGATATAGAAGAAACCTACTCGAGTTTCACCAAAATGATCTTCAGGGTTAAATCCACTGAATTAATCGAGGTACCGATTAATTGCAGCCGATTTGCACGTGTGTTCCCTGAATACTCGAATAGGTTTCTTTTATATCCATTTTTTTATAATAAATTTGCTCTACTCCGTATTGAGCACTTTGTATTTGTTAAATCGCTGACTTAACCCCTGAATTTTGCACCTTCAATGATCGTGCCCATTTTCACCGGTAAGCAATCTTTATCTTTATAATATATATATATATATATATATATATATATATATATTAACATAAAGGTACACGGTAATAACCTACTCGAGTTTCATCATAAGGATCTTCAGGGTCAAATCCACTGGATTAATCAAGATATTGATTGACTGCAGTCGATTTCACGTGTGTGTGTTTTTTTCAACCGTTTATCGCGATAAAAACACACACGTGTAATCAACTGCCATTAATCAATATCTTGATTAATCCAGTGGATTTGACCCTGAAGATCCTTATAGCGAAACTCGAGTAGGTTAATGCCGTGTAAATTTATGTTAATATATTAAATAAATTGATATTTGTTCTGTTTAAAAGGAGGTGGGGGCCTAAATTTTCAATATAGTGTTTCTAAAAAATTATTAGATAACAATAATAAACTAAAGTAGTTATTAAATGGATATTTGTTTTTAGAATCTAAAAAGAGGAAATTCGAAACTTAGAATTAGACATTTCATATTATAAATGAATTCTAAATATTAATTTACCCTAGCAGAAATACCTAATTAAGTCAGAAAGTTTTGAAATAAAATAACTGATGCATTATAAAATTCATTTATTGATAAATCAACATTGAAAATTTCATTAAAATTGGAAAATTCCCTGATTTTTGGTAATGTTTTTAAATCGGTGGGGGAGGGGGGGATAAATTTAATTTGTAAAATACAGATTTTAGGTCATCTTATATAGCGTTAACGGTCATGTTTACGATAAATTTGGGCAAAATTGACCGAAAAATAGTTTAAAATGTATTAAAAATAAATTACCTTATTTTTTAACAAAATAACACGAGCTCAATGGGTGACCCAACGGTCACGTCATTTCTAGCATATATATATATATATATATATATATATATATATATATGTGTGTGTGTGTGTGTGTGTGTGCGTGTGCGCGCTCGCGTGTGTGCGTGTGCGTGTGTGTGTGTGTGTTTGTATATGTGTGTGTATAAGTAATGCGTTTTTGCTCCTATTTAAGACTGACTTTTATGAAATACTGAACTTGCTACGCAACACAGATATTCAAAGCGAATTTAGAATCAAGTCTAAAGGTCACGTTTTTTTTAAATCACTATCCTGGCACACAGTATCGATGAGAGAGAGAGAGAGAGAGAGAGAGAGAGAGAGAGAGAGAGAGAGAGAGAGAGAGAGAGAGAGAGAACGCGACTCTCATGTGAGAAAAGACAGAGTGAGTGCGAAAGACTAAAGGAAAGATCAGAAATTACTGAATAAAATATGTATATATTATATATATAATATATATATATATATATATATATATATGACTTTTAAAACTTATATATATATATATATATATATATATATATATCACTTATATATATCACTTGTCCTCTATCACATAAACCATCCGATTATGACTAACAAGACGCTGCTGGAGAAGCAAAGACAAAGGCATAAGTGACGTTCTCCTATGGTAACCTGCACATGGGCATGTCAGCGTAGACTGTCTAGCAAGTACCTACATTGATCAGCACTGTGCGGATTCCTGATGCTGCACAGAGGGCCTCCCACAGATGAGTTGTACCCTAAAATTATCAGTATATATATAATTTCTGGGGCTTGTTTCCAGAACTCAATTGCATGCAACTGTCATCAAACATATATATTTACATCACTTTCTGTAGATGAGATGTTACTACCTTGGTTTACTAATTTCACTGATTTTCAATTTGATAATTATTCCAGACAATTTTGCCTTGTTCGCTGGGGCAGAAAAATACACCGACTGCACCTCTGCAGAAGGGTAAAATTCCCCCAATGAAACCACCTGTTGGCCGTGGGTGGCGACCTGTAATGCTTAAGCCTGGAAACCTGGGTGTTGAGCAATACATGATATACAACATTCCTTTTGGCCGTTACTAAAGTTAAAAGGGCGGTGGGAAAGCCCCCCACGACTAATCGGCTGGTCCCGTTAAGCCCTAGCACCTATATGATTGTCCTAACCCGATTGCCCCCTTTTTATCATATATGTACTGGAAGCCGGCAGCTGAGTCTTAGTATCCTGGATATGATATTAAACTACATCCCGAATGCCGAATTCTGAAGCTCTGGGGATTGTGGAGTATCTCTTCATCACCCTTAACCCCAGGTTCACTCTGACCCGGAGTGGTAGTATCTTTTACGGGCCCATCTATAGGTTAAATAGATTAAAAAATGAGTTTTAAAAAGATATGTTAAAAAATTGAGTTAAAAAAAATTGAATACCCATTCTGCAGTAAGCTAGCGGCAATGCAAGATCCGTATTGAATTATGGCTTACTCGTTGCCTTGTCTTACCAATTCGATGGTAATTGGAATATTGCTTCTACGAATAGAACAAAATCAGACTCGTCGGTTTTAGACCTTCCTGACCTTGTCAGGGTGGAATAAACATCATACTCACAGTAGAAGAAATATTCCAATTACCGACGAATTGGTAAGACAAGGCAACAAGTAAGCCATAATTCAATACGGATCTTACATTATCGCTAGCTAACTGCAGAATTCTAGGTTATTTAGTTAACACTATAACAGCACAGAAACCAAGCAGCTAATCAGGACTTAAGGAATGGAATCACCCAAATGCATAAATAGAGTAATGTTGAGTGCCATAAAGACCATTTGTAAAGTAACTCAAATTGTCGAGTTTCCTGTAACACGAGTCAAATTTTTTCAACTATTTGGTTACTGCATTATAATGATTGAAAAACCAAAATTTCTGATTGCTTTGGCGACGTTATAACTCACTTTGAACACAGAAAACATAATTTCCCGAATTAGACTAACTAGCAAAAATATACACCATCCGCTCACAAGTATTTAAGTTAACATTAATAACAGGGGCTCTTCGAGGCCTGTGTCTGTTAATGAAATTAACGGTGTGATCCCAGGGGGCTATACCCCAGGCAGCACCTGCCCCCTTGATTTAAAGCCTATATCCGATGGACCATGTCTCCAACTGTACGATTCAGGTTTAAGATGAAGATGATAGTCCGAATTATCCAAAAAATACAAATGATCAAGTCACATCTCAAAAATTAATTATATTATTTATTATTATTATATATTTATATATTATATATTTATTATCATTGGAACATCCGGGTGCAAGTATTTAAGTTTTAATGTAATAAAATATTATATTAAATTAGAAATCCTAATGAAACTAAATAAGAATGCAGATAAAATGATTTGAATCAGAGGCGGGTATAATCGAAAACTAGAACAACTGTAACTTACTCTTCCATCACTCCCGTCTTTCATGGCTAAATTTTCCTAATTTAACTATTAAAATAGGAAGTAAAGAATAAAATTACAGTTATTTCTTTTTGTTAATGGATTTCTTTTAATATTTATTGAAGAGATTTTTGCTCATATTTATTAAGATAGAACCAAATAATTAGAAATCAATAATCCCATGCATATATTTATTAAAATCAAACTTTTATATCAATATGCAAATTAGCCTTTCTCTTCACACAGTAAACCACTATTTTTGTTTTACATATAATTACAATTATATATAAGTACAATTTCATGTTAATAGTATGTAGACAAGGCAAACAATATTGATAATGTAAAACAATATTATTAATAATTGAGGTTTATATAAAAATTTTAATATAAAAATTTAATATAAAAGTCACATCTCAAAAATTCAAAGAAAAACGGGTTAACATCCAACAAACCATACCAAACCAATGTTTTATTAAATCCGGTTCAGCCAGACCAGTAACGACCATCAAACATGTATAGAACAAAACGTTTTTGGCATAAAATAACCCAACAAGAGTTGACATGCCGTAAAATCCAACCAAACAAATCAAGCCAAAGCGGAACAATTAATTTATTCAGGATTGTCAATTTAGTTTCAAGTCCTGTAGAGAATCCTGGATGTGAATGTTCTGTTAAGTCCGGTCTAGTCAGACCTGAGGGTCACGATCAAGCGAGGTTCCAATGATGCACTCGACACAGAGTGTCGTGTGCGCGGGCTGCATGTTCGCCCATCAACAAGCTACCTGACATCCGTGCCGATATTTGATATTAGCGTCAACTGTCGACGAGAAAAAGAAGAAAACATATGAATAGAAGAAGCGTTACCGAGGGCGCGCATCAATCAGTGGCGCCCTCTGTTGTTAAAATGATGCGAGCGATTGTTTAACGGCATTTCTAGCCTTGAGATGCAAAAGTGTAACGAGAGAGAGAGAGAGAGAGAGAGAGAGAGAGAGAGAGAGAGAGAGAGAGAGAGCAAAAAGGCCGCGGTCAATGACCGGAGAACGCACCTAAGAAGGAAAGAAGGAAGGAAGGAAGGAAGGAAGCAAGGGAGGAAATATTGAATGAATGAAAGAAGGAACGAGTGAATGAATGAATGAAGAAAGGAAGAAGTGAAGGAATGAAGGAAGGAAAAAGAAAGGGTGAGGAAGGAAGGAAAGAATGAAGGAAGGAATGAAGGAAGGAAAGAAGAAAGGGTGAGAAATGAATGAATGAATGAATGAATGAAGGAAGGAATGAATGAATGAATGAGGAAGAAGGAAAGAAGAAAGGGTGAGGAAGGAAATAATGAATGAATGAATGAATGGAGGTAAGGAATGAAGGAATGAAAGAAGAAAAGGTGAGGAAGGAAGGAAGGAAAGAATAAATGAGTGAATGAAAGGAGGTAAAGAATGAAGGAAGGAAACAAAGAATGAATGAAGGAAAAGGAAATAAGAGAGTAGAAAAAGGGAGAAAAGGAAAAACAATGTAAAGAATTGAAGGAAATAAAGAAGAAAGAGTTAAGAAAAGAGAAAAGAAAGAAGTGGGGAAAAATAGAGAATAAGACGAAGAAGTTGAAGGAAATGAAAAAAAAAGAAAACAATAAGGAAAGAATTAATGAAAATGAAGAAAGAGTGTAGAAAGAAAGAAGGAAGTAAGAACCATATCTGTGAAGGATTGAAGGAAAAAAAAGGAAGAAGGGAAATATTAAGAAATAAAGAGAAAAGACAGAAATTTAAAAAAGAGAGAATTATACAAAGAAATAAAAGGAAATGAAAAAGAAAAAAAAAGAAACGTAAAGAAGAAAAAACGAAGAAAGAGAGTAGGAAAAAGAAGGAAAGGAAGAAGAATATATGTGAAAGAAAGAAGGAAGAGAATAAACAAAAAAGAGAAAGGAAGTAATGAAAAAAAGAAAAAAGAGGAATGAGGCGAAGAAAGAAAAAGAAAGAAAAAACGCAGGAAGGAATTACAGAATGAAAGAAAAGGAGTAAAGAGAGTAGAAAAAGGTAGGAAGGAAAAACATATGTGAAGGAAAAAAGATATATAGATAAATTTGTGCGGACTGAGATAGATGAAGTGCGGTCTGATATATATATATATATATATATATATATATATATATATATATAATAGGGGTAAACTATAGACATAATAGTAGTAGTAGTAGTAGTAGTAGTAATAGTAGTAAAAGTTAAGGGTCTACCATGGTTTCGATCTAAATGATCTCATCGGGGCCCTACCTTATACTTAACCAAGTCGATGACATTACTTAATTAAACTGATATAAACTTCTTTTCCGCTAGACTATTTTGAGATTATATATATATATATATATATATATATATATATATATATATATATATATATATGAAAAAGGAATGACTTACTGGTGAAAATATCGGGTTGGTCTCAATATTTAGTTGGTTCAATTTTTACTCGGATAAGTCAGCGTTATAACAAATATAAAGTGCCCAATACGTAAGTAGAGCGGATTTATTACTATAGTGTGTAGAGAAATAACCTACTAGATTTTTCACCATAAGGATCTTCAGGGTTAAATTAACTGAATTAATCAGGATATTGATTAATTACAGCTAACTGCATGAGTTCATGATGAACTCCTGAAGTTAGCTGTAATTAATCAATATCTTGATTAATTCAGTAGTTTTAACCCTGAAGATCCTTATGGTGAAAATCGAGTTGGTTATTTCTATAGACACACTATATAATCATCTCTCTCTCTCTCTCTCTCTCTCTCTCTCTCTCTCTCTCTATATATATATATATATATATATATATATATATATATATATAGAGAGAGAGAGAGATGATTATCTTTACCATGCCTCATCGCTCAAGGTTGGATTCAACATAGGTGGTCTTTTTAAAGTTAAGTTCCTCACGCACACGAATGCTTTGCTGATATTGGTGCCAAACATAGCTTAGCCCCGTCGGCATTACTACATTCAAATGTGTCTATTATTTTCTATTGTAATTTTTTTCATCTTTCAGCTTCGGATATAAATCATTTGAGGATTTAGTTGGATTCTTTTGGCGATTTGTGTTTATAGATTATTGAACAGGAAACTCAATAGAATTTCTGACTAAAATAAACTGAATCCCCAAGAAATTTTCCTGAATTTTAATAATTCTTCAGTTTATCAATAAAACAGTAACAGAAGTGTTTTATAATTTGCTTGAAGCATTCTGTTTATCTTGGTTTGGTGGTTGGTTTTGTAGGCTATCACAATGGTAACAGAAGGTAACTATGATGTTCTTTGTTAACCTTTAGTTTATTCGTAATATTTCGAAATAAAAATCTCTTCGTCAGAAGATTTCTGAAAGTCTGGAGCTATTGCTAGGAATCCTCTATTCTGTTTTATGTCTTATATCTTCCAAATTCTCTGCGTGTGTGTATGTATGAGTTTCTGTCTGTGCTTATGTGTGTTTATGTTTGTGTGTCTGTCCAACAATGTCTTATTATCATTCCAGGTTTGGCCTACCCTTTCTTTTGTTTTATCATTAAGCATTAGTTTGTTTGTTTATTTGTGGTTGTGTGTGTGTGTGTGTGTGTGTGTTTGTGTATGTACGTGTGTGTGTTCTCTAGGCATATCTGATTCTTCTTCTTTTCGGTAACAGTAAATATGGCACAAAGAGCATTGACAGTCGGAGGGGGGGGGCGCGATTTTACGGTATGTCAACACTTGCTGAGTTATTTTATGCCCAAGTCATTTTGCTTGATTCATTCTTGATGTGTATTGAAATTTCTTTTAAACTCAATTATCTAAAACGCATTTTTAAAAACTCATTTTTCCTATCTAACCCATAGATGGGACACTAAGAGGTCCTACCACCCGGGTTACAGCGGATGGGACCCTGGCAGTGGACCTGGGAGAAATGGAGATGAAGGGGCACTCCACACTCCCCTGAGCTCTAGAACTGTGACTTCACCATTAGATGCAGTTTAACGTTATACCCAGGAACTAAGACCCTCAGCTACCGCCTCCTAGAACATATAAGAAAAAGGGTTGGGTGTTTGACATGAGGGCAATTGAGCTTGACGTGACCAGCCAATTGATCGGGGGGGAAGGAATACTCCGACCGCTCATTCGAAGTGAAGTATAGGCATATCATGGACTGCTCAGCCAGCAGAAATCCGTTCTTAAACATCACGGGTCGCCAACTAACGGTCAACAGGTGGCCACATTGACGGGTCTTACTCCTATGCAGAGGTGCAGTCGGTGTATTCTGAAGCCTCAGCCGACAGGGCTTAGAATATGCTAAATTTATACTCAGCAGAGTATTATGACCCCCTCCTATAACACGTCTTTTATAGTAAATGGCTTTTACCTTCGCTGCCTTAGACGTATACTGAGCATCACCTGGAGGGACAGGATCACTAACACAGCAATTCTAGAGAGAGCTCAACCCCCCAACTTGTGTTCTCTACTGAGACAACGTCGTTACGATGGCTGGGTCATGTACGTCGGATGGATGATGGACGAATTCCGAAAGACATCCTCTATGCAGAGCTTTCGTCTGACAAGAGACAGATTGGTCGTCCTCAGCTGCATTTCAAGGATGTCTGCAAGAATGATCTCAGGTACTTTGGCATTGCTCCTTCCATCTGGGAAAAGATTTGGCTCAGGACCGCCCTCGGTGGAGACAGGCTCTCTGTAGAGGACTGTTAATGCCTGAAGTCACCCTGACACAACACCATGAAGCTATGAGGTCCAGAAGAAAGCAGCGGCAACAAAGCACCGGCACATTGTCAACTTCAGAGACAGCCTTCAAATGCGACATTTGTGGTCGAGAATGTTTTTCAAACATTGGACTTTACAGTCACAGGAGGTGCTGTAACTTCAGGGGCACAAAAACTTTATTATAGTCTTCTGAGACTGAAATGCCAATAATATAGTCTTTTATATACTTGAGGCCTTAACTGGTTCTAAGGATCGTCTCTTTTTGTTTCGCCGACTGGTCATTGATTTCCCTGGTCTCTTCCTCTGGTTGATTCGGGTTTCTTTTGTGCTGTCCCCGGTTGTTGTTTGTCGTTTAATGATGGACGCAAGATTTAGTTTCTTGATTCTTAGATGTCTTTATTAAACCCGAAAGCTCAAAAAGAATTCAACCGTCCCATATATAGGTCAAATAGAAAGAAAAAAGAGTTAAAAAAATGTGTTAAAAATCGAGTTGAATAAATTGAATACCCATCAAGGATGAATAGAAAAAAATGTCTTCGACATAAAATAACCCAACAAGGGTTGACATGTCATAAAATCCAACTAACCAGCCAAAAATAAAAAAAATAAAAAAAGAAGACAGTTAATGAACTCGTATTGGTCCTTTTTTAAATTTGAAAAGTTTCTCTAATCTATCTTCATCGCTATTATTCCCAGGCCCACTCTGATCCGAAGTGGTAGTACCTGTTAGAGTCCCATCTATAGGTCAAATAGAAAAAAAATGAGTTTTAAAAAATGTGTTAAAAATCGAGTTGAATAAATTGAATACCCATCAAGGATGAATAGAAAAAAATGTCTTCGGCATAAAATAACCCAACAAGGGTTAACATGCCGAAAAATCCAACTACCCCCCCCAAAAAAGAAGACAGTTAATGAACTCCTTATGGTTCTTTTATTTAATTTGAAAATTCTATATAATTTATGTTCATTTTCCTTGAAATTGATTACACATATTCATTTTCCCTGAGGAAAAAAATGATCCATACACCACAGGTAATATTATCTATCCAGGTTTTTGTTTCAGGCAACGCCGGAGACTTTCCTAGTACAATTATCTCCCTTGGATAAACGTACACATTCCTACAGGCTGAAATATATTTTCTCTTCAGGTAAAATAATCTTCTAATCATTTGTTGGAACGTAGAAGAAAGTGTTTTTGTTTATATTCTAACGGCTTTCGTGTTGAAAACAGTTTAACAAGAGCATCGACTAAGAGTCTGAATTTTTGAGATGTATTATTTTGATTCTTCGGACTGTTGGCCTCATAATCAGCACATGATTAGTACAGCTTGGGTAATTTGATCTGTGCGATAAAGAATTTGGGAGTTGACGGTGGGTGTGTTTCTCCAGCTCAAAAAAAAATGAAAATCTCTCCCTGGTCTAGCGCAAACGAAAAGGAGAGAGACTCCCTCGCTGTTCGGCTGATACCGATAACAGACCACTCTACTGGCTTTACTCTTTTTCATCGCCAATTTCCACCTTTATTTTTCTTGTTGATTTTTAGCGTCGCAATATTTTTCATCGTAAAAAGTATTTAAATATATACAAATGAAATATTAAAATAAAGTTTTTCTCTATTTTAGTAATATAATGTTACTGACAGTAAAATCATTTTGATATATAGGAAAAAATATCAAAATAAAATGAATGAAACCATTTTAATTTGAACAAGATAATATTTCTTTTTTTTAAATATGAACACAACTGAGAAAAATAAAATAACGTTTATATATTCAATGATACTAGCAGGACCTGTGGATATACCACAGTATGATAATTTAATTATTACAACCTATTGATATATTTGGTTAAGAGATAAAAAATATGGAAATACTAGAAGAAAATATGAGAATTGATACTTACTTATCTCTTTTATGAGGACCTAAATTCTTACTTTTTAACTCGGGTGTGGAAACATGATTATTTTTGTAACTCCAAAAGAAAAGAGTAAGATAAAGAGCAGAATAGAAGCTTTATTAGTAATTCATTGAAAATTGAAATGAAAAAAGAAAGATGGTTGAAAAAGAAGGAAAAGGGTTAATAAGAAAGAAATAAAGAAAAAAAGAAAGTGCGCTGAAAATGAATGAATAAATAGATTTGGAAAGAAAGAAAGAGGCTTGAAAAAAGAAAGTGAGAATAAGGATTAAAAAGACAGAAAGAAAAAAAGCTTGAAAAAAAAGAAAGAAAGAAATGGGTTGGAAAGAATGGAAGAAAGAAAGAAATTGTCATATAGAAAAACACAACGTTTCATCTGTTGTACCCGTCAAACTAGTATGACATGGGCATACAAAAACTCCTACAACAATTCAAGAGTGGACTACGCATATTATCTAGATCTTCTCGCAAATACACCTGAACAAACCAAACCACTGCTATATAACATAGACAAGACAGTTGTCTATGTTATGTGAATTCAGTTAAATAGAGTTCAAACAAAATGGATACAACTCCATACTGAATGGTAATCCTCTTAAATTAGTAGACCAGTTCACATACCAAGGTAGTAATATCTCATCTATAGAAAGCAATGTGAATATATGCATAGAAAAGGCATGGATTGTTATAGACAGATAATCGATCATATGGGGTGTAATGATTAGAGTCGTAGGAAAAGGACTCGTTGACACGAGTTCAAATCCTGGACAAAGCTACAGTTCACATAGCGCTAATACTCTTGGGAAATGTATGAATCCAACTACTCTCCCTCCAGGTATTAATAAATAGTAGACAGGGCTCTTTAACATTGGTTAGGCAACCAGTCTAGGAGAAGGAAATCTCTGAATTCAAACCTATTAAATCCGTTTGGTGTGGACACTACTAAAATAGGCTCAGTCCTAATTAGTGATCTATTACACTAATCTCAATAATGGGAAAAGGGTTAATATGTGGTAAATGACCGAATCTTTTAAAAGAAATAAAAGTAAATAATTAGTGATTTTATAGCCTTTCTTTCTCTACTTACAAATTTATTACTCTACAAATACCCTCTTATATTCTTCACTTATTCCACTAGGATTGAATGAATTATGAGGCCTGTTATAGAAATATTAATACATTTCAAATGACTCATAAATTACATTATCTTCCGGTATGACGTTCACTTCCGGTACAGCACTTCATCTATTGAGTACGAATGGGCATTGTCCTAGATAAGTGAGACTCTACATTTCTCTCAAGGAGGTGACTGTATGTAATGGAAGTCCGTCGTCTAATGGTTACAGTCGTAGGAAATGGACTCGTCGACCCGAGTTCAATTCCTGCACGAAGCTGTTTGCATTTCATATGGTGCTAATACCCTTTAATATCAATTTGAATCTTACTTTTTATCCACTCCTTGGTCCCAAAATCAAAGGTAGGTCTTTTTTCATTTCCATTCGGCAAAAAGAAAATTGAAAAGAAGATTTTTTTCTCGGGAATGAGATAAAGTACAACTTTTGTTAGATCCAGTTATCACCAACAGGAGTGGCGAGAAAAGAACTTTCTTTTTTCCCATCTAAAAGATATAAAAACCCTTGATCAAGGATTTATTAATAACACTCTACAATATGAAAAAGGGAGTTGCTCGTGACGTAATGGTTGCCGTCAAAGGAAATGGACACGGCGATACGAGTTCAAATCCTGGACGTGGCCGGTTACATTTCATATGTTACTTATACCCTTGGAGAGGATATGAATCCAATTGTCCCTCCATCTATGGGTAAATAACTGGACAGGCTGGGCTCCTTAACCATGGCTAAGTAACCTGTCTAGGAGAAGGAAAACTCTGAATTCAAACATGTTAAACTTGAAATTGACCTTGTGTCACATCCTACTCGTGCGGAGGGGTTGGTAAGTATATATGTGATGGGTATGGTCGTACGAAATAGACACCAGTTCAAATCCTGGACATGGCTGATTGCATTTTATATATCGTTAATACTCTTGGGAAAGGTGCATATGCAATTAATCTCCCTCTTGTTATTTAACTTTCCGAATTTATAGCACCAAAGAAAAAATATTATATATAAAAAGTAAACATTAAAAAATATTACAGCAAATAATTCATTGCGTTCTATTTTATTATGGCTTTATACAATACAGTGGCTATTTGTCTTATTTAAAAAAAATGGGTACAAATGCAGAATAGTGCACAAGAGATAATATCATTAGAATCGTATTTTATGTATAAATAGCATTAGATTACGTAAACTTCCGATGTAAACCTAATTCTAACCCTAACACGTACTCTAACCCTAGCGCCGCAAAGAGTCTCATTTCCAATGCATTTTTATAGTAAAAAAAATAATTTCCAAAACATTTTTATAGTAAAATAATTTGCAATGCATTTTTATTTAAAAAATCATTTCCAATGCATTTTTATTGTAAAAATCATTTCCAATGTATTTTTTATAGTAAAATCATTTTACCATAGTTTTTTCTAGTAAAAATAAAACAAAACATTTCCAATGCATTTTTAGAGTAAAAATAATCTGTAATGCATTTTTATAATAAAAATCATTTCCAATATATTTTGTATAGTAAAAATCATTTCCAATGTATTTTTATAGTAAAAATCATTTCCAATGTATTTTTATGGTAAAAATAATTTCCAATGGTAAAAATAATTTCCAATGCATTTTTATGGTAAAAATCATTACCAATGTATTTTCAAAGTAAAAATCTTTTCCAATGCATTTTTATAGTAAAATTCATTTCCTATGCATTTTATGGTAAAAAATCATTGTCCAATACATTTCTAATAGATAGGTAAGGATTGCATCCCTTACTTTCCACGGTTCTCTTATTTGGTGCAAAGGGACACAAAAGATAATTACCTCTCATGTTTTCCAATAGCCCCAAATGGGGGCGTGTTACTCGGGACAGGCAAAAGGACATGAGTCCAGTTCGGAAGGGGCTAGTTTGCCAGTCATGTGAGGAATAAAGCACGTTCAGTCAAGCTGTCAACTCAGGAAATGAAGAGAGGCTCAAGCCGAACTAATCCCACTAAACTGATTGTAAATTTATTTTATGGTCTTTACTCATTTTATTTAGAATTTTATTCATGTAAGAGAGAGAGAGAGAGAGAGAGAGAGAGAGAGAGAGAGAGGGGAAAGAGGGGGTAGATATAGAGAGAAAGTACGTGAAAAGGAGAGAAAGGAGATACCTAAAAGCATATATATGATACATACAAAAAAGCAGTGAAATGAGGCTTGCAAACTGAGAGAGAGAGAGAGAGAGAGAGAGAGAGAGAGAGAGAGAGAGAGAGAGAGAGAGAGAGAGAGAGAGAGGGGGGTGAACTTCACTCGATAAATAAAAGACTGAAATGATAGATAGTAAAAGGCTGAGATAAATAGATGTATATATATCTATTATTCTACTAAAGCTGAGGGAATCAGTGATTGTTTGCTAAAGGTTTTTTTTCTTATTTAATGACACAAAATTCATATCAAAATATTTCTTATTTTGGGATTAAGTTATGTTTGAAAAAGAAAATCAATTTTAATTGTTTCTAATTCGTCGTAATTTGAAATTAAGTAAAAAACGGACCCATCACTTATTCAGATTCTGTCTGTCATTTTCCCTCTCTCTATACGTATCTTGATTACCTCTTCGTTATATATGTTAGTTTCTCTGTAAGCGTAAAGAGAGTGATTTAGAGAGTGCGAAATATATTCATATGTTAAGTTTCACAAGCAGCTATCCCGAAGCTTAAATTAGGTCAAAGGTTCTCTTTCTTAGAAATCTTACAAAAATGATTTTAACCATTAGGCTGTCTTCACTTACAGAATGGGAAGGGGATTTTAACTGTTTTAATACACACATCGCTTTGTGTTTAAAGGCCGTCACAGAGTGCTCCATTCAGATTTTTTTCTTTCTCAAGGATATAGGATGCATACCTATCAGCATTTGTATCTATTATTATACTAAAGCTGAGTTAAGCAACTTTTAATTCCTAAAAGCTTTTTTACTGTTTAGTTTAATGACACGAAAATTATACTAAATTATTCCTTACTTTTAGGATTGAATTATGTTTGAAAAAAATCTGTTTTAATTGTTTCTAATTAGCCTTAATTTGCAATTAAATAAAAAACCGACCAATCTCTTACTTTACTCTGTGTCTATCACTTTCTTTCTCTCTATGTA
>CM042171.1:58377506-58380006 GCA_023376005.1 Doryteuthis pealeii | reverse complement strand
CGAGGTTTCGAGTCACACATGGAACAGTCTCCCATGTCTATAACCTTGCTGATGAGACCTAATAGGTCGAAATGTACATTCAGGGATTGACATTTTCTTGATTTGTTTAGCCTTACATTTGAACATATATGATTGCCCAATTTTCGAGTCAGTCTATAACCTTGCTGATGAGACGGGATTGACATTTTCTCGATTTGTTTAGCCTTACATTTGAACTTATATGCCCGCCTAAATTCATTAATTATTAACTAATTAATTTTCAAAATCAGGTATGACTTCAATTAAGCACATATCCTCCAATATATATAATATATATATATATATATATATATATATATATATATGCCTCTGTGTGTGTGTATGTATATATGTGATTGGTACATATATATTTGGGTATGAAAAAATACATGTAATTATATTAATCGAGATTATGTGAATATGTACATATGTGAAATCATAGACGTACGCACGGATATTCGTGAGTGTAGGAGGGGAGATAAAACACATAAAAGATCAGTTAAATTGGACAAATGAAAGAAATGATTTAAATCTAAGTTAAGCCAGTGAACCTGAGCTCCTTTTAGCAAGGGTTGCGAATCCACCCAACAAGGTCAAGTCAATTGAGGGCCCACATATTAACCAGCCACATTAGGAAAAATAGACCAGAACATTTGATAAGAAACAAGAGAACCAAATTGACCAATCTAGGCACCACCTTATGAGGGAAAAGACTACCAAGAAAAGAACCGGCAGAACATCAAAGAACTACCACCCTGAAAGAGTTAAGAGGAAGTGAAACCCGATACCATCAATGGGGAAAGGGAAAAATGTATAAATATAAGCTGAATTTAATTGTTTACCATTCTCAATAAAAAAAGTGATCAGAAGAAACTCGTAAAGTCTCAGATACCTACGGGTGGAAATGGACCATAATCGCTGAATACCCGGTCTTTAAGGCTTTTTTCTTTACAAATTACTTTGCTCTGTTTATAAAAAATAGACATTGAGTTCTCAAATCGTACCTGAACCTTGCATCACCCAACAGTTGGAGGAAAGGGCCAGCTTAGAATCATCCTAATACCAAAGGACTTGGTACCCCACCAAAGTACGGGGGTCAGGCAAAATGAGCTGACACATTTGTAGGTTAAATAAAAGGCAAATAAAGTAAAGAAACAAAAAAGTGTTTTTATTTTCGAAAAGTACATATAATGCCATTTTTTTCTCTCCATATAATGCCATTTTGTTTTGTTTCTTTATAATGCCATTGTTTTTCATTTCTTTTTCAGTTGCTGTCATGAATTGGACTGGTGAGCATCGCGCTTTCATTGTGGAAATATATATATCAATCCCTCCGCAGGATTGCGACACAAGATAAATTTCTTAAGCGAAATTTAATAGATTTGAATTCAGAGTTTTCCTTCTCCTTGACTGATTACTTAACCAAGCTTAACTATCCCAGTCTGCCTTACTATTTACCCATAGCTAGAGGGAGAGCATTTGGATGCATGCTTTTCCCAAGAGTATTAGCGCTCTGTTAAAATGGAAACAGTCTCGTCCAGGATTTGAACTCGGTTTGACGTGTCAATTTCCACGACTACACCATTACACCACGCACCTCTGCTCATGAAGCTTGATATAAAATGATGTAGATTGTTTGAAATTATATCTTACACGTGAAAATGGACTCTCTCTTCGATTTCGACGCATGAGGGTCCATCCAATGAACAACCAGCACAGTGTTTTGTTTATAGAGGTGAAGGCTTGTGTTGGACCATCCGCACTTTTTGGCACAGTGGATAGGAAAGAATCGGTGCACAAGGCATGCCACAAACTCAATCAACGACTGACCTCAGGTTTTCAAATTTGGAATTTTCCTTCTCTTAGACTGGTTACCTAGACAAGTTTAAAGATCCTACTCTGTCCTACTATTTTACCCATAGCCGGAGGGAGAATATATGAATTTCATACATTTCCCAATGGTATTAGCGCTATGTGAAATGCAAACAGCCTTGTCGGGAATCTTCTTGTCGTAATCGGGAAGCATCACGGAACTTCGAACCGAACTCTTTATTCAGTCCCCAGTGATATCCTGCTCTCATTCCGCTAACCATAGCTGGGGTACAGGTGTTAAGCTGTGTTATTATTCTATGCTACTGTTACCCCTGACAAGGATTGAACCTGCAGACTAGAGATAACTGCCACTTTGAACTGTCTTAACTTAACGAAGAAGGTTCCCGAGTTCGAAAGGAAGGTTCCTAAATTCGAGAAGGTTCCCAAGTCTGACAAGAAATACCTGAAGAAGGCCGGAGGGCATATCGGCCGAAACGTTGTACAGATAGCAATAAAGATGAGGACAATAGTCCGAAGAATCCAAATAATACTAATATTCAAGCCTCATCTAAGAAATTCAGAGAAATGATACCCCTCTCTGTTTCAAATCATTTTATCTGCATTCTTACTTCGTTTCATTAACCTTTTAAATTTAATACAATATTTTATC
>CM042171.1:58360006-58370006 GCA_023376005.1 Doryteuthis pealeii | reverse complement strand
GCCTAGCTTGCTTAGCCCAGTGATTCTCAACGTGGTCCAGCTGGACCATCTGTGGTCCACAGAACATTTCTAGTGGTCCACAGAGACTTCGAAGCCACAAAAATGTTTTAGCCATTTCACAAAGATTTAATTAATTTAGCGCTTCTATAATGACCCTCCCCAGTTGAAAATCTCTATTTAAGCGCACGTCGATGATCGGTGGAAAATGAATTGTCTTTTTCTTACTTTAACACGTGTGCTAGCCGCTTGCAGCAACATTCAAGAAAAGTTAGATTGGTCCATGGGAATTTTTTGAATAAAAAAATGGTCCATAATCCGAAAAAGGTTGAGAAGCACTGGCTTAGCCAATATATTATGGGGATGTCTTACTTATTAAGATGAGCTTAGTTGTAGAATAAGGCCAGATTTACGGGCCATCCAGTGAGAATCGAACTCACTAATAATGGTTTTGCGAATCTATTTTGCTAACCATTACACCACATGAGGTGCCCTGTACTCAAAAATAGGAGTAGTTGAACAATAGTTAAAATCTATACATATATACATTTGTTTTTCTACCAAACTATCATTATGAATCCAAAACTTAGTTGGCATTAAATGACCCACCGAGGTTGATATGCCGTTAAACAAAACAAACCAAACCAAACCTAAGACTTATACAAGGAAGTGTGCCTTACTTACTAAGATGAGCTTAGTTGCGGAATAATACCAGATGTACGGGTCAACCAGTGAGAATCGAACTCATTACTAATGGTCTGGGAGCCTAGCTTGCTTAGCCAATATAAAACTGGTGTGGCTTACTTACTAAAATGAGCTTAGTTATGGAATAAGGTCAGAAATATGGGCCACCCAGTGCGAATCGAACTCACTAACAATGGAGGTGCCTTACTTACTAAGTAGAGCCTCATTGCAGAATAACGCAAGAAGTACGTGTCACCCAGTGAGAATCGAACTCACTAACAATTGTCTGCAAGCCTATCTTGCTCAGCTATTATACAACGGGGTGCCTTACTTACTAAAATGAGCTTAGTTGCGGATTAAGGCCAGAAATAAGGGTCACCCAGTGAGAATCGAACTCATTTACAATGGTCTGGAAGCCTAGCTTGCTTAGCCAATATACAACGGGGGTGCCTTACTTACTAGATGAGCTTAGTTATGGAATAAGGTCAGAAGTACGGGCCACCCAGTACGAATCGAACTCACTAATAATGGGGGTGCCTTACTTACTAAGTAGAGCCTCGTTGCAGAATAAGTCTAGAAGTACGGGTCACCCAGTGAGAATCGAACTCACTAACAATGGAGGTGTCTTACTTACTAAGTAGAGCCTCGTTGCAGAATAACGCAAGAAGTACGGGTCACCCAGTGAGAATCGAACTCACTAACAATCGTCTGCAAACCTTGATTGCTTTGTTTGGACTACGTATTTACTGAGCAGAGCTTATTTTCGGAAAGGCCAGATGAAACGCCCGGTGAGAATCGAACTCATTAGCCTAGCTCGCTCCATGTGAAATGCTCTTGAATTTGATTTAGTTAAGCAGGCAGGTTTTCTACCATCGATACATTAAAAAAACAAAAACAAATAAACAATCAAACAAAATTTTCAAAACCGAAATTTTAAGATGAGACTTGATATGTATCACCGTATTTGACGGCATATAAGACGCCCCCCCCCATTTCAGCAGGTCAGATTCAGGGAAAAAAAGGGTTTTAGTGTATTTGAAAACAGTCTAGCAGTGCATTACATAAGCAGAAACATAGCTGTATAAAAGCAATTTGGCAGTACATACAAGCAATAAGCATACACAAGACACCTCAATAGCAGGAAATAATAATAATAATAATAAAATTAATAATAATAAGTCTCAAACTACACCTACGATGTATAAGACGCAGTGCAATTTTTTGAGCCAAAGTTTTGGGAAAAAAATTGCGTCCTATATGCTATATGCCGTCAAATACGGTATTTTGTATACTCGGATAGACAAGTGGCACCTGAAGAAGGCCGGAGGGTTAAACGACCGAAACTTTGTTTTTGAGTTGAGACTTGATATTTATCATTTTGATTTTTCGGATTGCTGATTGATTGATTGATTGATTTTAACGGCATGTCAACCCATCCAGGGTTATTTTATTCCGGGGGATAGTCAAATTTATTATGTCTTTTTTCAAGTTTTTTTTCTTTATTTTGAAAGCAGGTTGTTTGCAGTTGTTTTTTGCTAAGTGGATTGGAAATCCATTTAAGGAATACGTTTATAGGGTAAAGTTCAAGTTTGATATATACATATACATATATATATATATATATATATATATATATATATATATATATATATACCAACCCTTCCGCACAAGCAGGCCAATTTCTTAAGTGGAGTTTAACGGGATTGAATTCAGCGTTTTCCTTCTCCTAGACTGGTTACCTATCCAAGGTTAAAGAGTCCAGTTTTCCCTGCTATTTATCCATAGCTGGAGGGAGAATATATGGATTCATACCTTTCCCAAGAGTATTAGCGCTATGGGAAATGCAAACAGCCTCATCCACGTTCCTCAGACCCCTAGAACTGGAACCTCACCATCAGATAGAGTTTAACGTCATTCTCAGGATATGAAGACCCTCAGCCAACGCCTTCTAGCACATATGTGATAAAAAGGGTTGGAGGTTGTCATAAGGACAATAGGTTTGGGGCAATCATATAGGTGCTAGGGCTTGATATGGGGTTTCAGAGTATTGTTCTGATCTTTCTTGTTTCGGCCGATATAGCCGCATAAATTCTTCAACGCTTTGTTTGCACAACAGTCAAATCATTCAAAATGATTTTCTAAGTTAAATCATTACCATACAAAATCTTAACACTTATAACAGAGTGAGAACAATCTACCACAATGGGTTACAAGAAACAACTAAAGAGGGCCGGAGGGTACATCGGTCGAAACGTTGATTATGTGTATTTCCCAATCAAGATAAGAATAACAGCCCCCCCAAAAAAAAGAATATAAAAAAGAATAGATTGAACAAAGCAAATACAAGCTTGAAGCACTCAGTGAGAATCGAACTCACTAGCAACTGTCTGCTAGTCTAACTTGCAAACCATAATACAATACAAGATGTACTACGTACTCGCTGAATAGATTTTACTTGCGGAACAGACCAGAACTATGTGAGAATCGAGCTCACTTACAATGGTCTAAAAGACTATCTTGCTCAGCCATTATACAATAAGAGTTCGTTACTTACCGAGTGGAGCTTAGCTGCGGAATAAGGCCAAAAATATGGGTTGCCCAGTGAGAATCAAACTCACTATCAATGGTTTGCAAGCCTTGCCTGCTTAGCTATCATTCAACGCGAGGTGGATTACGTACTGAGCAGAGCTTGTTAATTTCGGAATAAGGCCAGATGGGGGCACCCAGTGAGAATCGAATAGCCGAGTTCGATCCATGTGTAGCGCTTTCGACTTTCAAATTGGGTAAACAGACAGGTTTGTTTTCTTTACAGCTGATACATTGATTAAAGACAAATTTAACTCATTGCATTTTTCTGTATTTTCCCCACCCTGTGATAGACGAATATAACTTTTATAATTATTTATCTACTTATTAATATATATATATATAATATATATATATATATATATATATATATATATAATATATATGTGTGTGTGTGTGTGTGTGTGTGTGTGTGTGGTAAGAATAAAGGAAAATGGTCAAAAAGAATAATTCAAAACAAATAGATGTGGAGAGATATATTTCGTTCCACGTAAAGCGGTACTTCTTAGTCAATTTATAAATTGTTTGAAGAAGTACTGCTTAACGCGGATCGAAATATATCTCTCCACATCTATTTGTTTTGAATTATTCTTTTTGACCATTTTTCCTTTATCCTTACCACATTGTGTCGGATTTACTCCAACCTTCGTATCTTCATATATATATATATATATATATATATATATATATATATATATATATAATATATATAATATATTAAATATTATAAAGGTTTACTATCTATTTATTAGGTGACAAGGAACATTCACGACCATATTGGTTTCATGTGATGCAATCATCAGGTGAAGATGTTTCAAATTTCAGACATTTGAAACATCTTCACCTGATGATTGCATCGCATGAAACCAATATGGTTGTGAATGTTCCTTTGTCACTCAATAAATAGATATGTAAAACCTTTATATATTTATGTTATTATATTATATAACAGCTCTATTTTATATTGAGCACTCTACCAATAATACTGCCTTTGGTACACCATTCCAGCAAAAGCTGAAACAGTGACATCTCACACTATAGTATATATATATATATATTATATATATATAATATATATATATATAACAGATGTATATATTTATCGGTTAAAATCCTCTTCCCATTCAGTAGGTGACGATGATTCAATCGGGTTTCCATCGGGCTGACGGTTGCCTGCAAATGTCTAGCCACGCTGAAGAGACGTGATAATTGAAACACGGTGTTTGTGAATGACTATATATATATATATATATATATTATATAATATATATATATATAATAAATGAAGGAAAAACCTTTAAATTTGCTTCATTACATTAATTTATTTCGACTGCATTACTGCAGCATCTTCAGGTATGAGCATGGATATTACTGACCTCAGTAATATCCATGCTTTTGCTCACACCTGAAGATGCTGCAGTAATGCGGTTGAAATAAATTATTGTAATGAAGCAAATTTAAAGATTTTTCCTTCATTTATTAAATATTTTGCTCTGTCCGTCCACTCATTGGCACGAGGCACATTGAGCTCTCATTACGGTTTACCTACATCATTCTGGTTAAACCACACATGGAAATCCACATCTCTTCTTGCAATATATTCTCTGCAATGCATTTTTTTAACAACGTGTAGTAAAATAAAAATCATAAGTTTTCTTCTGAGTCAGGTGCTGAAAAAATCAGACTAATAGCCCCCCCCCCACCCCACAAAAAGAAAACGTTCTTATCAAAAATAGGTCAGGTAAAGGTTATTCAATATAGAATCTATATTGGGAGTCTTTCAAGGTGGCTATTTATACCAATATTTCTCAATGTCTTTTGGTCGTATCCCCTTTCAACTCAAGGCGAGTTATTTGTAGTCCCCCATGCAAACTTGAGATTTTATCACCCCCCTCACCCATGCTCCATCCGTCAACTTAATACATCAAGGAAAGTAGGAATATTAAAGATAGTAAAACTACTACTCTGCATGGATCAGATTTTAAAAAAGTGCAATAAATGAATACTAGCAGGACCTGTAGATACACCACAGTATGATCATTTAATTATAACGTTTGATATGTTTACTTGAGAGCTATTGAAAAAAATTAATACTAGATCTGCCTTCCGAGACAGGATTAGGTGATTTGAATGTATCTTAAAGTCCCAGAGAATTCTATTAGTTTCATTTTTCTAAAACAGATTCCGGTTTGTGCATATACCATTTGCTAGCATGGTGAAAATTTGATTTATAATTGGAATTAGAAGATCCTTTTGTAGCTCAAAATCCCAGAGAATTTTAAGTGTCTCATTCGCTAGGACGAATTCCCTGCAGAACCCGGTTTGAAAATCGCATGGTTTTAGAACATTTAGAATTATTATATATATATATATATATATATTATATATATGTGTGTGTGTGTGTGTGTGTGTGTGTGTGGTGATTGCCACTTCTTCCCAGAAGAAGGCCATTTCTACAAGCAAGATGGCTGAGAAGTCCAGCTTTGCTTTTACGCGCTCTGTCACACAAATGACACATGAGACCCCCGGCTTTGACTCGCATAGGACCGTACATGGCTGAGAAGCCCAGTCCTCAACTGGCAAGCCCTGCGACACACATCCCATATATGGTCAGGCTTAAATGTAGGAAATGTGTCCTGTACGTCCGACATATACCGCTCTCGTAAAGCCCACTACAGGATGGAGTGTTCACACCGCCTTGCCTCAAACCCCTTACAACCACCATGAACAAGTCTCCTTCAAACCTCACGATTCGTAGCCATCCTCCCCCAATCCTCAACATTTATATCAAGAGTTTTAAGGTTGTTTTTGATGGCATCCCTAAAACGTTTGTTGGGCGTGTACCTCGGACGTTTCCCACATTGCAGTTCTCCATAGAATAGTTGCTTCGGTAGTCTGCCGTCTTCCATCCTAGCAAGATGTCCGGCCCAGCGCATCTGTTTTCGTATAATGCGCATTTCTATGCCGGAACGTTGGCTTATTGCTGGACAAGCAAATGATATAGGAATAATATTAATATTTTGACCATACTAATAAATGATATATATATTTACCAACCCCTCCGCATGAGCAGGATGCGACACAGGGTCAATTTATTAAGCAGAGTTCAATAGGTTTGAATTCAGAGTTTTCCTTCTCCTAGGCTGGTTACCTAGCCATGGTTAAAGAGCCCAGTCTGCCCTACAATTTACCCATAATTGGAGGGAGAATTGGATTCATACCTTTCCCAAGGGTATTAGCGCCATGTGAAAAGCAAACAGCTTCGTCCAGGAATTGAACTCGGATTGACGAGTCCATTTCCTACGACTCTAACCATTAGACCACGCGCCTCCATACTATTAAATGGTGTATGTACAAACCGGAATTATTCCTAGAGAATGATGCACATAAATCCTTTAGAATTTTGAGATAGACATGGATCACCTAATCCCGATTAGAAGATCAGACCTATTATAAATTAACTAGAAGAGAACTTGTCCTCTCGTGACTTTTGTTGTATCGGTGAATCACAGAGCGAAAATAAAAGAAAACGTAAAGATAGAAAAATACGTGGACCTTGCCAGAGAACTAAAATCTCTGGAACATAAATGTTGTGGTGATATTAATTGTAGTTGGAGCCCTTGAAACGACCCAGGAAAAAAGACTGGAGGAACTGGAAATCAGCGTTCATTATCTGTAGGTACTTACCAATTAGGTAACAGATTTATCAGCTTGAGTATTTTTGTTTTTTGTCTAGATTCATAGTCTTATTTATACAGCAACGTTTTGCAGTGTGTTTTTTAGAGAAATATCTTTAATTTAAATGAGTGACATTTCAGAGATTTATCAACTTGAACATTTTTGTCTTTTGTCCAGATTCCCAGTCCTAACAATACAACAACGTTTTGCAGTGTATTCTTTTTTTAGAGAAATATCTTTAATTTGAATGAGTGACATTTCAGAGATTTATCAACTAAAACATTTTTGTCTTTTGCCTGGATTCTTAGTCCCAGCTCAGCAAAAACATTATGTAATTATTTTTGTTGTTTTGATGAATATAAGAAAAATGTAATTTCTTTCTTTAAAATCCAGTGGAACTTATTTTTAGATATCTGATTTTCTTTTCTATTGAGAATACGGAGAGCTTTTGAGTGTTTCTTATGTTGAATAGAGTTTCATTACATTCGAGATTTTAAATTTAGACCTTCGCGTGATGATGGAAGAGCAAACGCCGGAACTTGAGTAAACCAGAAACAGTCGTATAGAATTTCCTGCAAAGAGTTAATGTGGGTAGAATTCCCACGGGATGGGGGAGGAAATTCGAATAATATATATTTACCAACCACTTAGCACGAGCAAGATTTATTAAGCGGTGTTTAACAGGTTTGAATTTAGAGTCTTCTTTCTCATAGACTGGTTATCTAGCCAAGATTTAATAACCCAGACAACTCTACTATTTACCCATAGCTGGAGGGAGAATAGTTGGATGCCTACCTTTCCCACTGGTATTAGTGCCATCTGAAATGCAAACAGTCTCGTCCAGAATTTGAATTCGTGTCTTTCTTGGAAAAGGGTAGGAATCCGAATATCTCTCCCTCTCTCTCTCTCTCTCTCTCTCTCTCCTCTCAGGCTATGGGCAAATAATAGGACAGACTGTACTCTTTAATCTCGGTTAAGCAACGGGTCTATGAGAAGGAAAACTCTTAATTCAAACCTTTTAAATCCCACTTAATAAATTGACCTTGTGCCACATCCTGCTCGTGTGGAGGGGTTGGTATATATATATATGAGGAAAAATGAGTAAAGAAAAGAATGTAGATGGATAAAATGAAATTTTATCGATATCACTTTTAATCGATATCACTTACACATGTGTTTCGGTCGTTTATCAAAATGTATACGGATTTACGCTATTATTATTATTATTAAAAATAATCAGATGAAGTTGAAATGATGAATAATAATAATAATAGGAAAAATGTAAAAATATTTCGTACACAGAGATTTTTTACGCCCCTTCATCAGAGTGAATTTTTAATTTATTCATATTGTCGGATTTCAATTCCCTTTGCATTCTTACACACACACACACACACACACACACACACACACACACACACATACACATATATATATATATTGTGTGTGTGTGTGTGTGTAATATAGTAAAAATTTAAAAAACATAAGTTTCCTTAACGAATAATGTTTAATGATTAATGAAACTTGTGTTTTCCCAATTTTTACTATATTACATATTGTCAGATTTTCTTCCTCCTCTCTCTCTCTCTCTCTCTCTATTATATATATTATATATATTGATTTAGAGAGAAGAGAGAGAGAGAGAGAGAGAGAGAGAGAGAGAGAGAGAGAGAGATTGTTCCATGCAGACCATATATTATAAAATTGCAACAGAGATTAAAAAAATGTGGCTGAATTATCGAGTTTCTGGTAACAGATAAAAATGTTATTGAAGATAAACAGTAATATTAATGTCGTGAGAAAATACATCTATAATTCATCTGAAGTAAGAAAAAAAAATTTTAAATCCCAAAAAGCAAGAAAAATAATTTTTGAAAAACGATTGAGAGATTTTTGCATCAACCTAATGTGATAGAATAGGCAATTTAGCTGATATGATGTTCCATGTTGAGAGAAAAACCGATGAGAAGAATTTGAATCAATACTAGAATCGTTCTTTTATGATGGAATACACTATCTAGCTGAAAGGTGGTGTATTTCGAATGAAAAGTATGGAAAACACGTTCATGGCTGAAAAAGAATTGCTAGGAATCGTTCTTTTATCATGAAATACACTATTTAGTTTAAGGTGTGTGTGTGGTCACAGATAAGTAGGGTAAAGTGTTATATACCCCTTATAAGACATCGGTATAAGAGAGAGAGAGAGAGGAGAGAGAGAGAGAGAAGAGAGAGAGAGAGGAGAGAGAGAAGAGAGAGAGGCAGACAGAGGATGAGATGATAGATGATTGTTCTTGTTAATATCTGTTTACTGCTTCTCGGTCGACATCTTCTACAGACTCTTTTTATAAGAGAGAGAGAGAGAGAGAGAGAGAGGAGAGAGAGAGAGAGAGAGGAAGAGAGAGAGAAGAGAGAGAGATACATACATACATACGGACAGACAGACACTAGACAGAGTAGAGGGATGACAGATAATGATTCTTACTTGTCTGTCTGTCTTTCTCTCCCATTATATATATACATAGGATGTGACACATGGTCAATTTCTTAAGCGGAGTTCAACAGGTTTTAATTCAGAGTTTTCCTTCTCCTAGACAGGTTGCCTAACCAAGATTAAAGAGCCCAGTCTGCCCTACTATTCATCCATAGCTGGAGGGAGAGTATGATTCATACCTTTCCAAAGGGTATTATTGCAAAGTGAAATGCAATTACCACATCCAGGATTTGAACTCGGGGCGACGAGTCCATTCCATGACTTTAACCATTACACCACGCGCTTCCACAAATCATATACCCAATGTGTTATAAGGAGTGTACAACACAGAATCTTTTAAGCTATAATAAAATGATAGAATAGAAAATTTATCTAAAAATGTTAATAGGCAAAGTGGTTAAACAATTTGATGGGAGAAGAATGATGAATTGATATGAATAAAATATTATCTAAAAATGTTGCTATAACTTTAACATTTAATTTAATCTAATTGACTTTCTCTCTCCCCTTCTTTCCCGCTCCTCTATTTTCACACTTCACCCTCCCTCTTTCCCTCTATCTCCT
>CM042171.1:58340006-58357506 GCA_023376005.1 Doryteuthis pealeii | reverse complement strand
TTCTAAAATTAGAATTTTGCGAGGGTAATCCCAAAAGTAAAATCTCCGTTAATGCAATAAAACTGGTCGTGTGGCGACCGGTAAAACTGCTGTGTTTGTTAAACATGAGCCAGCGCCTGTCCTTGCGCGCGTCTCGTCTTGGCTTAGCAGTCGTTAATTTTTGTACAAGAAAAAGTACGAAAATCTCGATTTTTATACGCTTTTTCAAAGTCACAACTACGTATTACTTTCCTTGTAAAAAAAAATTAACGTTCTATTTATTATTTATTTATTTCTTGGTAAATACAGCTTCAATCTCAATACTTTTATGACACACCTTGTGTAACACACCTTGTATATGAAGTAAAACGTAAAAGTGGAGGCTCGTGCTGTAATGGTTAGAGTAATGGGAAATGGACTCGTCGACACGAGTTTCAAATCCTAGACGAGACTGATTGCATTTCGCATAGCGCTAATACCCTTAGGAAAGGTATGTATCCATCTACTCTCCCTCCAACTATGGGTAAATAGTATGGCAGACTGGGCTCTTTAACCTTGTTTATACATCCAGTCTAGTAGAAAAAAAAACTCCGAATTAAAACCTGTTAAACTCCGATTAAGAAATTGACCTTGTGTCATATACTACTGATGCGGAGGGGTTGGGTAGATATGTACAATAGGTAAAATGTGATCCTGTAAAATCAAAAGATTCATTGTCTGAAACAGGCTCAGACAGTACGGATTTACCTCTACGCGTACAATAAGTAAAATGTATTCTTGTAAAATCCTCAAGATCATTTCGTCGCCTTATCTGTATATTTCTGCCTAAGTCTAAAGTCGACTGTTCGAAATGATCACATATCTTTCCCGATTATATCGCTATGTTTATTTTTTCGTCTTTCTTTTTATTGTAATGTCTACATAAATATATCCCAAGGTCTGGCATCTTATCTATTAGGTGGTAAGTTTGATGATATCTATTGATTCATCCTAGTGTTACACTTTCGGATGACCTATCTATCTATCTATCTATTTAAATTTTTACACACACACACACACACACACACACACACACACACATATATATATATATATATATATATATATAGTTTAAAAATCAATGGTGAAATGAATGAATGGATGAAATAAAAACGAATGAAATGAGGGGATAAATGAAAAATCCTTTCCAAGGGACCCTCCTTCTCAAAAGTATTAAAACACTTTTTGAGAGTGGGGGGTCCCTGATAGAAAGTTTTTCTCATCTATTATTAGACTCCTTTGAAGCATCAAGTTAATATAATTATTCTATAAGTTATTAGAGAAGATAAAATCCGTCTCTTACCTTTGTAATATCTGTTGAGAATGGGTTTGAATTATATATATATATATATATATATATATATATATATATATATATATATATATATATCTTGTCTGGTTAACTTCCGGTGAATATTGCTACACTGTAACTATCTTGAATTCAAAATAAAAACGGTCAAATAGAAGAATTTACTTAGCCACACACACACACACACACACACACACATATATATATATATATATATATATATATATATATATATATATATATATATATAGTTAGATAATTCTTTAATAAAAATATTATTCTAATATAGATTTTAGACAACCCACTATTAATAGAATTAACTTTGAAACTAGTGATAATTTAAAAAACTCCTCCCGAGACTTACAAACACTAGCGCTATAAAACAACATCTTATTACAAAACATTTCAATAACACTGACAAACTTACATCATCCGACATACAGAAGATTCTCACTGCTAGTAAAAATAGAATAGACTCCCTCGCTGTCTGACTGATACTCACTTTTAGCAACACTGATTACTTTACTTTACATCGACCACACTGCAACGAAATTCTCCGAGACTTACAAACACTAGTGCCACAAAACAGCATCTTATTACAAAACATTTCAATAACACTGACAAACTTACATCATCCAATATACAGAAAATTCTCACCGCTAACACTAAGATTCTATTAAAAAAACAAAAAACAAAAAAAAAAACGCCTACGAATTTTCGGGGCAATTTGCAAAAAATAAATAAATAAATAAATAAAAAGCTAGCATAAATAAAATAGCCTCTAACACCAGCAACAATATACTAAACATGTTTCTTTATGTGGTTGAGAATAGAGGAAAATGTGGCAAATGTGGAAAAATGACAACACAAACAGCTAAATTCAATTGGTATCTCACCTCATTATTGTCTGAAGCTTTCTCAAAACTTTATTGACTTAAGTGCTTGTATATTCTGCTTTTATAGTGAAAAGGTAAATGGGTGAGGGGGTGAGAGAAAACATTTTTAATAACTAACGCACTAACCTTACCAACCCTCCTAAAATAGACTCTCCCAACTGAATAAACCACAACCTTTGCAATAAATCTTTAGAAAAATCATACCAAACAAAAAATCTGTAGTGATTATTTGATACGATTCTTTTATCCCTCTGATGACGACGAGTGACATTTTGATATTCGTATCATTTTGACTGTTTAGGTGGTTCATTTTCCGTTAGTTTCCTGTTAGAATATATATATCAAAATGTATATCTTTTATTTAAAAAACAAGAAAGAAAATATATACTTGAAATTGTCACTAAAAAATCTCTCTAACTACACACATGTGTAATAACTAAATAAAATGTGTAATAACTGAGAGAAAAAATAATTTTTCTTTTCTTATTTTTTTTCTTTCTTTTTTAAATTTTAAAAAAATCACCATCATCATCATTACTCCCGGCTCCGCCTGACCCAGAGTGGTAGTACCTGTTAGGGTCCCATCTATGAGTTAAATAGATAAAAATGAGCTTGAAAAATGTGTTTAAAATGAACAATGAATAAAACAATAATAAATAACCCAACAAAGGTTGACATGCCGTAAATTCCAACTAACCAACCAACCAAAATCTTTTATTTAAGAAATTTTTATGATTAAAAAAATTGGCATTTTTCTTGTGGCCTTCAATATGCAAAGCATCTTTTAAATTTAACTTTTAACCCAAACTCTAAAATAATTCCAATGATAATTGAGTTCCACAATCTGAGAAATGGCTCAGGGGTTCCAACTTAAGCCTCGCCTTCGTTAGTATTTAACATTTTGTCTCCTGGGAAAAAAAAGCCTAACTGCGATTTTCTCAAGAAAGAAAAAAGTATTTGAAAACATTTTTTTAAATAATTTCAAAGTGAAAACGAGGCTCTTGTTCGACTAATGAAAACTTATCCGCAAAACCAGCGTCTCAACGAGTTGAAAAAAAATGACTTTAAAATTTGTCACTTTTGTGAAAATAAAATCGTGTAAAATTTTCTCACGATTGATGACGTCATAAACTTTTTCATGCAACTTCAGTCACAATTTAATCGGTTATCTAAATGACCCAAGGGTCAAAAAAATGGTGGCATCTCTTATATTTTTTTTCAAAATACATTGCCTAATTTGATTTAAATTTCGGGTATTGATGATACATCTCTCTATACTTGCAAATTTCTCTCTCTCTCTCTCTCTCTCTCTCTCTCTCTCTCTCTCTCTCTATCTATATATATATATATATATATATATATATATATATATATATATCAATGTGTATGGTTAGCATTATTACACTTGAAAGGCAGTAATGAGCCAACGTACAGTATTATGAGGACAGAGTTACATATTTGTGATAGAGCGTTAATATATATATATATATACACACACACACACACACACACACACACACACATATATATATATATATATATATATATATATATATATATATAAATAAAAGGTTTAGCTCTTTTTGTATTATCATTGGAACAATTATTACAACCGTTCGATGTCTTGCTATGGCATTCGTTAGGTAAAACGAAATTGCTTTTGAAAATGATACAAATGGTATGAATATGGTTAAATGTGTGCGTTTTTTAAACTGTATTCTCGTGTTGCATGTATACGTGATTGCGTGTGTAATGTCGGATGCGCCTTTTTGTTTGTACGTGTGCATATGTTGGCATGCACTAGCGTATGAAAGTGTGTGAGGACTGTGACGTTATGATCGTATCCACGCGTATGTTCACACACATGTCAAGCCAACGAAGGCGCCTCTCACAGAGAATGGAGAACATGCTGTTTATGTCAGCGCATTCCAGCACGACTGTGTTGAGCACTTTATCCTGCCAACGAATGTGTAGAATTCATATATATATGTGTAGAATATATATATATATATATATATATATATATATATATATGAAAAAGTGAATGGAAGTGAATCTGACAGTATGAAATAAATATTTTTAGAAAAAACAACACATGATGTTATAATTCGCTGACAGAAATCTGTTTCGACCCTTTATTGAAGTGGTCTTCACACCTCTCCGTGCCTTGCTTAACGTTGAGGCGCCAGGTCGCTCTTTCTTTTGCATCTACCTCCCACGTGTTTGTGTCAATATGGCATATCCTCATAACTCTCCTGCAGACATCTTTAAATCGTAGGCGTGGTCTACCAACCGATCGGGAGCCTTTTGCTAATTCGCCATATAAAAGATCTTTTGGGATGCGTCCATTTTCCATTCTCCTGACATGTCCAAGCCAATATATATATTTAGGATACTGTTGATAATGAAGTCAAAGGCGCTTGATTAGCAATCGTTTTTCACCTATGTATTTTAAAATTAAGTTTATATCCGTTCCACCTTATATATACATTATCTATCAACAATATTTAAATACATGATGGATATTGAGCACTATTTACTTATAAATATGGCGCTGTATTCTCAATATAAACGCTCATGAGTGGGAGAGGATAGCTACGGATCGCGTGGAGGAGACTTATTGATGGTAATTGTAAGGGGTTTGAGGTAAGGCAGCTCGAGCACTTCCTCCTGAAGCGATCTCTACATAAGCGGCATACGTCGGACGTCATGGACACATTTCCTACATTTAAGCCGGACCATATATGTGGCGTGTGTGGCGGGGCCTGACTGTCGAGGGCTGGGCTCCTCAGTCACGTACAGTCGCATACGAGAGGGAGCGATTCATATGTGTGACAGTGAGTAAAAACAAAGTTGGACGCCTGGGCCATTTGCGTGCAAACACACACACACACACACACACACACACACACACACACACACATATATATATATATATATATATATATATATATATATATATATATATATATATATATATATGTGTGTGTGTGTGTGTGTGTAGGATTAAACAAAAGGCACGTTTCCTGTTTAACAATTTTATTTATGATCTTTTTAAGCTTTCTGGCCAACTTTTTAACATTTTGATGGAATCCATAGATTAGTGCACCGAAGTTCGTATCCCGAGTAATTTCGACACTTCGAAGTGCCATTATCAGGGGTGATGTATTTATGTTGTATCCAAATGTTAGAAAGTTGGCCAGAAAACTTGAAAAGATCATAAATAAAATTGTTAAACAGGAGGCGTGTCTTTTGTTTAATTCTACATGTATAAATGAAAGAATGCTGCCCGAGCACACACACACACACACACACTCACATACACACACACACACACACACACACACACGCACGCACACACACACACACACACACACACACATATATATATATATACATATATATATGTGTGTATGTGTGTGTGTATATATATAACCTTTTCACGTTCTTATTTGATTTCGTTAGTCTTAATTTGATATATTTATTACATTAAAACTTGAACACTTCCGCCCGGAGGGCGCATATTCTTGCTATTTTTAACAAAAATCCACCTGACGGTATTGTGACTATAAAGGGTCACACCGTACACTTCAGCCAACGATATTTTTGGCAACTTTAAACGATTCATTATTTTTCTGTTTTTATATTTCAAGTAAAGTACATTGTTCGAATCTTCCATAGATTGTTTCTCGTAGCGCCGAGTGAGATCAGTTTAATTGCACATTTGATTTCCGGTCGTCTGCTTTTCGACAATTTTCAACAGATAGTTTCATTTTGATAAAATAAATACCAAGATGGCTGAACACAACTTCAAATCCAAGATGGCTGAATACAACTTCAAATCCAAGATGGCTGAACACAACTTCAGATCCAAGATGGCTGAACACGTGTTCAGATAATAAGCTGGTAAAAAAATATTCTATTTAAGAACTTAGAGACATGCAGAGACGACACCATTTAAAAATTTTTTAGAGTCCCTTTCTAGAAAAAAACCCAACTCTGTCGGTAGAGCATCTGACTAGGAACCACAAGGTTCCTGGTTCGATACCGGCACCTCGCCAACTCAGTGTATGAGTAGCACGGGAATCTGTGCATTAAAGTGAGAAGCTGATGTTAGGTGTGGCGCTCTGCCTCAGACGCCAAAACAATCTCCTTGGTCTAACGCTAGTGAAAAGAGGACAGACTCCTTCGCTATCTGGCTGATACCGATTTTAGGCATCCCCGATGACTTGAATTTCTTTTTTTACTTATAATGGATATTGTGTGTTTGTCTGTCTGTAACCGAAACTATGTCACTATTCCCTTTTTTATTTACATCATATTTTCCATGATTTTAGTTTTATTTAAACCTCAATTATCAATAAAATTGTTTTACATTATTAATACTGTTGACCATATCTACATACTAGCTATTTACCACGTACCCCACGTGTACGGGTTATGCACAAGGCCCTATTATTGAGGGACCACCCACGAACCACAGCTCATGGGAGTCGGGTGCAAAAAAATTCATTGATCCCGTCGGAATTCCCCCTCAAGAGGGGCACTGGGAAATAAACCCAGACCTGCCCCTTTAAATCGATGGAGCAGGTGTTGCCTGGGGAATGGCCCCCTGGGATCAACAATGTTAGCTTGTAAGAACCAGGGCCGAAGCCACTGGACCCCCGGTCGAAACCGGGGTTAAATCTGTTAACCATATCTACATAAGAATAACATGCAATTGTATTTATATATTCAACAAAATCACAGTTTACGGTATAAACGGGAATGCTAATTTGCATATTGATATTAAAAATTTTATATTAATAAATATGTGCTTAGTATTATTGATTTCTAAGTTTTTGGTTTTATTTAATGAATAAAAAAATAATCATAAGTATCATATGTAATGGCCAAAAGAAAAACAAAAAAAAAAAAAACAAAACACTGAAGAAGTTTACTAAGTTATATATGATAGAAAATTTATAGAAAAAACAAATGATAATATTAGTGTGCAGACAGATATCTGTTTCGACCTTTTAATAAAGCGGTCATCCTCAAGAGTAACTATATTTATGAAAGAAAGACGGAATAGTTAACCGTTTGGCACGAGAGGCACAAACAACGCTCTCGTTCTGGGCCGGAATGTCTTTTAAACATTTTGTAAAAATGCGTATTTTGAGTTAAGAATAAAATAAATTTTATCTTTAAAATTAGAAGTATTAACATCCATGAAATAAACTCAATAAGGTTTGTAAAGTAAAAAAATATATATAAGATGTTTAAAAAATGTTTAGGATGCACTCCAGCCACAAAAGTGAGTTTAAATGTAAGTCCACAGCACAATTAAGGAAGATAGGGAAAGTTATATATATATATATATATATATATATATATATATATATATATATATATATATATATATATATAGTTATATATGTAAAAAGTGCTCAATACGCTAAGTAGAGCATAATTATAATTAGAGTCAGAATTATCCTGAAGAACCATTCGGGTGAAACCTAAGTAGATAGTTGAGTAGAGGCACAATTCCACACGTTGCAGTTTTCTGAATTCCATCATGCATCTTGTTCCCATTTCCACTTGTCTCTCCTCTTTCTTGATCATACCTAGGGCGCCAGTTATTATGGAATCTGAAAGTTAGGATATCTTTGTTTAAAATTTCAATTGATACATCTTATTTCTTAATATTCTTTCAACAAATATTTGTTTATCTCATGGCACTGGAATATCTATAAGTAGGAAACTTTGCAATGACCTTTAATCATTATATTACATACATATATATATATATATATATATATATATATATATATATATATATATAATATGTCCTTTAATCATTATATATATATATATATATATATATATATATATATATATATATAAAAGTAATGTGATTTCTGATATTCACCTCTGAAGATGAAGTTTCTACTTTGAAATCGATAAGATAAAAATAACATCTTTTTGTTTTTATTTTTTATACGCATTGCAATTGCCTTCAAATCATTAATATATATATATATAAACTACTAACTTGAAAAAAAAAACTGGAACACGAACACATCACTCCTGAAGATGGCACTTCGAAGTGCCGAAAGTACTTGGGGAAAAAACATTTGGTGGACTAATCCACGGATTTACATCCAAATATTAAAAGAAGTTTGCCAGAAAGCTTGAAAAGATCGGAAATAGACTTGTTAATCAAGAGACATCTGTTTTGTTTGATTATATATATATATATATATATATATATATATATATATATATATATATTAAACGTGAAATAAGACACGGCTCAACTTTTTACTTAATTGCAATTTTCAATTTTTCTTGATCCTAATTATCTACCCAGAGATCAATGGGTGGCCCAACACACACACACACACACACACACACACACATATATATATATATATATATATATATATATTATATATATATAGTAAAGACAGCTTAGAAATCGGGTATTATACGATTATGGACCCATTTCAACCCATAAGTATGTATATACACCTATGAGCTTCGTCACTTCGCTTTCTTTATTGAAAATGGTATATAGATAAATTCAGCTTGTTTTAATACATTCTCTCTTGATCCCTATCGGTAGAAATGGGTCCATAATCACACAATACCTGATTTTCAAGCTTTTTTCTTTACTAATTATATTGTTCTCTTTATAAAACTTAAACATTGAACACACAAATCGGACCTGAAGTCTTCAACACCATACCGTTGGAAGAAACGACCAGATTGGAATCATCCGAATAACAAATTACCTGGTATTCCACCTACAATATATATATATATATATATATATATATATATATATAAGTAAAAGTCAATGGGGCGGCCTAAAGTCGGTATCAGCCAGTCAGCGAGGGAGTCTATCCCCTTTTCAATAGTGCTAGACCAAGGAGATTGTTTTAGCATCTGAGGTGGAGCGCTACACCTACCATCAGCTCCTTACTTTACCGCATAGATCCCTGTGCTACTCATACGCTAAGTTGGCGAGGGCCGGTATCGAACTAGGAACCTTGTGGTTTCTAGCCGAACGCCCTACCGACTGGGCTATATATATACATATATATATATAATATACAAAATTTGTAATCTTAAAGTTAATATTATTCAATCCCTCCTCAATTAACTCGACTCGACAATATACATCCCCTCCTCCACCGCATCACAACACACGCCGCCCACATCCAGACATAAAAAAAACATACACACTCACACACACATACACACGCAAACACAAACGCTCGCACGTCAGGATTGATCTAATGTCACACATTCACAGAACAATGTATTATGTGTGTGACCAGTTACCCCGCGTACGCAACCTTTATGCTGTCCATAAACACTCTCATACATTCAAATTACCACCACATACATACGCACATCATTTTATCCAATAATACACATCCCATGTCTATTGAATTTTATGAATATTTTTGAAAAATTTTTTGAAATCTTTTCGATTTTCCTTGCATTTGAAACATTTTCACCTGATGATTGCATCGCATGAAACCAATATGGTCGTGAATGTTCCTTTGTCACCTAATAAATAGATATGTAAAACCTTTATATATTTATTTTATTATATTATATATATATATATATATATATATATATATATATATATATATAAGAGAGTTTCATAAAAATACAAGGTCAACACACAACACCATTGTTACCGTATTATTATTTTTTATTTATTTATTCCAAACTGCATTGTGATAGCCTTCTAAATCAACTTCCTAACCTATATATATATATATATATATATATATATATATATATATTCTGCCCTCGCAGTCATCTATTTGATTTGATTATCATAGAATAGATATTCCGTTTCTCGAATTATTGCTTTAGCCTCTAAAATTCTTCATATTTTTAAGACACAAATGTTCCTTTTAAGTTTATCTTTGCCTTTTAATTGTCATGGAAATAGAGTTAAACTAAATCCAATGACGAGGATTCAATTTCGGGGCTTCAGAGATTGTAGCTTTCCCCCGGCATTATCATTGCTGCCAGGTTTATTCTGAATCGAAATGGTTGTAACGGTTTCGATCCCACCCATGGGACACATTGATCTGTTTCTTTTCCATTATTTCTTTCTTTCTGATATTTATATATTTGTTTGTTTTTTTGTTTTTTTGCTTCACTTTTTTCTTTCTTTTTTCTTGTTTTTTTTTCTTCTTTTTTCTTTTTTCTTTTTTTTCCTTGTTTTTTTGTCTTGTTTTTTCTTCTCCGTTTTTTTCTTCTTGTTTTTTCTTTTTTTCTCTTTTTTCCTTTTTCTTTTTTCTTCTTCTTATGACTTTCTTTTTCACTCTAACTTTATTTATTCATTTATTTATTTATAACTTAAACTTCTTTTCTTTCCCACTCTAACTTTCTTTCTTTCTTTTTTGAGTTTTTTTATTTCTTACTTTTACGCAATTTACCTATTTACCATTATTCTTTCTTTCTTTCTTTCTTTCTTTCTTTCTTTCTTTCTTTCTCCTCATGACTTTCTTTCTTTCTCACTCCAACTTTGTTTTTTTCCTTCTTTCTTTCTGTCTTATCTCTTAATTTCTTTCTTTTTCTTTTCGGTTTTGCTGCCTTTTCTTATTTCTTTCTTGTGACTTAATTTCTTTTTTATTTCATTCCAAATTTTCCTGTCTCTTTCTCCTTTCTTCCTCTTTTCTTTATTTCTTTTTCTTCTTTACGTATTTTTTGTATTATTTTATCCTATTTATTCTTTCCTTTTGTATTGTTTATTTTATTTATAATATTTAATTATTTGTGTGTTCATTCGTTTCTTTCTTTCTCACTCTAACTTCGTTTTTTTTTCATTCTTTCTCTGTCTTGTTTCTTAATTTCTTTCTTTTTCTTTTCTATTTTTCTTTCTTTCTTTCTTTCTTTCTTTCTTTCTTGTCTCTTAATTTCTTTTTTCTTTTTCATTCCAAATTTTCTGTCTTTCCTTTTCTCTTTCCTTTTTTCCTTCCTTCCTTTTTTCTTTCTTTCTTTCACCTATCGAATTTTTCTTTCTTTATTTTTTGTATTCTTTTAAACTATTTATTGTAAACTTCTTTTTTTTATTGTTTATTTTCTTTATAATATTTATTTATTTATTTGTGTGTTCATTAGTTTCTTTCTTTCTCTCTCTCCGTTTCTTTCTTTCTTTTTTTTTCTAGGTCAATGAGATTTTTCTACTCTGAAGCCAATCTCCTGAAGACAATTGAAAATAAATTCGCCAAAGTTTGTACAAAACACACCTAAGAATTTTGTCAAGGAATTGTGAGACGGCTTTTTATGGAGAAAATGTAAACACAAAAAGTATTATCAAATAAAATCAAAAAATCAAAAAATAAACAATAATTATGGTGAAGTAGTTGAATGGTTATTATTTTTAATGGCATATAAACCCTTGTGGGTTACTTAATGCCAATTTCTTTATGTATATGGCTTGGTTTAGTTTGTTGGATTTTACGGCATGTCAACCTTTGTTGGGTTATGTTATGAAAAAAAAACATTTTGTTCTATTCATGCTTGATGAGAATTCAAATTTTCTCAGTTATAAGAATTCGCGTGTTGTTTAGGTTATCGAAAAGACGGTAACCTTACACTGAATGTTCGGTAGGGAAAAGGACAAGTTACTAAATACAATAGAACATTTAATTATACAACATACACAGAGGGAACATGGTTCGAGTCCCAAACCATAAAACAGGCACTGTGATGGTAGTTTGAATTTAAAGACAATATAAAGATATTCGTTGGATTTTGGGCTAAAATGCGATTTTGATGGCATTACTGATTAAATTGCAACCAGTCATTTCTTGATATATATATATATATATATATATATATATATATATATATATATATATATATATGTGTGTGTGTGTGTGTGTGTGTGTGAAAATGGAAAAGGAATTGAATCCGACAATATGAGGAAAAATGAGTAAAGAAAAGAAATGTAGATGGATAAAATGAATTTAATCGATATCACATTAATCGATATCACTTACACATGTGTTTCGGTCAGTTTATGTGTGTGAAAATATTTCGTACACATAGAAGAATCGACTTTCTAAATAAATGTTCATTCTGATTAAGGTCGATTCTTCTATGTGTGCGAAATATTTTCACACACATAAACTGACCGAAACACATGTGTAAGTGATATCGATTAAATTCATTTTATCCATCTACATTTCTTTTCTTTACTCATATATATATATATATATATATATATATATTATATATATATATATTATTATTATTATTATAATGAAGATTGTGTGTTTTTCTGGCTGTAACCGAAACTATATTACTACTCAAGTCATAATTCCCTTACGTCATATTCTCAATGATTTTATTTTTATTCAAACGTCAATTATTAATAAGATTGTTTTACATAAATAATACTATTGACCATATCTATATACTAATAACATGCAATTGTATTTATATATACAAAAAAATAGCGGTTTACAGTGTAAACGGGAAGGCTAATTTGAATATTGATATTACAAATTTGATTTTAATAAATATGTGCCTAGTATTATTGATTTCTAATTGTTTGGTTTTATCTTATTGAATATGAGCAAAAGTCTCTTCAATAAATATTAAAAGAAATTCATTGAAAAAAGAAAAATCTGTAATTTTATTCTGCACTTCCTATTTTAACTAAACAGTTAAATTAGAAAAAAGTAAGAGTAAGAGTAATTTGGAAGAGTAAGTTGTTCTATTTTTTTCTTTGTACCCCACTTTATTTCAAATATTTTTTTACCTGCATTCTTATTTAGTTTTATTAGCTTTTCTAATTGAATATAATATTTTATTACATTAAAACTTAAATACTTGCACCCGGAGGAGGGTGCATATATTTGCTAGTATATATAATCCAAAAGTCCAGAGAAGAAATCTTCCTTACGACACAAGAGTTTTATTTAAAAAACCTGTCGCAGTTTGAGAGCTCAATGTGTGCTCTTAATGTTAGAGTCACAGAGCAAATATATAAGTAAAGAAATAACAAAAGACTTAGAGATTTGGCGTTATAGTCTATTTCAGTATTACTTTAAAGTAATAAAGAATTCATCATTCGCATCTGATGAATCGGGAGAGTTAGACAATTTGTCTAAGCTCCCTGAAATAGACTAATATACTAAAATCTCTAAGTCTTTTGTTATTTCTTTACTTATATATTTGCTCTGTGATATATATATATATATATATATATATATATATATGGGTCGGACAAAATAATTGAAACATTATTTTTCCATTATTTTGTCCAACCACACACATATATATATATATATATATATATATATATATATATAAAAACCACAAAAGAGTCAAAAGTTGTTCCGAGGAACATGAAGAAAGGTTTAAACAACAAATGGATGGAAGCCACTTTCAGGAGGTCTGGGAACAAAAACAGACACAATGTGCGTAGTTTTTGAAGAAACGAAAAGACAACGTCTGTAACTTCCAACGTCATATCGGTAAAAGCGAGAGGATTTAAGGCTTGTTTTGTCACGTGACCAAAAAGATAACGTTCTATTCATTAATTATCTTCAGAATACAAGGCGTATAAAAAAATACAAAGTTTTAAGCTGTATTTACCAAAATAGAAATGAAGAATAAATGGAACGTTATTTTTCAGAATACAAGGTGTGTCAAAGAGTACAAAAAGTGTTGGATTATTTGGTGGACATAAGTCACTCAAATTTATAGACTAAGCGAGGTCACGTGGTTCAAACTTCAGCCAATCAACAGCCCGAATACGTGGCTGGTTGACCCATACTGAGAGATGTCCATTTACAATCATTGACGAACGCTGAGGAGCACCAAGGAACAACCAAAGGATTCTTTACCAAGGATCGCGCTCTGCTTAACACAAAGGATCTCCGCTGGACAAGCGCTCTTGCTTGAAGCCTAAAGGATGGCCACAAAAATCGTAACAAAAAATCTCGATACTTTTTTGACACATCATATATAATATATATATATATATATAAATGGACTCTCTCGTCGATTTTTGACGCATCAGTGTTCATCCAACACAGTAATTTGTTAATAGTGGTGAAGGCTTGTGTTGGACCATTCCACACATTTTGGCACAGTCGATAGGAAAGAATTGGTACATCAAGGAATGCCACGAACCCAGTCAACGACTGACCTCAGGAATTTTGAATTCAGAGTTATCCCTCTCCTAGACTGGTTACCTACCCAAGGTTAAAGAGCCCAGTCTGCCCTACTATTTAATCCATAGCTGGAGGGAGAATATATGGATTCATACCTTTCCGAAGGGTATTAGCGCTATGTGAAATGCCAACAGCTTCGTCTAGGAATTGAACTATATATATATATATATATATATTCTGGTGTACAGCAGCACTAGGTGTACCCTAACGTAGCAATTGGAGAATAAAGATAGGAACTGAACGTGCATGTTGTCTTAAACAAATCTTGGAAACAGGATCCCATAAGAAAACATCTGTACGGTCACCTGCCTTCTACTACACAAAATCCGACTATGGCGAAGAGACATACCAGAGAAACAAGAACGAACTCATAAGGGATATTCTCCTGTATACAGCTACACACATACATTAATTTCCTGTTTTGAACGACTACTTCCCAAACGAATAAAAAAAAATAAAAACGTTTTTTTTAAAAACCTTAAAATTCTAATAATCATTAAAAGTCTTTATCCTCAGAATTAATTAACATTAAGATTTAATATCTAATATATCGTCGTCGGGGCGGCCTCACGTCAGTATCAACCAAAAAGCGAGGGAGTCTATCCTCTTTTCACTAGCGCTAGACCAAGAAGATTATTTTAGCATCTGGGGTAGAGCCCCACACCTACCATCAACTCTAACTTTACCACACAGATCCCTGTGCTACTCATACGCTGAGTTTGCGTATCGAACCAGGAATCTTGCGATTACCTAGCCGAACGCTCTACTGACTGAGCTAAACCAGCCGTATAAATACAAAATATAAAATAAGATTATTAATTCAATTACTATTATAATCACTATTAAAAAATATATAGATATTATTATTATTATTATTATTATTATTATTATTATTATTTCACTCCATTCGAGTTTTTCACACCTGCAGAAGCCGGTGGTTCACTGGAGGCTGAGTGACAGCAAGTCTCCTCAGGTCTCCAGGACTCTTCTGAGTATTCCAGCCGATCTCAATAATGCTGTAGTCTGGATGGTCTCGATTCTTCCTCTGATTTTTAATTCATCCAGAATCCTTTCCAACCCCTTGGGGATTGTTCCAAGGGCTCCAATCACAATCGGCACGACCTTCACCCTCATTTACCACAGTTTTCTCATATTTAAAATAATTTTAAATAGAATCTTCCATTTATCTTTCAAATATTATATATATATATATATATATATATATATATATATATATGTGTGTGTGTGTGTGTGTGTGTGTGTGTGTGTGAGTTGAAAGTAGAAGTGAATCCGACATTATGTTGAAAGGATAAATAAATAAAGGAAAGAAAATGTTGAATGGATAAAATTTATTTAATTTGAGTTACCAACACGTGTTTCGGCCAGGAGTTTGTTCATCTATACATGTATTCTATTTATTATTATTTTAAATATGAAATAAAATACTAATAATAGAAAATTATGAAATATTTACGTATACAAAGAAAAAACGGCCTTCTTCAGGGTAGAATGTTTGATATTTGAAGTTAAAACGGTCAAAATACAGAGAATTTTGAAGTGTTCGAAAAAAGAAAAAAGTGTTCGAAAAAATTCCTGGACGAAACATGTGTTGGTTACTCAAATTAAATCAATTTTATTCATTCAACATTTTCTTTTTTTTATTTATTTATCCTTTCAACACACATATATATATATATATACACCTTTTTTTTTTCTTTGGTGTGGTAACAAGTTTCTTGGTACAAGGTGATTCTAGGCTGGTCCTATTCTCTAACAGTAGTTTGTGGTAGAGTTCAGGTTCCGTAGGAGAGCTCAATGTTTAATTATTGTAAGCAGAGCAAAGTTATTTGTGAATAAAAAGGCCTTAAATACCGTGGGTATCGTGGTTATGGACCATTTCCACTCGTGGGTATCTAGGGCCCATGAGCTTCTTCAGACCACGTATATCTTTTATTTAGACAGGCACATGGTCAAATTCATTTTATACAGTATAAAAAGACACCCGAAAAGAAAAAATACAATAAGATCGCCCCTGGAGGTGGGGAGGGGGGAATGTATAAAATGAATTTGGAGATCCACATCTACCATCAGCTCCTCATTTTACCGCACAGATTCCTGTGCTACTCATACGCTGAGTTGGCGAGGGCCGGTATCGAACCAGGAAGCTTGGGATTCCTAGCCGAACGCTCTACCAGACTGAGCTAAACCGGCTCTATTGAGGGGGTTTCTTTATGTAGACCAACTTTTATAGAATCCCCTCTTCATCGGATGCAAGTAGACATGAATCTACCCATTCTGATAACCGACCAATCAAATGTCTCCATTCAGACACCTTCTGGCCACCTACCGTGACCGGAAATAGAATTCATGGTACACTAAATTCCATGGACATTTTTCCCGGACAGTCACGATATTCCAGGGCATGAGGCTCCCCCCCTCCCCGCTCACACGTGACAATTACGAGTTGCGTGCCCTCCCGCCTTTATTCGGTTTTTCGGCGGGAAAAACTGGCGGGAACAAAAAGAGAAACAACTTTTAAAGTTAAGAACCTAATTTCAAGCGACTTTACTGATCGCGCATTGTTCAGATCAGTCTATCCATCATCTATCTATCTAACTATCTATCTATCTTTCTATCTCTGTTCATATCTATCTATCTATCTATCTATTTATCTATCTGTCTGTCGGTCTGTTCATATTTATCTATCTATATATCTGCCAGCTTATTCCCATGTATTTATGTATCACCCTGTATATATATATATAATATATATAATATATATATATATATATATATCGCGCATATATATATATATATATATATATAATATATATATATATATATATATAGAGGAATTAACCTCGTTTCACATCCTGCTCGCGCGAAAGATAAATAAATGAATGCATAAACGCACACGCGCACGCGCACACACACACAAATTTATATATATGGAGAGAGAGAGAGAGAGACAAAGAGAGAGAGAGAGAGAGACAGACAGACAGACGTGTTACGTCGAAACAGTACTGTATGTAGATGGCTATATATATATATATATATACTAGAAAGGTATATAA
>CM042171.1:58295006-58332506 GCA_023376005.1 Doryteuthis pealeii | reverse complement strand
CCCCCAATGGGGCCGTGGGTGGCGACCTGTGATGCTTAAGGATAGAGCCCAGGTGGATGAGCAGTTCATGACATACAATACTCCACTTTGGCCCTATCTTGGGCTAGACGGGCGGTCGGAGAGGCCCCCTCCGATCAATCGGCTGGTCACGTCAAGCCCTAGCACCTATATGATTTTCCCAACCCTGTTGCCCTTATGGCAAGCCCCAACCCCTTTTTATCATATGGATGTTAGAAGGCTGTGACTGCGGGTCTACATGTCCTGGGAATGGCGTTAAACTCTATCTGATGGTGATTTATTTCAAAACTTTATCGGCATTAGATGACCCACTGAGGTTGATATGCCGTAAAACAAAACAAAACAAACAAACAAACATAATCATTTATGTAATTACATATATAAATTCGTCGAGGTGGCCAAATGTCAGCTAGACAGCGAGAGAGTCTATCCGCTTTTCATTATCACTAGATTGTTTTTGCGTCTGAGGTGGAGCGCCAAACCTACCATCAGCTCCTTACTTTACAACACAGATCCCTCTGCTACTCATGTGCTGAGGGCCGCTATCGATCCAAGTATCTTGTGGTTCCTCGTTTGAAAAAATGGTATACATATAAATTCAGCTTGCTTTTATACATTCTCTCCTAATCCCAGTGATGGTATCGGGTTTCAATTCATCTTATCTTTTTAGCAGGTGGAAGTGCTTCTGATCTTGTGGAAGCTGTTTATCCGGGGGCTTGAAGCATTCCATTATCCTGGGTGTTTTTTTTTTTTTTTTTTTTCAGACTGGTCATTTTCAGTTCAAATTTTTTATTTTATCTATTTCTCATCTCATGTTTTAACTAACAGTAAATTGCATAATTCTTAAATTGTGGCGAGTCGTAGGTAAATTGAATTTTATTTTTTTATGTAGGGTATTGAGTGGTGTTACGTATTGGTGTGTAACTTGTAGTTTTTTTTAACTCAGTATTTTTATTTTTTTAATCTTTATTTGTATAACAAACAAGTGAAGTATACGTGAAAACCGTGCACAGTCCCATCGAATACGAATCTTAAGATTTTTTGTCTTATTCTTTTTTCTTATTCTATTATTATTTTTCAACTCCTTACTTTACAACACAGATCCCTCTGCTACTCATGTGCTGAGGGCCGCTATCGAACCAAGTATCTTGTGGTTCCTAGTCTGACGCCATGGCTATCTGAAAACCCTATGATTTTCGTCACATCACATTCTTTATTGAAAATGGTATACATATAAATTCAGCTTGCTTTTATACATTCTCTCCTGGTCCCTGTGATGGTATCGGGTTTCAATTCATCTTATCTTTTTAGGGGTGGCAGTGCTTTTGATCTTGTGGCAGCTATTTATCTGGGGTCTTGTAGAATTCCTTTTTTCCTGGCTGCTGTCACCTGGGTGTCATTTTTGGACTGGACAATTTCAGTTCAAAATTCCTCTTTTATTTATTTCTCTTCTCAGGTTTCTTATCAAATGTCTGTTGTCTTTTATAGATATATGGTGTGTGCTAGTTTCCCGCCTATACTTATAGACTGGCCAAGGTCACGTAATTGACTCTTCTAACCAATCACTGGCAGTACTACTGGCCTGATAAGATACTTAACCCCCCACATTGGTCATAATTAAAACTGCCCTCTTTGACGACGGACGCGCATAGGATTGCCAGAATCTTTACAAATACTCACGAAGGACATACGATTACTAGTAACTGAGGACACTTTAGTAACCAAAGGATTCACATTGTCGAGGGACTCTTTATCAAGGATTCCACCAGATAAGCGCTTCTGCTATAAGGCCAAGGAATGACCCTTAAAAACTTAATGTTCTCATCTATTTTCCCCTATGGAGTGGGGTATTTTTGAGTACATTCAAGTAAGGTAACCTATAATACTAGTCAGGTCAAGGTACCCAGAATTAGATTAGATTTAATTAATTCCTTTCAGTTGTCCTACTTAACTCTATGTATATGTGTTCATATCCCCAACCACATACATGTACACACATATGGGCATACGTCCATGATTTCATATACACACATACTACACATGCAGTATCCTCTATTCATGTGGCTTGCATTTTATTGAGCTATTCGCTCACGCATGCAATTCACCGATTGTTTTAAAAGCGCTTGTTACAGTCATGCGCAGTCACGACATTGCAAATGGCGGACGTGATGGAATATATCAAATATCGAGGACGGTTAGCATTGGGAAAGTTTGGACCCCTCTGTCCCACTTCACACACACACACACACACACACACACACACACACACATATATATATATATATATATAATATGTGTGTGTGTGTGTGTGTGTGTGTGTGTATGTATGTATTTATGCATATGAATTTAATAAAGTTTAAACTTTTAGTTAATAACGTAGAAAGATTTAATTGATATATACTAATTCTAATTAACTATCAAGGCTACTCGGTATTGGCCGGGATTTAAAAAAAACTAAAAGTACATCTCTTATCTGTATGTAGATTAATAAAATTATTTTTCTATATATTTCTTTTATTACCTTTTATTCTTTATGCTTGCTTTTACGTTGTTTGTTTTTATTATTATTATTGTTTGTATTTTTTCTTTTGTCTTTTATTTGCTTTTTCATTATGTTTTATCCTTTATTAATTGATTTTATTTTTTAATCATTTTTAAAAATTAATTTTTTAGTATATCCTTGATTTATACCCTTACTATATTTTTATTTAACTTTTCTTAAAGAAAAATGAGAAGAATTTTTTTTTAAACTGTGAAAAAAGGTGGGTGGACTGGTCCCTTACCGGGGAGTGGCTGGTTGGGTCAAGGAAGTCTCTGACGGCATGTGGGTACTGAGAACACGAGGCCGGGAAGGGCGGAATTTGCAGGTAGAGGTGAGGTAGTTTATCAACACCAATAAATAGGCTGTCCCCTCTTTCAGCTTCATTCTAAGATCTTCTTCAGAAATGGCTGTTACCTGTTTCTGTAAGGTTGCAACATAGTTATCTGACCCAAGTCAGGAGTGGGTCGCTAAAGAAGTAGATTTTTTAGCAACCCCGACTCATCGGCCAGCTATACCTTGGTCACCAAAGTCGATATGGTCAACATATCTAATTCCGGTTTCGACCGGGGGTCCAGTGGCTTCGGTCCTGGACCGTACAAGCTAACATCGTTGATCCCAGGGGGTCATCCCCCAGGCAAACCTGCTCCCTTGGTTTAATGGGACAGGGCTGGGTTTATTGCCCAGTGCCCGAGGGGAATCCTGACGGGATCAACGCATTTTTGTGCCTACCACCCATGAGCCTCGGCTTGTGGGTGGGCCCACATAAAAATGTCCTTGTGTCACACCCTCATAAGTGGGATGGGAGGCAAATACCTCTCGGGCAAAAATACTGTGTGGATTTTAGTGATGTCCATCAAATTTTTTTTATAAAAAGTACGTGCGCTCAGTCATTGTTCAAACAAACATACAGACGCACATACAGACATAATGTTTCTTTTATTTATAAGAAAGAAAACACATATCAAATGGTTAGATTTGGTTTCTTTGGTTAATTGCATTTCAAACTTCGTGGGATATTTAATACCAAATCAATCCTTGTAGAAGAATAGTAGTGTTACTCTTTAATCTAATACTAGGAAAGGAGGGGTTAATACCTTTGCCAAGAGTTTTATTCCGAATTTTCAAGAAAAAGGAGTGATTCATTCATTGTTCATTTCGGTCTTGGTAAATACAGCTTCAGTCTCGATAGTTTTTGAACGCACACCGTATTTTGCTGAAAATCAAAATAGTATTTATTGTTCATTTGTGTTTTACTTTCGGTACTTTTTGAATTCACTTCGTAAGATGTGAAAACTTAATGAGTAGAGTGGAAAATAAATGACCTAATGAGATTTTCACATCATATATATTTCACGGATTTAGTTTAAGAACGATTTTGCATAGTCATACATCTTCGTCTTTCGCTGGAGAAGGAAAATCCTGACAATCACGGACACTTATCTCTTTCTCTCTCTATCTTCCCCCTCTCTGTCTGTCTGTCTGTCCCTCACTCTCTCTCTCTCTATATATATATATATATATATATACATATATTGTATAATCCAACAGTATCAAGTCGAGTAGGGTAAAATAAGACAAGTGTATTTACAATAATGCTACAGGAACGGCTAGCTTGCCGTTAAACGGTAACAGTACAACCTTTCACTCGGTGTCTCACTATTATAGTCCGGTGTATATCTCCACTGTAGGAACGGCTACAACCTATATATATATATATATATATATATATATATATATATATATATATATATATATATTATCATTCATCATTGGCAATTCAATCTCGAAAGACTATGATAAAAGTTTTTGTGTGCCCCTGAAGTTGCAGCGCTTCCTGTGACTGTGAAGTCCTATGTTTGAGAAACATTCTCGACCACAGATTTTGCATTTGTAGGTTGTCCCTGTAGATGATGATGTTCTGATGCTTTGTTGCCGTTGCTTTCTTATGGACCTCTTAGCTTCATGATGTTGTATCAGGGTGACTTATGACATGTACAGGCCTCTATGGAGATTCTGCCGCCACCGAGGGCGGTCTTGAGCCAAATTTTCCCAGCTGGAAGGGACAATGCCAAAGCACCTGAGATCATTGATATATATATATATATATATATATATATATATATATATATATATATTGAACTGTAATTTAACTAATATCATTGACAAACTAAATGATGTGGAACCCTCCCTTAAATTTACTCATGAACTTGAACAAAACCACACCCTACCATTTTTAGACACACTTATTATAAACAATAACAACATTTTAGAATTTAAAGTTTATCATAAGAATACCAACAAAAACGACTACATCCATTTTTATTCCCACCATAACAATAGGATAAAGAGCGGTACTATAATTGGTTTCTTTCTTAGAGCACTTAGGATATGCAATAAGAAATACTTAGAAGAGGAATTAATATTATTGAAAAGTCTTTTCTTAAATTACAATACTCTTTAAACTTCATACATCGTGCTAAAAAAAGGCATTGAAAATACACAATAGAAATAATAACACTACATCTCCTAATAACACACAACATAACAACAATAACGATTCTGACAGGTACATCATACTTCCTAATAATCCTATCACTGATAATTTAAATAGAAACCTAAACAATCTAAACTAAATCTAACTAAAACAATCAAAAACATTTTACAGAACAAAAATAATTATAAACACACACACACTCCGAAGCAGGGGTCTACACAATAGATTGGTTAAATTGTCACAAAAAATATGTAGATACATTTAAATTTCACACTATTCCAATACACCTTTACACTATTTATATTTGACATAAAAAGTAATTAAAAAAAAAATTTTAAATAATTAATTTAATTTCTGAAAAAAAAAATCCGTCACTAACCGACCATGAACGGGTTAAAACTCTTCTTTTTTGAAAAAGAGAATCTTTCTATTTTTGAATTTGATGTCTTTTTCTTTCAAAAACTGTTACACTGAAGAAATACAATGTAGCAACATGTTCATGACGTTAGCGGAAAAACACGCAACGGATGTGCACATGACGAAGCGATCGCATAACTTACACGCTTTTTGGAACAACAATGCTTCCAGTTTGAATTTAAATTAATTTCTGCTTCACTCTCGATGAGTCCGGATTTACAACAAGCTCTGATGATGATTTTTGTAAATGTGTGTGTGTGTGTGTGTGTGTGTGTGTGTGTGTGTGTGTGTGCAAAAATGGCCTTCGCAGTGTCAGAAGATCGCTGTAAATTCAGGAACACGAGAAATATATAGTCTTCCGAGACTGCAATGCCAATATATATATATATATATATATATATATATATATATATATATATTATGGACTCTCTCGTCGATTTTCGACGCATGAGGGTTCCCACACACAATGAACACCCACACAGTGGTTTGTTCATAGTGGTGAAGGCTTGTGTGTTGGACCATCCACACTTTTTGGCACAGTCGATAGGAAAGAATTGGTGCATCAAGGGTTGCCACAAACCCAATCAACGACTAACCTCAGGAATTTTGAATTCAGAGTTATCCCTCTCCTAGACTGGTTACCTACCCAAGGCTGAAGGGCCCAGTCTGCCCTACTATTAACCCATAGCTGGAGGGAATTTTGAATTCAGTTATCCCTCTCCTAGATTGGTTACCTACCCAAGGTTGAAGGCGAGAGATTGTCATGGATATCCGTGATACTAGCGCGACATGATGACGGATGATGACGATGATGATGATGATGATGACGGATGATGATGATGATGATGATGATGGAGGATCAAAATATCTACTTAGTACTAATTGGTTGGTTTTGTTTTTGTTGTTTTGTTTAAGGGCATATCAACGTTTGTGAAGTTAGGCAACGATGAATCTATTCAATATTTAGATGTGACCATATACTAATGTAAAAAAATCAGATGAAACAAAAGTTAGTGTTATATAACAAGAAGAAAAAGAAGAAGAAGAAGAAGAAGAAGAAGAAGAAGAAGAAGAAGAAGAAGAAAACAACAAAATCACTGAAAAGAACGAATGAGAAGTGAGGGAATAATAATAATAATAATAATAATAATAATATGAAGAAGATTAGCGTTTTGTGTGTGTGTGTGTGTGTGTGTGAGAGAGAGAGAGAGAGAGAGAGAGAGAGAGAGAGAGAGAGAGTATTTCTCTGTATATTCCCTAAACCAGTAAATAAATGTGAAAATTGAAATTAATTTAATTTTCCAAATAATTTCGTTTACATAACCAATTAGACCAACAAATTTCGATAATTGAATTCTGGGAAATCTGAGACGCCCGTGAGATGGGTCAATTGGGTGTGTGTGTGTGTGGGGGTGGGGTGGGGTGAGGAAATATCTACATCAAAATACCAAAGATAAACTGGGAGTTTGCACCAACATAACGTGATTCATTCAGTAAAGAAGGTGAATTTGGTACAAATGCAGAATAGCGCGCAAGAGATAATAATCATTAGAATCGCATTTTACGTATAAATAGCATTAGATTACGGAAACTCCCCAAGTAGCCTAAACCTAATACTAACACTGACCCGAATACAAGTCCTAACCCTAAAACTAATGCTAACCAATACCCTAATCATGGCGTCTCAAAGTTTTCGAAGTAGCTCAGTCGGTAGAGCGTTCGGCTAGAAGTCACAGGTTTCTAGTTCGATATCGGTCCTCGCCAACTCAGCGTTATGAGTAGTACAGGGATCTGTACGGTAAAGTAAGGAGCTGATGGTAGATGTGGCGCTCCATCTCAGAAGCAAAAACAATCTCCTTGGTCTAGTGAAAAGGGGATAGACTCCCTCGCTGCATGGCTGATACCGACATTAGGACGGCCCGACCACTTATACGTAATCTAATGGGTACGACCACAAAGGATAATTTTGATTCCAGCCAGAATTATTCTGATGAGCTGTAAGGTGAAGCTTAATTAGGTAGTTTGTAAGTCTTTGGTTCTTATAATTTTTCTCTATTTAGTCGGTTGGGACTTTAGAATACACCAACTGTACCTCTGCAGAAGGGTAAGACTCCCCCCCCCAATGGGGCCACTTGTTGGCCGTGGGTGGTGATTCGTGATGCTAAAGGATGGAATCCAGGTGGAGGAGCAATTCATTAAAACCAAATTTATATATTATAAACACACACACACACACACACACACACCACATCTATATATATATATATATATATATAGAGAGAGAGAGAGAGAGAGATGGAATATATACATTGAAAATTAGACTCATCAGATATACCAAAAAAAGAAGCATATGTGATGTTTACTATAACATATATATATATATATATATATATATATATATATATATATATGAAAAAGGAATGACTTACCGGTGAAATTGGTCTCAATATTAGTTGATACAAGATTTACCAAGATAAGTCAGCGTTATAACAAATAAAAGTGCTTAATACGTAAGTATTATATGTAATACTTAAGACATACTATAATAATAATAATAATAATAATATAATAATATATTAATATATATATATATATATATATATATATATATATATATATAATTTAATATACCAAGCGTGCTGGTAAATCCTTGCGGAGAGAAAAAAAACCAGCAGAAAGTTTGATTGTAAAAATATACTACCAAACATCAACCAGGGAGAAAAACATTTTTGGAAAAAAGAAAGGACCAAGATATTCGTACCAACAAAAAATAATCTATTGGTACAGTATTTGGCCAAAAGAAAAAACAATTTATATGTATATATATATGTATATAAGATATATATATATATATATTCATATAACCGCTAGGAGAAAGCTAATAAGTAAAAAGTGCTCGCTACCTAAGTAGAGCCAATAATAAAGATAATCTAATGAGTCAGACGAACCTACTATTAGTTTCGCATAAAGTTCTTCAGGGCTAAAATCTGACTCTTTATTTTAGATTTTAGCCCTGAAGAGCTTTATGCGAAACTAATAGTAGGTTCGTCTGACTCATTAGATTATCTTTATATATATATATATATATATATATATATATATATATATATTTACAAGGTCATTTCGTTTCTCGTGTGTACATTCACCACTTTGTGACGAACACAATTTTTGCATTTAAATAACAGGCGAATAAATGCCTTCAAATGTTTTCGACAAATGTTCATGTCACAGTTTGGCATTGCGTTCAAACCTGAACGTTATCCGTCTTTTAAAGACAAAGGCCGCCCCACCCCCCCATCTTTTCTGTCACGACTAACAACATTAATCAGTACATTCTTTCTCCATTCATTAATCTCAACTTCTCCCCACCCCCATAACAAATCACTTCCCACCCCCCGTCCCCGTTAGTCAATTAGCATTGACAGATCTGAAGACCCCCAAGACTCAGGGCATGGCATTGGACATTATCTTTTCTTGTCTCTTGACTGGCGAAACGAGAATTGGCGCCACCAAACATTCAAAGCAAATATGTGCATCCTGGGACGCACTACATCAAAAAGCCATCAGCATCTCTGCTTCTTCTTCTTCTTCTTCATGGTTTTAAATCATTCCCGTCTTGATTAGACCGAGAACTTTTCGGCATACCCTCATTATTTATAACTAGCAACACCTGCAGATATACTAGACTATGATAATTTAATGTTTGATATGTTTACTTAAGAGCTATTAAATAAGTAAAGTAAAGTAAAGTCGACGGGGCGGCCTAAAGTCGGTATCAGCCAGTCAGCGAGGGAGTATATCCCCTTTTCACTAGTGCTAGACCGAGGAGATTGTCTCTAGCATCTGAGGTGGGGCGCCACACATACCATCAGCTCCTTACTTTACCGCACAGATCCCTGTGCTACTCATACGCTGAGTTGGCGGGGACCGGTATCGAACTAGGAACCTTGTGGTTTCTAGCCGAACGCTCTACCGACTGAGATAACTCGGCCCCTTTAAGATAACTCGGAATAGTTCAATTTGTAAAAAGTATGATAATCTTGACTTGACTCTCTCCACTCTTTATTTCTGTTGTGAGGTTTTAATGGGTCAAATAAGAACAAAACGACGGGTAACAAATGTAGAAAAGTGTATTAACAGAAAGTAGACAAATACAATAGAGAGATGTGGAAATTACGTCCGACGAACAGAGTTATTAGCACTCGCATTGGCTTACTGCTAAGCCACAATTGTCCGTGTTATTTATAGTAACCTGTCGGCGCATTCCATTAGTCCTATAGGGTGTATCACCTATAACAATTTCATATTTTCATTATGTTTGATTGAAACGGATTAGCACACTCGCTTCCACACGCTCACCCCCTCTATCTTCCATTATTCTTCCTTTATTATATTTTTCTATGTAGCATGTCCTTTTCTTTTCCTTTCTTTATAATAAAAACAGAATGGTTCATTATTTACCGAGGTGATGACAATCATAAAAAATAAGAATTCGACGAATAAGCAACACCAGATAATCAGATTTACATTTTTACATTTTTATCTTGGATGATTTGGACAATCTCATTTTTAACCAGAGGGTGTTACAGGATGATAACAGTCATACAAATCAGTGCATCTTGAAATTCTTGTATTTGATTGGTTGATTTTCTCATACATATTCTCTATAGGATATAACTCGCTTTTTCAGTTGTCAGTAATGCTGATAGCTTTTTAATTCAGGGACGCACAGATTTGCTTTGAATGAGTTCCCGGGAAAATGTATAGGTCCCCCAAAAGTTTCTTAATAGGTTGTAGGGTTTTTATTTATGATCTGGGGAAACAACTAAAGCCGTCTAACTCCTACTTTGTAGCCTATCCTGCGTAATTCGTTTCTAAGAAACTAGTGAGATTAGCTTACTAACCATTGCACCACGATGGCACGCCTAAAGAGTTAGACATGTCAGTATTTACATTAAACAGATACAGTGTGGTTGATTGGTTGATACGGCATGCCAAACCTTGTTGGGTTATTTTATGCCGAAGCACATATTTATTAAAATCAATTTTTTAATATCAATATGCAAATTAGAATTCCCATTCACACTGTAAACCTTAGTAAATATAAATACAATTGCATGTTATTAGATAAGGCCAACAGTATTTTTATTAATAATTGAGGTTTGAATAAAAATTAAATCATGGAGAATGTGACGTAAATAACTAAAGGAATTGTGACTTGAGTAGTGATATAGTTACAGACAGACGCACATACAATATCGATTATAATAAGAAAATATCGCACATCCTAACTCCATTTCAACTGGACGTGGCCACGTTAAACACGTAACCTCACTAGACGCCCGATAATTTGGCTTTGTGCCACATCTAAGGTAAGCTTTGTAAATAAGTATATGGTGCCGTAACAGGTGAATCGAACTCAGGATGCAAGTACAATAGAATGCATTTGTTGCCATGTCTACATCTAACCTTACTTAAAGTGTCAAAGTAAAAGTCGATTACTTCCGTATACTTTTATTTCATTAAACTCTTTAATAGCATCGTAAATATCCCGAGGAAGGGGGAGGAGAGCGACGAAGTAGAGGGGAGGAGGAGGGAGATGGAAGGTGAGGATGCGGAGCTTCCCGTAGCCGGAAGGATTCTATCAATGTGCCGAGACGAATTCAATTAATGCAAGCCTCGATTCAACTTTGGAGAAATGAGCAACAAATAATTTAGTATACGACGTTTAGTGATGCTTGAGGCGGTGGCATATGGATGGGGGTCTGCCTCCGCACCTCACTGACTTTGTTTCTCTTTGATATCACTATCTATCTATCTATCTATCTATCTCTCCCTGTCTGTCTGTCTGTCTGTCTGTCTCTCTCTCTATCTGTACGTGCGTGTTTAGTGTTTGAATGATTGAGACTACAATGTTTATAGATTTGATTAATTCAACCTAACATTTACTCACACATAGTCACACACGCATATATATATATATATATATATATATATATATATATATATATATATTATTAATACACACAGATATATATGTGTGTTATATATATATATATATATATATATATATATATATATATATATATATATATATACACACAGATATATATGTGTGTTTATATATATATATATATATATATATATATATATATATATATACACTGCAGGATGCCCCATTAAAATCCTTACGCAAAAAAAAGATCTTGCATTGATCCGGCCTGGTATGATGTCAGAAAAAAAAGTGCACTTTCTGAAAAGAAAATCCATGTCTCCTATTTAAAACATTAGATGCAAAGAAATCCATGCTGTTACTAGTTAAATTCTACTCTTCATTATTTTTGCTCAAAAAGCAAGATCTGGTGATAATAAATGTGTATATATACTAGACAAAAAGTGACCCGTTGGGTCACCCGTTAAGCTCTCGCTAGACGATGGGGATTAGGAAAAAGAGTAGGATCTACCAAAATGTCGTCTGCTTTTCATTTTAAAAATGAATTAAAATTTATTAAACCGATTATTGAAGGTCAAATTTTTGTCTAAGTCGAAAAAGTAACATAATGAGCACCAGTAAAAAAGCAAAATTATATTACACATGTAATTTATTTTTGATACATTTAAAACAATGTTTTCGGTCAATTTCGATCAAGATGCCTGCAAAGACGCTACTTAAAATCCGTTTTTACAAAATAAATTGTAACTTTTGCGATGGAAAAAAAAATCACACTGGATTGTCCAATTAGATACATAACCTAGTAGATAAAGGAGTTAGGTTAAGACAGTTCTAAATGACAGTTATCTCTAGACTGCAGGTTCAATCCTGGTCAGGGGCATAGAATAAAGATTAGCATAGCTTAACACCTGTACCCCAGGTATGGTTAGTGGATTGAGAACAGGATACCCCCGTGGGTTGAATAAAGGGTTAGGTTCAAAGTTCCGTGATGGCTCCCTAGAACAAGAAGGTTCATGTGTCCGACAAGAAATACCTGAAGAAGGCCGGAGGGCACATCGGCCGAAACGTTGTACAAATAACAATGAAGACGAGGACAATAGTCTGAATAATACAAATAATGGTAATCTTTGCAGAGTTCCGTTTTGGCCTCCTGTCTCAAAAGCTGCTAGCCGCAGACTGCTGAAAAAACAACACCAGCTATGATTGAAGTCCGTAGCCGAAGCCGTATCACTTGACCCCCCCCCAAAAAAAAAAACAACAACTTAGGGCGTTTTTCCCGACCCACCTAGTTAAATTAAGTTTTATTACAAAATTTATGGGTCTGTTTTTCCTGAGTCTCCCAAATTATTTATTTATTTTCCATTAAACTAACCCTAAACCCAAACCCCAACCCCAACCCTAACCCTAACTCTATTTTTTCTTTACACCGCTTCGGCTACGGACTTCAATCGTAGCTGGTGTTTTTTTTCAGCAGTCACTGGCTAGCAGTTTTTGAGGCAGGATTCCAGGACAGAACTCCGCAAATATTACCCAAATAATACTCCAAAAATTACTTTTTAGTTTTTATTTTCATTTTATTTTTCGATTTTCGGTACTTATTTACTACGAGCAGATTCTTTAAAAAAAAAAAACGATACTCTTCGCGGAGAACCGTCCCGCCTCCTGCCTCAAAAAACGCTAGCCGGTGGCTGCTGAAAAAAAAACACACCAGCTACGATTGAAGTCCGTAGAAGAAGCGGTGTCACTTGCAAAAAACAAAAAAAAAAAAACAAACAAAAAAACCCAACTTAGGGTGCTTTTCCCGAAAACGCAACCCCAACCCTACACTCTAAACCCTAACCCCACATCTAGTTAAAATTAACAGTTTTATTACAAAATTTCTGGGTTCTGTTTTTTCTGGTCATCAAGGAAACCCGTTCTGAGGATGTGCACGACATAAAAAAGGCCGTGGCGACAGAGCTACGGAGAATCATTCCAGAAGTTCATGCAAGCGTGGCAGAGAATGGTGGGAAAGTGCATTCGACCCCAGGGGGGGGTTACTCTGACGGGGATAACTTGTAGGTTGTAGTTTGGATTTGGAATTATTCTTTGGTGAAACTAGTCCTGGAACTCTTCTGACATACCTCATTGATAAATAGTTAGAGAGCTTCTTGTTGATGTTTTTGTTCTTCTTTACTCTTTAAATAACCGGCACAAATCCGCCATAAGTGGAAACTTACGGCCCTTATAATTGCATCACTGATCTGTGAGTCAATTCCAAACAGGGAGGGCGGTGGTTCTAGTTTAGGTATTGGACATGTACGCCCGAAAAAAGGGTTTCCCTTAACGGAAAATTGAGATGTGAAAAGTACATATTTCTTAAACATAACATTTTGATTATCTATATTTATATAAATAGATTATAAATAATCTATTTATATTTCTAGATAGTTTTATAGATTATTCTAATTGACTAGTATTATCTGCGTTATTCGGGCTATAGTCCCCATCTTTATTGTTATCTGTACAACGTTTCGGCCGATACGTCCCCCCTTCTTCAGGTATTTCTTGTCGGACTCGGGAACCTTCTTGTCGTAATCGGGAGCCATCACGGAACTTTGAACTTAACCCTTTATTTAGTCCTCGGGGTATCCTGTTCTCATTCGCTAACCATAATTAGGGTAGGAGTTGTGTTAATTATTTTTCTATGTTACTGCCTCTACTTAGAATTGAACCCGGAATCCAGAGTTAACTGTCACTTAGAACTGTCTTAACCTAACTACCTTATCCACTAGGATGAGGACAATAGTCCGAATAACGCGGATAATACTAATCAAGCCTCATCTCAAACATTCAGAGAGATCTAATTGACTATTTCATTTTTGAAATGCATGTTACGATTTCATTGTTTCTTTCAACTTTAACTTTTAACTTAACTAATCAAGTAATGTTAGAATTTAATAAAGATAGACAACCCATTCAACTGTGGCATATGGAAATCTAATAGATTGCAATGGAGTTATCAAAATAATAATTAATTAGAATAATTTCATTTATTTTCTTATTGGTTAACTCATTTCAGGAATGAAGTCACATTCTTTTGAGTGTACCAGATACTTTTTTTTACAAAATCACAAGTTTTTAAGGGGACCTTTTTCGGGAAATATGTTCGGTGCCTATACTATTAGCCCCACCCCCATTCCAAAATACATTTATATTTTCTGACACGGAGAACTGATCTAAGATTTTTAATTTCTATCTATGTAAGTCGGTGGGTCAAGTCGGTGGCTCAGGTTTTGTCATTTAAATTAACTAAAAAAAAAAAAAAAAAAAGGATTTTAGTTTTAATTTAATTAAACATTATGTTGAATTAGAAAAACTAATGAAATTAAATACGAACACAAAAATGATTACACTTATCTTTACTTTATTCAAATTGATTTCAATCTAAATTTATACATAGGATTGATTTTAATACATTTGAGAATAAACCAACAATATTAGAAATCAATAACATCAAGTAATTATTTATCAAATCCAGTTTTGCAAATTGTTCACACAATAAACAATGTAAACATTTATTTTTTAATGATATATAACGCACATTGAAGGATTTTGATCACATTAATAATAGGGGCTGTTTTGAGGCAAATCTATCTCAGCTAGACATTTATAGAGACATTGTTAATAAATAAGATGCTAATTAAGATTAAATAAGGATTATTTAATAACCATTGTGAATACAAGTAAATTAAATTGATTGAAAAAAACAGCAGAGTTTAAGATAGATTCAATTTACATTTGGCCATTTATATTACACTTGAAAAAGTTTTTTTTTACTGAAGTTGAAATGACATTACTTTAGTAGAGCAGATAAAAGTCCAACTGAGTTTTATTATTCTACAGACTTTTTAAGCCAATGGGAGAATTACCCAAGTTAAAATTGTTAGAAGAAAGAAAGGGGGAGGTAGGTTTAGCATATGGTCAGTGTTTAAGGAGAAAAAATCCTTTAAATCATTGTAGTAGGAAATTAAATTGTATAAAAAACAGCATAGTTTAAGACAGATTAAATTTTCATGTTGGCCATTATATGGCAAGTGAATCTAACGTAAATAACTAAGGGAATTGTGATGTTGGCGGTGAAGTAGTTTCGGTTACCGACAGACAAACACACAATCTCCATTATATTAAGATAAACAGACAAACGTAAATAAATTATTGGTATTTGCAATTTCTCAATGATTCCGATCTGCCATCTTGGCAAAATATGTCTTATATTTTCGGTTTTTACTCTCCCCCCACCACACACACACTTCCGCCCTCGGGAAAAATTCTTACTTGTCCCTCGTTTGGTGATTTTCTCTTTGTTATCGTCAAATCCTAGTCAATGACACTGGTGTTTTTTTTTCTTTCTTTCTGTCTGGCTTTTTTTCTTTTTTTTTCTTTAGATATTTATATATTTATTTTGTCACTGGATGACATGAAAATATCTTCAATTGTCTCATCTGATCTCTCGGCCTCTAATATTCATTTTCACTCATTTCCTCTCTTTGTTTCTTTGTTTCTTTGTTTCTTCCCTTCTTTCTTTCTTTCCCACTTTCTTTCTTTCTTTCTTTCTTTATTTATTTCAGCCTTTCTTTTTTTTTCTTTCTCTTAGCCTTTCTTTTCTTTCTTTCTTTCTTTTTTCTTCTGTTTTCTTTCTTTCTTTCTTTCTTTCTTTCTTTCTTTCTGCTTTTCTGTCTTTTTCTTTCTTTCTTTCTTTCTTTCTTTCTTTCTTTCTTTCTTTCCTTTCTTCTCTTTCTTTCTTTCTTTCTTTCTTTCTTTCTTTCTTTCTTTCTTTCTTTCTTTCTTTCTTTCTTTTTTCTTTCTTTCTTTCTTTCTTTCTTTTTATTTTCTTTCTTTATTTCAGCCTTTCTATTTTCTTTTCTCTCAGCCTTTCTTTCTCTTCAGCTTTCTTTCTTTCTTTCTTTCTTTATTTCTTTCTTTCTTTCTTTTTCTTTCTTGCCTTCTTTATTTCTGTCTTTCAGCTTTTCTGTCTTTTTTCTTTCTTTTCTTTCTTTATTTATTTAATTCCGGTATCTTTTTCTTTATCCTTTCTTTCTCTCTTGTTTTGATAAGATAAGAATATTTTTTCTTTCTCTCTTCCTTTCAGTTGGTCATCTTCTTTTCCTTTCCTTCATTCTTTATTAATATTTTGTTTGTTTCTTTCTTTCTGGTAATTTCTTCTTCTTTCCTTCCGTTCATACTTATTTTTCGACTTCAATATTTTTATTTCTTTCTTTCTTTTTTCTTTCTTTTTACATTTCTTTGTATCATTTAAATTTTTCTTTCTTCTTTCTTTCGTTCTTATAGCCGGAGAAGCTAAAGTATTTCCCGCGTAAATATTTTTCAAAATTGCTCGTAGAATTTTTCGCTGTTGTTTACTTGTAACATAGAAATTATTCACTTGTTGTTTCCTTCATTTTCCTCCAATCATCAGTTCATTGAAAGTACAATCATCTCCAAAGGCAATCTTTTATCAGATACTTTCAAGAATTCAGATTCGGATACACACACACACACACACACACACACACACACACACACATATATATATATATATATATATATATATATATATATATATATATATATATATATATATACAAATAAGGTTTTGTTATGGGTCCAACGGGACAAAATTAAATATTTTATAAAAAGAAGGTCTGCAAATTGGATTATGTTTAAGTAATGCCTAACAAAAATATCAGAAGATCTAAAACACGTGTCGCAAATATAAGATAAAAATTTTTAAAAATCCATTTTGCGGACCTTCTTTTTATAATATATATATATATATATATATATATATATATATATATATACAAGGTGTGTCAAAAGCGTTTTCAAGATTTTTTGTACTTTTTGACACACTTGTATTCTTTAAAAAATAATGCCCCATTCATTGTTATTTTCTATCTTGGTAAATACAGCTTCAAACTCGATAGTTCTATGACAGATATTATATATATATATATATATAAAAGATATATCTAATGAATCAGACGAACCTACTAAAAGTTTCGCTTAATGCTCTTCAGGGTTAAGATCTGGCGGTTTTGTATGAATATATATATCTTATATATATATATGCATATAAATTGTTTTTTCTTTTGGCCAAAATATTTTACTAATAGATTATTTTTGGTTGGTACGATTATCTTGGTCTTTTCTTTTTTCCCCCCAAAATTTTTCTTCCCGGTTGATGATTGGCAGTATATCTTTACAATCAAACTATTTGCTGTTTTTTTTCACCGCGAGGATTTACCAAAAAGTTTGGTATATATATATATATATATATATATATATATATATATATATATATATCAGACCTGTGACCTTTGTGTGGCACTGAATTCAAACATAATTCTTTGTGTAATTTTTTTGATTGTCTAATGTATTTTATTGTTTTATTTTTGTTATCATTATCATCATATTGTTGCATAGGGCCAAATTCGAGTTGTAGTAGAAGTTGTTAGTAGTAGTAATAGTCGTTAGTTCAGAAACAACATACGCAAGTCGTATAGTCCTAAAGGGCTTATTTATTCCTTTTTAGGCTGGTGGGTTCTTTTTCAGAGAGAAGGAGAGAGAGTGGGGGTAAGGTCAAATCATTCTCTCGAAAATCATTTTAGGTACTACTATGCGAAACCCATACCGGAAACCCAGGAAGTTCCGCCTGCCTCTTACGAAGGCCCAGTCGAAAAAAAGGACGATTTTTCACTTCTTCTGTTTCTCGTCCCGGGGATGGGAATTCACCGCTTCTCCGCAGAAACTAGAACTTCTGGTTTTAATTTTAATTTTAGTTCCGGGGTCATTGGTCGGTCAGTGGATGGACCCTCGTTAAGTGTTTACCCTTACACACTTTAACCTTTGTTCTTATGTCTTTTTCTTCTCTTTCTCCAGAAATCCGATTACCGTTTTCTTTTCAATCCCCAAATTCCATGTAGACCATATGTGGGTGTATTTTAAGAAGAGGGAATCTACTGGTTTTGTAAAAAAGAAAGAAAAAGAAAAAAGTTATTTTCTGTTCATTCTAGTATATTTTCTTGGTTATTATGTAATGACTATCTGATGAAACTGGTCTCATTTATTGAGATACCGGTCGAAATAGATTTGAAATACCCAAAATGATGGTTTGTTAAGTTTTTCTTTCTTATTGAAAGTGTGAATATTGCACTGTTTATAAGCAATTTATTGATTATCTTACACTGAGCTCTCTTAGGGATTTGAAATAATCCTTGTATAAATCTATAGGTGGCCAATGCGCAACCGAGCCAGTATTACTTCTTCCTCTCAGCATTTCCCATTAACTAAAGAAAAAAACCCTGGAGATCAATTATCTTTTGTAATCCTGATACGTTGAAGATAAGAATCGGTTGAAATGAACCAATTGCAATGAAAAGCAAATCCCGCCAGATGGCGCTCTAGCGGAGAGTAACGATGCCTATCAAATAATTATTACAAAGATCCTAATTGATCAACAGTCCTTCCTCATCCTGCAAAAAAGAAAGAAAAGAAATAAGAATTCAAGGTCAATCTATTCAATAAGGAAATTTATTGGTTACAAATCCTTCTGTCTATTTTTTTAATTATACAACTTATTTTGTCCATTTAGCTGTTTATGTATCATCCCAAATCTGCCCGTACTATTTCAAAGTGCTGTCATTCAGTTTTATGGTAAATCTATTTGGGCTCAGTGTTGGCAGACGTTTCATCCATTTATCTTTCTGCGTTTCTGTTATCGCTGTGAATATTGTCCTATGTGGGTTTTTAAAAAAATCCTTTCCTTCTGCCATAGCAAGGTTTCCAGGATTTGAACTCGTGTTGCCGTGTCCATTTCCCACAGAGGATAACCATTACACTTGGGCGCCACCATAAAATCATTATATATACATGCAAAATAAAAAAACAAACATCCGGGCGATGTAAAATTAATTTTTTGAAAGATATTGCTTGAGGAGGTGGAAGTAAAAAATTAAATGTCGGAGAGTTTGAACCATAAATCATGAAATCATCAAATTTATTAAAGGAGTAAAAAAACAAAAAACAATTTAAAATCGAAACTAAGTTCTATTAACTTTGAATATCTATCAAAATAAAACAAACTATATATAAATATATGATACTGGGGATGTATCTATTAAAACTTGTTTTAAAAACAATGAGGGCTGTCTAATGTTGCATGCTCAAATTTTGAGTGTATTTATTCTATGTTATGACGATTTCGGGTATAGTGACGTAAGCAGTGACGTAATTTTTGTTACAGACAATTAAAACGAACATTGTATTATTTAGGTATTATTTATTACCAAACTCTGTATTGAAATTCTTTAACCAAAAAGTAGATATGCATAACATCTAAGATAAAAAATAAAAGGATGTAAATATTATCTTTTTGTTCCTTTTCCTTTGTTTTAAATTCTTCTATTTCAAGCCTCAATCAAGAGAAAGTGTGGTTGGTTGGTTGGTTGGGTTTCACGGCATGTCAACCCATTGGGTTATTTCATGCCGAAAATACTATATTTTGTTTCATTCTTGATGGGTATTCAAATTTTTTAAAACTCAATTTTCTAAACACGTTTTTTAAACTCATTTTTTAAACAGTTAATCCATAGTTGGGACCCTTACAGGTACTATCACTTCGGGTCAGAGTCGACCTGGGAGTAATGGGGATCGAAGTGTTCTCCACACACCCCAGAGTTCCAGAATTGGAACTTCACTTTCAAATAGGTTTACATCATACCCAAGACAAAGATCCACAGCCTTCCAACACATCTATGATAAAAAGAGTTGTGGCTTTTCATAAGGGCAATAGGATCAAGACAATCATATAGGTGCTACGGTTTGATGTGACTAGCTGATTGATCTGAAGGGGGCCCTCTTACCACCCGTCTAAGGGCCAAAGTGGGGTGTTGCATATCAGCCACCAAGGTTCTAGCCTTAATCCCCACCGGTCGATCCCCACGACCAAAAGGCGGGCACATTGAAGTGGGCTTATCCCTCTGCAGAGGTGCAGTCGGCGTATTCTACAGCTCCTGCCAAGAGGACGGCCACGAGCATTCAAGGTCAATATTGATCTGATGGTTTACAATTAGGGTTACCAGCCTGAAAAATAAATAAAAAATAAATATTAACGACAAGTTCATGACCAACTTCAAATTTAATAAAAATGAAATTTCAAATTGTGTAAAATTAGTGGCCTACCATTTCAGTGGCGTTAAAAAGTTCCCGGATGTAGAATAACGCTGCTTTCAATTATTGATGAGCTTTTGTTAGGAGTCTGGGGCAGTTTTTTGTTGTCCTCAAACATTGTAACCATGGCAACGGGACATGTGTTTATTTGACAACAAGAATGGATGTCATATATTTGCATTTATTCAATAATTATTCTTATTTCAAAATGATTTATTAATATCAATAAGAATGTTGCTGTTTGTTTATCTTATATGGATAGGGGGAGGGCGTTTTAGGAAAGGAAGGAAGAAAAGAAGGAAAGGAAGCAAGTTATATGGATAGGGGGAGGGCGTTTTCGGAAAGGAAGGAAGAAAAGAAGGAAAGGAAGCAAGTTATATGGATAGGGGGAGGCGTTTACGAAAGGAAGGAAGAAAAGAAGGAAAGGAAGCCAGTTATATGGATAGGGGGAGGTTTACGGAATGAAAGGAAGGAAGAAAGGGAAGGGAAGAAGGGACGAAGCTATTGGTCTCATCTGAAATGATTTGAATTTATTGCTGTTTATCTCATATGGATAGGGGGAGGGGTTTAAGGAAGGGAAGTAAGGGAGGGAGGATGGAAAAAACGAAGGAGGAAAGGAAGGAAAAACAAGACAGATGAGAGGGAGAAGTATAAAATTAGAAAGACGACAAAGAAATAAAGAGAAAAAAAGAAAGGGGAATCCAGAAAAGGTGAAAAGAAAAAGAAAGAAAAGAAAGAAAGGGAAGGGAAAGAAAGAACGAACGAACGAAAGGAAGGAAGAAAGAAAGAAAGAAAGAAAAGAAAGAAGAAAGAACGAAAGGAAGAAAAGAAAAGAAAGAAAGAACGAGAAGAAGAAAGAAGAAGAAAGAAAAGAAAGAAAGAAAGAAAGAAAGAAAGAAAAGAAAGAAAGAAAAAAGAAAAAAGAAAAGAAAAGAAAGAAAGAAAGAAAGAAAGAAAGAAAGAAAAGAAAGAACGAGAAAGAAAAAAAGAAGAAAGAAAGAAAGAAAGAAAAAGAAAGAAAGAAAGAAAGAAAGAAAAAAAGAACGAAAAAGAAAAAAAGAACGAAAGAAAGAACGAAAGAAAGAACGAAAGAACGAAAAGAAAGAAAGAAAGAAAAGAAGAAAAGAAAGAGATCACGTGATAGGTTTTAGTCGGTTGAAATAAACTGGTGGGTATCGGAAAAATGGGCGGGGTTGTTTTCGAGTTCGGTATATAATAAGTAAAACAACTTAGATTAATGACGGTCAGCAATTTCTAGCCGGTCGGCAGGGTTGTGGTGGGGTTCCTTACATTTCTGCATGGAGAGACAGTCAACATATTCGAAGCTCCCCCAACAGGGGGGGGGGAGCAGTGTAGTGCAGATATAAGAAAGAAAGAAAGAAAGAAAGAAGAAGAAGAAGAAGAAGAAGAAGAAGAGTAAAGTTAGTAAATTGTCTTTCTGTCAGTATTAGTCGGACAACAAGCGCTAGACCTGGGAGATTGTTTTTGCTGAGGTGGAGTCCCACACCTAATGTCACCTCCCAGTTTACCCAACCGATCAGATAAGCATAGCTGTGTAACTCATGCATTGCGTTAACGGGGATCGGTATCGAACCCACGGCCTTTCCTTTTGCTAAACGGATGTTGGACCTACAGAACAATCCAGAAAAAAGAAAGGAGGAAAAAGAAAACTTGCTATAAAATTCGGGCAAAAAACAGACAGAAGAATAACCACCACCACCACCACCACCACTACTACTACTACTACTACTAATTGGAAAAGAAAGATAAGTCTTTTTTTTTTAGATTCCTTTAAAAGAATAATGTTAAAGTCCGACATTGGAGTTGGAGTTGGAGGTGGAGTTGGAGGTGGAGGCCGGATGTTGTAACATTTCTTTTATCTGTTTCTTTTCATTCTTAAGTAAATCTATCGATTTTCTCGGCTGAAATTCCTCAGGTTAGAATTTCTACAAAGTCAATCGTTAAACGGCCTTGAATAGTTTCATTTCATTAAAGACTCCAATGGCGAATTTTGCTTCTCCAAATTTCTCACTTGTCGATCTCATTTCTTTGAGAGGGGGAAGGGGGGGGATTTAAGTTTTTAAAAATATCTGTATTTTTTCAACTGTATTCTTTAACTCTTTCCCTGTCAATACCTTTTTCTTTCTTTCTTTTTTTTTCTTCTTTCTTCGTTTTTTTCTTTTTTCTTTTTCTTTTTCTTCGTTTTTTCTTTCTCATAATTTTGTTCTTTCTTTCTTTTTTATTATTTTTTCCTTTCTTTCTTCCTTCCTTCCTTCCTTCCTTTCTTTCTTTATTTCTTTCTTTCTTTTTAAAAATTATCTTGTTATTTCTTTCTCTCTTTTTCATAATTTTTTTCTTTCTTTTTTGATTATTTTGTACTTTTTTCTTTTTTTTAAAAAATTCTTCTTTAATTTTCTTCTTCTTTTTATCTAATTATTTTTGTTCTTTCTTTCTTTTTTTTTTTTTTTCTTCTTTCTTTTCCCGATTTCTTTCTTTACTGAATATTATCTTCTTCTTTATTTCTTTTTTCATTTTTGTCTTTTTTGTTGTTATTATTGTGTTCTTTCTGTCTTTCTCATTTACGTTTCCTGCGATTCTTTCTTTCTTTTGTCCCCTTTCCTACTCCTTTTTATATAAATATATTCCCCTTATCTCATTCCCTCCCCCACCCCCTTCCCCCTTATTCATTGTTTTCTCCCTTTACAACTTTTAAACGTGTCTCCCAGATTTTTAACCCTCGGACAAAATATAACAATTACAATCGATTAATCGATCTCAAAATCAATCACAACAATAAAACATGAGAATGATGGGTCATTTCCTATAAGTCTAACATAAACAAAGGGAAACCACTCTTGACTTATAAATTATTTATTTTCCCATTAAACTAACCCTAACCCTAACCCCGTCTTCTTTCGTCCTAGTAGATCAATAAATAAATAAATAATTTATTAGTCTAGAGTGGTTCCCCTTTGTTTATGTTGGACTTATAGGAAATAACCGAATGAAGACGATGAAAAAGAATCATTTGTTCGCACTCAGTTATATGATTTCCCAATCGCCACAAAAGGGACCAAAAGTCTGCTTGTTGGCGCTAGGGGTTGCAGTCCCGCTTTTTGTTACGATTTTATGGGCCATCATTTAGGCTTCAAGCAAGAGCGCTTGTCCAGCGGAAATCCTTGGTAAAGAATCCTTTGGTTGTTCCTTGGTCCTCCTCAGTATTGCAAGTCCTTCGTCAATGATTGCAAATGGATGCCACTCCGTATCAGTGATTAAGTAGACAATCAGCCACGTATTCGGCCTGTTGATTGGCTGAGGTTTAAAACATGTGATCTCGCTTAGTCTATAAATTTAAGTGGTGTATTGTAGCACACCTTATATACAGAATAATCGCGTAGGAAGCGCGTGGTGTAATGGTTAAAGTCATGGGAAATGGACTCGTCGCCCGAGTTCAAATCCTGGACGTGGTAATTGCATTTCACTTAGCACTAATACCCTTGGGAAAGGTATGAATCCTAATCTCCCTCTAGCTATGGATAAATAGTAGGGCAGACTGGGTTCTTTAACCTTGGTTAGACAACCGATCTAGGAGAAGGAAAACTCTGAATTCAAACCTGTTGAACTCCTCTTAAGAAACTGACCTTGTGTCGCATACTGCTCGTGCGGAGGGGTTGGTATATATATATATATATATATATATATATATATACAGAATAATCCAGCACTTTTAACCACTGATATTGAGCTATCACTTCTAGTTAGCGGCTGATGAGAACAAGGCATCGCACGTGGTATTTATTACGCGTTGTATAATGAAAAAAAAAACGGAAAATTCTTTTCAGTATTCCGATCTATTCGACTCATAGATGAGACCCAATTTGCTGGACGGCCTACTCTGGCGTGCCAGAAGAACGTCACTTATGAGTTCATCTTTGCTTCTCGAGCAGTGCCCAGCGTGTCTTGTTCGCCTCGCACTGATAGTTTGTGTGATATGGGGCAGGTAGTCGTACTGCTGTTTTCTCGTGGGATGTTGTTTGCACGCCTTGTTTAAGATTATACACGCAGCATTCTTGTACAGTTCCCATCTAACTTATTCTCCAGGCACTTCGTTAGGGCCCAACTAGTGCAGCCGTACAGTAGCACTGATACAACTGCGATATATCTTATCTATATTCATATATAGATTAATAAAAATTGTTTTTCTATATATTCGTTTTATTATCATTTATTTATATATTCTTGTTTTTAAGTTGTTTATTTTTGTCTGTGTTTATGAGATGAGGTTTAATGTGAATAATTTTGATATTTCGGGCCGTTGCCCTCATCTTTATTGTGGTATGTATAAACACAATGTTCAGGTCCTGTAACCTCGGCCCTTGTTAAGGTGCTTCTTAATTACCTTGTTGGGTCAGTAAAACGATGTCTGGGTGAACATAAGTCCAAAATGAGTTATCTTCCCTTGTCGTGGTTCGTTGGGTCGATAAGTGGCGTTGGTGTTTGGCCACGAGAGGGAAGATCTGAATTCTATCTCTTTCCACTCAGGCCGACAACGAGTAAACATGGTCTAGGCACCTGCTGCCTTTTAAACCTTTAGGGGGCTTTGCCCCCAACATATCCAGCTACCAGTAAGTGACATTCTCTACGACGTGAGTTGTACGCCTATTTCCTCATAATACGTTTATGTATCTGTTGTGTATATCTTTGTCATGTAAATGTATCTCCGTCACTTACTTACACAAGCAAGCAAACAAAAGGTGTCACCCATTTTATTTACTGCTATGACGATCGTCACTACAGTAGCATGTCGTCAGGGGCTTCTAATCACAACACTTTAGCAGCGACACCGAGGGACAGTCCTGCATTCGCAGATCTCCATTTTCACTTTACAATGAAATGGTCAGTCCCTTTCAGACCCAACTGGCCATCGACGAAACCTCAGAAGTCGCTTGTTACCTACACACCTGTCGCTGCACAGAGCATGTGCGTGCACTACACCTGCAGACTGTCGTTGATTGTTGAAACTGCTCTGTTGTTGCTGCTATTACAAACAACCACGAACAAGTTATTTGGCAAAAGAATATACATGACAAGAGGACAGTGGATTGTATGAGGAAGAACACTCGTTGTACTTTGTCGGAATGTTTTTATGTATACACTTATACCCACGTTGGGAGGTTACTTTAAGCCTTCCAACGTTAATATAACACCCCCACATGTTATAAACTTAAATAAGTAATCATCAGGCGATAACCTTCAAGTGTGGTTCTGAACTCAAGTCCTGTGGTATAGTATCCTTTGGTAAGTCAATAGGTCCTGTGATATAGTATCCTTTGGTAAGTGAATCCTTTAGGTCCGTCGTCCAAGAAGATCCAAGTAGCAGTGAGCTAAGATTAGAATCATCCAGTATAAATACAACAACAGCAGCAGAGCACTGCCAGTGATTGGACAACAAGGCTGGTCACATGGTAGTCGGCGAGTCTATAAGTAGAAGTAGCCGTCTGGCACACACCTTATATCTACAAAATTAGCAAGCTCGCTTCGCAAACCATTGTTAGTGAGTTCGATTCTCATTGGGAGCCCCATACTTCTGGCTTTGTGCCATATCTAAGCTAAGCTTAGTAAATAACTATATCTACAAAATTCCAACAATACCCACGTTGGGAGGTTACTTTAAGCCTTCCAACGTTAATACAACACCCCCACATGTTATAAACTTAAATAAAGTAATCATCAGACCTAACCTTCAAGTGTGGTTCTGAACTGAAAGTTAAGAAGTCTGATGATGACTTTATTTTAAGGTAATTAAGAAACACCTAAACAAAGTCCGAGGTTACAGTGACATGGGCATTGTGTTTATACATACCACAATTAAAATAAGGACAACAATGTGAAATAACAAAATCATTCTTTATTTCTCTCATTCTTCTTGTTTGTGTAACACTATTCTCTCCTTGTCGGAATGGCCTAGATGATGACGTCACACGTTCGATACATCTAGCACTCATTTCCGAATGGAGAGATGACGTGTTAACACGTTTTTTACTCTTTGGTTCTTTAAATGGAATGATGGTGTGTTGATAAAGAAATATGTCTATACTTATCTCTCTCACCTCCGGTATAACATTGGGAGATCCTGGTTGGTGGGCAGCTGTTCAGTTGACTGGCAGTTCTATGAGTCAGGGAGTCTGGAACCAACTTGGGGGCTGAGGGGGACATCTTGCCTTGTGCCATTTAGAGTTTTTACTAATAACACAAGGCCACTCATGAGTATTTTATTTCCCCCTAAATCACAACTGCCGAGAGCAAGAAATTCCATGTCTTCCTCTGTTCACGCATTCTCCCAGACTCAATTCACACTTTGACCTCTGACCCCTCTTCCCTGCCACTTTGCCACGTCTTATTCGATCGTCCATTCAAACCATGCCATGTGTCTATGCGGAATCATCATTTAAACTTTTCCGTTCTCCTCTAACTCAAAATTCTTGCTTAAAAACTTTCCGTGCTAATTTTCACATCAGGCTCCACGTCACCGTACGTAGCATTTTTATTTATTCTTTTATTATGTTTTATCCTTTATTAATTTGTTTTATTTTTTAATCATTTTTTGAATTCATTTTTTTTTTTTAGATATCATTGATTTATACTCATATTATATTTTTTACTTACCTTTTCTAATGGAAAATGAGGGGTGAAAATCGTTTAACACACTCTCGGACAAAATTTTATTGAACTCTGGTCTTTGCTTGTCTCCACCAATTTGCCTTTACAAAAGAACGTGATTTCGATAGTTGTACAAACAAACATAGATACATACAGACAAGACAGACAGACAAACAAAAAGAATCTGTTTTATAGATATAAATAGTTTATTTCATTCAGCTTTTCTTAAGGAAAATTTGGGATACAAATTGTTTAATCCCCTCTCGGACAAAAATATTGTAGGTTTTTTTTTTAGCTTTGGTTTTTGTTCGCCCCCTCCCCCAAAGCACCTGCGATCGTCGCTGTACAAAAAACATACATACATGAGAGAATCGTTTTTGTTTATTCATGAATAGATTATTTTAATTTAACTATTCATGTGGAAAATGAGAGATGAAAGTTCTTTTTAACCCCCTCTCGGACAAGAATAGGATATGGATTTTATTGAACTTTACTCTTTGCTGATCGCCACCAATTTTTTTTTATAAAAGAACGTCGTCTTACAAACAAACATAACGACAGACAGATATACAGAACCTTTCGTTTATATATAAAAATATAATCCATATAATAGATTATATTTTTATTCACTTTAGGGGGTGGAATTTAAGAAACTGTGGTTTTACTGGTCTACACTAATTTTCCTTTATATAAGGACGTTATACAAACAAACATTCAACATACATACAGACAAAAGATTATATATAAAGTTAATAAAGTTAAACCTGATGAGTCAGATGTACCTACTAATAGATTCGCTTAGTAGCTCATCAGAGCAAGAATCTGACTAATAAGACTTGGAGCAATCGTACTTTTATTACAAAAACTAGTCCCATCGTGGTTCAAACAAATTAGCATTAACTAAATAAACCAACAAACAATTAAACAAAGAAAAGAAAAAACAAAAAACAAAAACAATTTCCATTTTTAAATTATATATATATATATATGAGTCGGGTGAATTAGACATTTTTGTCTAAGCTCCCTGAAATAGTCTATAATGCAAGATCTCTAAGTCTTTTGTTATTTATTTAAATATATATATATATATATATATATATATATATATATATATATATATATATATATATATATATATATATATATATATATATATATATATATATATATATATATATATATATATATATATATATATATATATATATATATATATATATATATATATATATATATATATATATATATATATATATATATATATATATATATATGTATATATTAGGGAATAAAAGGCCTTAAATACCATGGGTATCGTGGTTATGGACCATTTCCACTCGCGAGCATTTTAACCACGATACCCATGGTATTTAAGGCCTTTTATTCCCAAATAACTTTGCTCTGTTTAAAATAATTAAGCATTGAGCTCTCATACGGAACCTGAACTCTACAACAAACGACTGGTAGAGAATTAGGACCAGCCTAGAATCACCTTGTACCAAGAAACTTGGTACCGCACCAAAGTATATATATATATATATATATATATATATATATGTGTGTGTGTGTGTGTGTGTGTGTGTGTGTGTTAAGAGTAAGGAAATGAATTCAACGGTATATGTATAGATAAAAGGGTATGGAAACACACAATGTTGTTAAATCATATAAAATATTTTCATTTTAGCAGCATTGTGTGTTTTCATACCTTTTCTCTCTCTCTCTCTCTCTCTCTCTCTCTATATATATATATATATATATATATATATATATATATATATATATATATATATATATATAAAATATGTGTGAAAATATTTTTGAGCTGGTTATAAAAAACTGCTTTCGGCATACTTGCATTGATTTACTTAACAAAAAAAAAATGAACACCCACTATTTTTTCCTTTCACAAAGGAAATAACTTAAAGAAAACAGTGATAAGTAAATGATATATATATATATATATATATATATATATATATATATATCTGAAAACAAACGATAAGATTTTTGTTCTACTTTTTTAATGAAAAGAAAGAGAGAAAAGAATAGAAAAAGAAACGATGAACTTCAGCATTTAAGTAAGAAAACAAAAAACAAAAAAAATATATGTGTATGTATATATGTATATGTATGTGTATATATATATATATATATATGTTTGTGTGTGTGTGTGTGTGTATATATATATATATATGTATGTGTATGTATATATATATATGCATGTGTGAATATACATGTGTACATATATATGTGTGTATGCATATGTATATGTGTGTGTGTATATACATGTATACATATATATATATATATGTATGTGTTTATGCATATATATGTGTGTGTGTATATACATGTATTTATATGTGTATATACATGCATATATACGTATGTGTATATACATGTATAATATGTATGTGTGAGTATCCATGTATATATATATGTGTATATATACATGTGTGTATATATATATATATGTATGTGTTAAAAAAGAAAACAAAATGGCCGCCGTTAAAACCGGAAACAAACCAATTTGGCGGGTTGTCGCCCTCGTCGACATTAAAAATGGCGACCGGGATTGGCGCCGTTTTTAAAGACGATTTTCTCTTTGCAATAATGTAAAACACACGAGAAAGACCTATAAATATTAACGTCAATGTATTTATGAGTGAGTGGGCCTCGCGCGGACGAATATACGTCAGATGTGATGTAGTTGCCTTCGGGAATACTTAGACAAGTTCGTTTTATTTTCTCCTGAAATATTTAACATATCTATTCATCGACTTCGCGCTTAATCTCGTGTCAATGCACGCACTTAAACATTCATACACTTACTCATACAGACTACGTCAAAAAGTTTGTGCTAACTGAGAAATGATAGTTAGAGATTTATTTGAAATTTAAAAGTTACACGATTATAAGAATTATTATATGTACTTGTTCTCTACTGTACGTCGAATTGATGATGGACAAATCCCGAAAGACATCCTCTATGCAGAGCTTTCGTCTGGTAAAAGACAGATTGGTCGCCCCCAGTTGCAATTCAAGGATGTCTGCAAGAATGATCTCAGGTACTTTGGCATTGCTCCTTCCAGCTGGGAATATTTGGCTCAGGACTGCCCTCAGTAGCGCCAGACTCTACGTAGAAGACTGCTCATGTCAGAAGTCACCCTGATGCAACACCAGAAGAAAGCAGCAGCAACAAAGCACCGGCACATCAACATCTTCAGGGACAGTCTTCAAATGCGACATTGTGGTTGAGAATGTTTCTCAAACATCAGACTTCACAGTCACAGGAGGCGCTGTAACTTCAGAGGCACAAAATACTTTATTATAGTCTTCCGAGACTGAAATGCCAATAAAAATATATTTACTTTAAAAAAATGCGGGAACAAGTATTTATTTACCAACCCCTCCGCACGAGCAGGATGTGACACAAGGTCAATTTATTCGGCCGAGTTTAACAGGTTTTTATTACTGCTCTTAATACGTTTGAAAATGAAAACAATAATATTAGAAATCAGTAACAAGTAATTATGTATAAAACACAATTTTGTTAAAACCAGTATTCACACCATATGCTATGTAAACATTTAATTCTTAATGATAATATAACACACATCTTGTAGGATTTTAAGCACATAAATAACATGGGCTGTTTTGAGGTAAATCTATCTCAGCTAGACTTTAATAGAGACATTGTTAATAAATAAGATGCTAATTATGATTAAATAAGGAGTATTTAATAACCACTGGGTATATAGCGTATATAATTAAGGGAACTGTAACGTTGGTGGTGACGTAGTTTCGATTACTGACAGACAGAAACGTAATCTCCATTATAACAAAATTAAAAACTAGAAGCGGCTACCCAGAGTCGACGAGGTACAGGGAGAACCTGGTGTATTGATTTGTTTAGTGTTGAGATTTACAAATGCTCGACTTTTTAACGTAGAATTTCTATGTAGATTGTAATTTTCAAATATCTTCGAATATAAATCAAATGCTCATAATTTTGCACATAAAGCAAAAACCGTTGATATTATATATATATATATATATATATATATATATATATATATATGAAGTAAATGGAAGTGAATCCGACAGTATGAATTGAAATTTTTTAGAAACATCTTTTGTTTTTTTCTAAAAAAATTTCAATTCACACACACACACACACACACACACACACACACACATATATATATATATATATATATATATATATATATATATGTGTGAGAGTGAGTAAGTAAACTATGTGTTTATTTGATATGGCTTTTAGCCGACAATTTTTGTAGGATATGTGCTTAATTGAAGTCATACCTAATTTTGAAAATTAATTAGTTAATAATTAATGAATTTAGGCGGGCATATATGTTCAAATCTAAGGCTAAACAAATCGAGAAAATGTCAATCCCTGAATGTACATTTCGACCTATTAGGTCTCATCAGCAACGTTATAGACATGGGATTGCTCCGTGTGTAACTTGGCAGTCGAGGTTTCGAGTCACACACGGAGCAGTCTCCCATGTCTATTTTCTTCCCTTTCTTTCTTTATAATAAAAACGGAATGGTCCATTATTTAGCTGAGGTGACAACATTCATAAGAAATAAAAATTTAGCGAATAAGCAACACCAGATAACAAGGATTTAAATTTTTGTATTTCATCTCTCTCTCTCTCTCTCTCTCTCTATATATATATATATATATATATATATATATAGGAGGGTTGGAGTAAATCTGACAGAATGTGGTAAAGAATAGAGGAAAAAGTGGACAAAAAGAGCGAACTCAAACAAGTAGATGTAGGAGCAGAACTTCATCAGTCATGTATTAAAACATCAGTGCAAATACACATCCATGATAGATTTCTCCTGACCAATCAAATCCTTACAAACTCTTCCCATCCTCTTGAGTTCATCACTAAACTCACCCCCACCCATTCACTTTCTCTTCTATAAATACAAATGTATGTTTGCACTGATGTTTTAATAAATGACTGATGAAGTCCTGCTCAAAACAGGACGAAATATATCTTTCCTACATCTACTAGTTTGAGTTTGCTGTTTTTGTCCACTTTTTCCTCTATTCTTTACTACATGGTATTTCCCTGGAGACTGAGTGAAAAAAGTCTCCTCAGGTCTCCAGGACTCTTCTGAGTATTCTAGCAGATTGCAGCCATGCAGTATTCTGGATGGTCTCAATTCTTTCTCTGATTTCCAGATTCTCCAGTCTTTTTTCCAACCTTTTTGGGACCGTTCCAAGTGCACCAACTACAATTGGTATCACTTTGACCTTCATATTCCATAGCTTTTCAGTTCTCTGTCAAGATCCAGGTATTTGTTCATTTTTTTCTTCATCTTCGTGGCCTGCTGGAACTGTAAAATCCACCAGTTGACAAGTTCTTTCTTTTTTGTTAATCAACACTAGGTCTGGTCTCCTTGCCGGGATAAGGTGATTATTACTGCTCTATGCTTTTAATATATTAAGCACTTTTGGATTATTTACTGATGCCACTGCGATGGAAATATTAAAGCGGCAATTGGATACTATATATATATATATATATATATATATATATATATATATAGATATATATATATATAGTTGCGTGTGTGTTGTTTTTAAGTGCATTCTGGATATCACATGTTTTTTCTCGTGAGACTCGTTTTTATGGAGGAATTCCTCTTCTGTTTTTTATGTCCTCTTTAAATAGCAAAGAAAAGAAAAAAAAAGATGGAGGATGATATTGTTTTTCGAATCTTATCTCTCTTTTATTCTTCCTTTTCTTAACGTCCATTTCCGTTAAGAGAAAATGGTTTTCTCTACATCAATTGAAACTGACAAGACCGACCAACACCCACCCACCCACACCTACCCGCCCACACATCCAGTCGCCAGGTTGGGGTAGCAGAGGTATCACACACTACCCCATCCCCCACCCAGCAGCAGCAGCCTCGGAAAACAGTGACTTTGTCGGAGATAACGTCTGTTTTATACACAGAAGTTAATATTTTGATCCACTCGGCCAGAAACGCCATTTTTCATCATCATCATCATCATCATCATCATCATCATCATCAACAACAACAACAACAACAACAAACAACAACAAGTCGTGCTGATATCACGGATTCATTTCACTCTTTCTCACAATCAGCCCCTATCGGTCATCTCTCTACGGCATCCAGTGTCCGTACAGAGCTGCTGATGAACGTAAGTTTTTTTTTTTGCTAATTAATTAAGACTACAATTTACTCGTTGGCAGGATAAAGTGCCCAACACAGTCGTGCTGGATTGCGCTGACATGAACAGCATGTTCTCCATTCTCTGTGAGAGGTGCCTTTGTTGGCTTGGACATGTCAGGAGAATAGAAAATGGCCGCATCCCAAAAGATCTTTTGTACGGCGAATTAGTAAAAGGCTCCCAATCGGTTGGTAGACCACGCCTACGTTTAAAGATGTCTGCAGGAGAGCATGAGGATATGCCATATTGACATAAACACGTGGGAGGTAGATGCAAAAAATAGAGCGCCTGGTGCCTTAACATTAAGCAAGGCACGAAGAGGGTGAGACAGAGAGGAGAGAAGCCTCGACAGAAAAGAGAGCCAGAAAGAGAGAAAAGCCAGCAGCACCAGAAAGCATCACAGTTTGTGTGCATTCAGTGCACCAAAGACTGTCACTCAATAATTAGCCTGCAGAGTCACTTGCGCAGATGCAGATAAAAAATTTTTATTTTTTTATTTTTTATTTTTATTTATTTATATTTTAAAAAACTTTTTTGGACACTACACCATCGTCCTTACGGGACGGAAAGGATCCAATAATAACAATTTACCCATAAATACTTTATAACAAAAACAACTTTAAAAAATTAAAATAAATTAGTACGCAAGTATCGTTTAAAATAAAAACCAACAAACATCCAAATACGAAACGACAAAAAATATTGTTGTGGGGTTTTTAAGGGTAAAAATAAGACAAACGACTGGTAACAATGGATACAAATGTATTGAACAAAAAGGAGTAGAAATTTACAGCAAAGAAAGTGGAGATTGCGTCTGACCATACCGTTACGAGCTGACTCGCATTTGCTTCGTCGTCAAGCCACAATTGTCCCTGCTACTTATAGTAGTCGTCGGCACATTCCATTTATGTACATAGGTTATATCACCTATAACAAATATTCAATTTTTCTTTTTTTCCCTCCCCCCTTCCATTTCTTCTCTACAGAAATTAGGGAATACATTGTTTGTTTACATTTACACTTTTATCGACAACGGTTTTAGCCATTTGTTAACATCGTCGTGAATCGTGTTTAGGGGTTACATTTTTGTTTTATTCTTTCTTCTTGGGGATTCAAATTTTAACCACATTTTTTGAAACTCCTTTTTTTTATCTATTCAACCCATAGATATGACCCAAACAGTCACCACCACTCCGGGTCAGAGTGGATTTGGGAATAATGCCACTTGATAGTAATGTCACTGATCCTTGTAGCAGTTAATTCACAAGCATATCCGTCATCCAAGTCGTCTCGCTAAAAAATTCGCACTGTCTTCGGTTCAAATGGCTGCATTTTATTGAACTACTTGCTCACGCATGCAAATAACTGATAGTCTTAAAAGGGCTTGTTCCGCCCATCCGCAGCGACAAAACTGCAAATGGCGTCCGCTACGGAGCAAATGAAGCATCGAGGACGATTAACATCAGGTAACATTCCTCTACGGAGATCTGCCGCCACCGAGGGCGGTCCCGAGCCGAATTTTCCCAGCTGGAAGGGTCAATGCCAAAGTACCTGAGATCATTCTTGCAGATCCTTGAATCGCAGCTGGGGGCGACCAATCTGTATTTTACCAGACGTAAGCTTTGCATAAAGAATGTCTTTCGGGATTCGTCCATCATCCATTCGACGTACATAACCCAGCCATCGACGTTGTCTCAGTAAAGAACACAAGCGGGGGAGTTGAGCTCTCTCTGGAACTGCTGTGTTAGTAATCCTGTCCCTCCAAGTGATGCCAAGTATACGTCTAAGGCAGTAATACCTAGGAAACTAAACCCCTCAGTCACCGCCTTTTAGCACAATTAGGTTGTCAGACCCTCTGGTCTCACTCCCCAGAGCTCGAACATTGGAACCTCATGACTAGATCCAGTTCAGCAACATACCCAGGACATTAAGACCCTCAACCACCGCCTTTTAGCACATATCGTGTTATTGATCATGTTTACTTTAACATTTTCGTATAATTTTATTTCTCCTAAAAAGGACAGAATGTCGTCGAAGCTGACATTTTCAAATAGATCTTTCATATTATTTGCATTTAAAAGACATTTTCGGATGAGAGCGAAATCTCCACATTCTATGAGAAAGTGTTTAACATTCCAAGTTGTTTGATATGTTTCGAATTTAGTTTGATTAAGAAGAAATAGCAAAATAAAAAGACACCCTCAGGGCGATGTAAAAATAATTTTTTTTAAAGATATTGCCTGCGGGGATGGGAGCTGAAAATTCAATGTCATAGAGTGTGTACCATAAGTATGTAAAATCGTCAAATTTATTAAAGGAGTAAAAAAAAAAGAAAGAAAGAAAGAAAGACAATTTGAAATGGAAACAGCTCCGATAACTTTAAATATTATATTAGAATAAAATAATCTATATATAAATATATAACGCCGGGCATCTATTTATTGAAACAATGAGGATTGTCTAACGTTGCATGCTCACATTTTGAGTATATTTATTCTATGTTATGACGTTGGATTATGTGTTGGGTAATGTGACGTAAGCAGTGACACAGTTTTTGTTAAAGACAAAAACCGGAAGCGAATCTCCATTATTAATAGAAAATATGCTAAAAAACAAAGCGTTTATCTTTTTGTTGTTGTTTTTATGGAATCGTTTGAAAATTGTGTTATCTGTAATTTGATTGACTAATGTCTCCTACCAGATCATTTCCATCTGGCCAATGACATTCAGTAAACGTTTTAGTTTTCCCTAAAGAAATGTCACTATTCATAAACTGCAATCTGAAGAAAAAGTCCAAGAAAATGAAAAAAAAAACTCTGCAATGCTCGACAGTGTTTGTAAGCGTTCCTTAGTAAAATATATCAGTGCCTTCACGGACAGCTGTTAACTTTGAAATGCTAAATAGATAACTTCCCTCCTTCCAGATAGAAGCATCAATATCATAATGGACAGTTGTACACTATGATACGATAGTTAGAACCCTTCACTCCTTCCTAGATAGAAGCATCAATATCATAATGGACAGCTGTACACTATGATACGATAGTTAGAACCCTTCCCTCCTTCCTAGATAGAAGCATCAATATAATAATGGACAACTGTTAACTATAAAATGATAATTAGAACCCTTCTCTCCTTGCTAGATAGAAGCATCAATATCATAATGGACAGCTGTTCATTATAAAATGCTAATTAGTACCATTCAATCCTTCCTAGATAGGAGCATTAATATCATAATGGACAGCTGTTCACTATAAAATACTAATTAGAACCCTTCACGCCTTCCTTGATAGAAGCATCAATATAATAATGGATAACCGTTACGGGAACCCAGTATGTACACGGATCGTCTACTAAATCCGTACATTTACCTGACCGTGTCTTAAATCAGTTACTGACACGCAATACGATCTCGTGAATTGCATTGTCGGTTGGTTGATAGATTTTAACGGCATAGCAAACCTTCCGAAGTCGTAGAGGTTAGGGGGGAATTATTTACTCAACCCGTTAACCACAAATACGATTTGGACAAGGTCACAATTATGGGGCACCCAGTGATGATCGAGCTCACTTCTTCTTAAATAGACACATCAATATATATTAATTAGAACCGTTCACTCCTTCCTAGATAGAAGCATCAACAACATCATGGATCGCTGTTACGGAATCCCAGTAGATTCACAGGCTCGTCTGAAATTGTTTGTATGAAGTGACGATCGAAAACAACCACTATAATCAATTTCTCCAACCGTAAAAGTTCCCTAACACACTCTTTTGCCTGCAACACTATCACAGTAGTCCTTGCTCAATCAGTCAACAATTGAATGGTTCGAACGCACGTCTCTCTTCACGTTAAGAAGTCCATGTATGGAGGTAGGCCTTAAATTATGGTAACTGCTCTCCCCAAGATCTTACATCCGGGCTAATCACACTCTGCGCTGCCCTATCCGTGCGAATTT
>CM042171.1:58282506-58285006 GCA_023376005.1 Doryteuthis pealeii | reverse complement strand
TACCTTGAAGAAGGTCTGACAGACGCGAAAAGTTATTGCGTCGACATTATCACTGAAATAAACTTCCATCAGTGTAACATCCCCTATTTGCCTACATTTCTCCGCATATTGCGGATTGATTTCTCATTTTACTGCCATATTTATATATATATATATATATATATATATATATATATATATATATATATATATATATAATTTATAGTCTATTCGAACACTTACATTCAGCCTCGATTCATGTCTATAAAACACATTTCTTATTTTTCATAACACATATGTTACCTATGCAATATGCGAATCATGCGCGAAACCCTTATAACTCAAAACTCTCTCTCTCTCTCTCTCCCTCTCTCTCCTCTCTCTCTCTCTCTTATATATATATTATATATATATATATATATATATATATATATATACATAAATTTCCTAAAGCGTTTAAGATTACTTTACGCACCCAGAAGTTCATTCTAGAAGTATTAAAAGATGTCGGGTACATCTCTCTCCCTCTCGCTCCCCCTCTCTCCCCCTGTCTATCCATCTGACTGTCTGTATCTCTCCCCCACCTACCCCCCTCTCTTGCTCTCTCTCTCTCTCTCTTATATATATATTATATATATATATATGTATATATATATAGTGTAAAAAACCCAAAACTGCGTAATTACACATCCTTATTTTTGATTTTACAAGGACTAGTAATATGCACACTTCGAGCGTTAGTATCTAAGTAATACGCAAAAACATAATAAATAGATATACATCCCCTATAGATCAGGATAATAGATTAAGATTGTGGGGAATAAAATAAAATTAAAATAAAGAAAATGAAAAATAACAAACTCCGATGAGCCTTCACACCAGAAGCGCCCTCCAAGCATGTGCAGGAAAAGGGGTCCACTTCCGACCCCAAAAAGAATCTCTCGGCCATTCTGAATTAGACCTTAACTGGGACCAGACATTATTTCTGGACGGGCAGATATTTCCCCTCCACATGATGGCTATGACCAGTGAATAAAGCCTAAATACTAAAATTACATTTTGTCTTTGTCTCTTCCTTTTCTTTGCTTGAATTCCTTTTCAGCTTGACCATCAAATAAGATGGGGTTAAAAGCAAACCCTAGGAACACACACCAAGAATGACCACCGACCTCTTAAACCTCCCGTTACCCCAAAGTATATATATATATATATATATATATATATATATATATATATATATATATATATCACGGAATTTACTATAAAAATTTAAAACATTAAATTCAGTTGTTAATAATAATTATTTCTCTTCCAAAATGACAGTGGAAAAAAATAAAGTCATTTATTAATTTAAATACCCATTGGGAGAATGCATCTCCAACAATCAAAAACGATGAGTTACATTGACTACACCACAACAAAATTATCAAGAAGACTTACAGCATGAAATAACCCAACAAGGGTTGACATTAGGGTAGGTCGATTTTTTCACTTTCTTAGAAATATCAAATTGTTCATCTATGCGAAAGTTGTGTGTTAGTATACTGAATAATGATACTAAAAAATTAGATCTTTTACTTGCACCATTATTTGTGGAAATAGCATCAAAGATTAAATATCGTCTACTAAAATTCACAAAAAAATCATCGTTTTCGCAAAATTTAGCCTTTAGAAAACGAGGAATTTTAGTGCATTTTAGTAGACGATCTTTGATGCTATTTCCTCAAATAATGGTGCAAGTAAAAGATCTAAATTTTGATATCAGTATTCAGTGTACTAACACACATCTTTCGCATGGATTTGATATTTTAGAAAAGTAAAAATAGACTTACTCTAGTTCAGTGGTTCTCAACGTGGTCCAGCTGGACCATCTGTGGTCCACAGAACATTTCTAGTGGTCCACAGAGAGTTCGAAGCCACAAAAATGTTTTAGCGATTTCACAAAGATTTAACTAATTTAGCGCTTCTTATAATGACCCTCCCCAGTTGAAAATCTCTATTTAAGCGCACGTCGATGATCGGTGTAAAATGAATTGTATTGTCTTACTTTAACACGTGTGCTAGCCGCTTGCAGCAACATTCAAGAAAAGTAGGATTGGTCCATGGGAATTTTTTGAATAAAAAATGGTCCATAAGCCGAAAAAGGTTGAGAAGCGCTGGTCTAGTTGATATGCCGTAAAATCCAATAAAGAAAGAAAGAATGTTGTATTTATGAAGTTTAAGCCAGCATAGCCCAATCCTCCAATCATGGGGAATCCAGTGAGGCTTGAACCCGTATCCAACAGCGAGAGAGTCAAACTGCTGAATGGCAAGGATCTTGACTGCCAGCTGCGTCTTGCTCTCCCCCCCCCCCTCGAGAAAGAAGTGCAAAATATTTTTATGACGTTTGGTCACCAGTGGCGTCAGTCGTTAACCTTGGTAGGCCGGCCTTCCCACTCTTTTCCGTTCTCGGCGGCAACAGAACTCGTATTATGTCTGTACCGATCCACCTTGCCCGGGAGACGAGGTCGAAAGGAAGAAG
>CM042171.1:58237506-58277506 GCA_023376005.1 Doryteuthis pealeii | reverse complement strand
TCGAGCCATCCTTTGTTGGATTACAACTTGTCAAGTTCATTTTCTATAAGAAAAAAATAAAAGTATCGAATTTTATGCGATACATTGCGTTGTAAGTGCCTTCAAGTAAAAAAATTTAATATATATATATATATATAATATATATATATATTGTGTGTGTGTGTGAGTATATATATATATATATATATATATTATATATATATATATATATATAGTATCAAGTTGCCGCTTTAAACTTTTCCATTGTAAAGTAAATAAACCAAAAGTGCTCACAATATGTGAAAATCATAGAGCAGTATATATATATATATATATATATATATATATATATATATATATATAATGCTAATATATCATTATTAGGGTGAAATAAAGTGTCTACCATGGTTTCAATTAAATTGAAATGATTTCATCAGGACCCTACCCTTCGTTTAACTAAGTCGATATAATTCCTTAGTTAAATTAAAGATATTTTTCGGATAATAACGGTTGAACGCTACGTTATTTTCGACTTAGTTAAACGTAGGGTAGGGTCCTGATGAAATCATTTCAATTTGATTGAAACCATGGTAGACACTTTATTTTGCATCTAATAATAATATTATTAATATAAATATATATATTATATATATAATTTTGAGACACACACACACACACACACATACACACCACACACACACAACACATTAATATAATAATATTATATATATATATATAATATATATATATATATATATATATCGGCTTGAGATATTCAATATTGCGTAATATCTTTTTTTTAAAAAGATGTTTGTATACCCATTTCGTCATCGGAGAGGTGAGTGCCCTTCTTTTGTTAAAAGATTGTCGTCTCTTTATATTCTTTGGCGTATTAAGTAATCACGGTCGCATAAAATTCTTGACACTGCTTCCATTAACTTGTCAAGATCGTAGCTGAACGCTGTGATGAGGTTCTCTGACGTTCGATATGCTTATTCCCTTCAATCAAGGCAACAAGTAAAAAAATCTATGTTCACTGGAACCTCACTATCCGCGGAATTCGACAATCGATGACACACTCACTCATCCGCGGTCGACTCACTTAGTGCCCTCTGTATCTGTTGTATACTGGCAAATATGATTCCATACACATGTTTATATTGGACTATTTTGTATATATATATATATATATATATATATACTATAATATATAATATATATATTATATATATATATATGACCGTCTGAGGATTGCATATTATGCATGAAACTGCAGTTACGGAATATTAACACCGTAATATTTAATCTTTCATTTTAGACTGCTCTGCTATTTTAGCCTTAAGCACCTTCATATGCTAATACTTTTCACATTCATTCTCCATCATGTTATATATATATATATATATATATATATATATATATATATATATATATATATATATATATATATATAGAGGTTGATTTAGAAGGCTATCACAATGCAGGTGTAAAGAAAAAAAAACGGTAACAATGGTGTTGTGTGTTAACTTGTTAGAGACCGATCCCCCCTCCCTTCCCAATAAGAGTGCACCCTCCCCACACAAGAACAAACCTTTTAAAAATTAATCCTACCCTTGCGTCCACAAAGTAGATGTATTAAGTGTTCTAACATCAAACCATTTAGCTCTCTAGGTATATATATACAAACCCCTCCATACAGGTTAACACACAACACCATTGTTACCGTATTATTATTTTTCTCTCCTTTTCTTTACACCTGCATTGTGATAGCCTTCTAAATCAACCTCCTAACCAATATATACACAATGTTTCAAGCAAATTATAAAACTCTCTTATATATATATATATAATATATATATATATATATATAATATATATATGTTGTTTATAGTCAGATATTTTCAACAGCCCCTGCAGCAATGTCCCACATACCTACAACCAATTAAAAACCCACCAACGTTTATTGCCTTGTCTTCCCAGTTCGATGGTAATTGGAACTTTAATTATTCTTCATCTTTGTTAGCATTTCATCTCGGCCTATTCATGTTATGCATGCGTCATCCAATGATCTTTATTTTCAATTTTTTCACATGCAATGATCACGTCATCAGCTCTCGTAAACAAACGCACATATAAAAATTAACGGTTAATAACATTATATTCACACATTCACTATACACTTAACATTTTTCATTTTTCTCCCTCACAAAAATTTCTCTAACAGTGTCCTGATGATGGTTTAATACCGAAATACTTAAGTATTGACACATAAAATTGTTTCCTCTGATCGTAACATCCTGTGTTTGTTATTTTTTTTAAAACATTTCTTCACATATATATATATATATATATATATATATATATATATATATATATATATATATATATATATTGTTGGCTGTCAACTCGTGTTCGAGTAAGACCATTTCCTGTTTTTTTTATTATCTTAGTTGGGTGCCAGTAGCATTTGACATTCTATCCTTGTGTTTTCTCAGATGACTCAGCAGGCCAGCCCTGGAGAGATATACTTTTTCACATAAACTACATGCTGGAACTTCTCAACTTTGAATGTTGCTGGGCTGAAAATTACCCTTTCTATTCATTGTTGCATGTTTTAGCTTTCGCTGCTTTATATTTTATTATTTCTTTACCGCTATGTTAAACATCAGTCAGCCGCGGTAAAGCTGACCAGATTGTAATTTGGCAAGCAATGTTTAGGACACCTTTTCTAGTCCCACCTCGCATTTGAGTTAGCAGTGCTATCCTAAACAGGGTTGCTCGACATTAAGATAAGCTCTGAGCCGCCAGTGTGCAGGGTTGAAACTACATCTTTCCAGTTAGTTAAACCTGTACGCTTTGCTATACCTCCATCGCCACTGAACATTAAGGAAAAAAAGTTAAATCAGGAAATACGTGTGCTGAAGAGAATATTTTTAGTGGATATAGTGTGCACAGAACTAGTTCCACTTGTTGGTAATCAGAATCAGAGAGAACAGAGTGACGAACAAATTCGACAAGACTGCAAGACAAGGATTTCTCAAAGTGGTCTTGCTACACATCTGGATACAAACCAAGGTATTTCTACCTCCCTGATATATAATATATACATTGAAAATTAGACTAATCATCATCATCATCATCATCTATATATATATATATATAATATATATATATATATATCAAGATGGGGCACAAGGTCATTTTTAAGCAGAATTTAACAGGGTTAAAATTCAGAGTTTTCCTTCTCCTAGATGGGATACCAAGCCATTTCTGATGGTTCCATATTTTTCCAAGGATATTAGTCTGTAAAAATGTTAGCGTGACTGGAGTTCGAACTCGCTTATTACAATGTCGCAGTCCAATACGCTGGCCATTACACTACGGGGACTCACCTACTGCAGTAGACATCCATTTAAGAACAGTTGTGGTTCTATTTAATCCATAGCTGGGGGATGAGGCCGTTCATATATTTCCTAAAAATATTAGTCCGAGTGTACGTGATAGCGCGACTATATTTCGAACTCGCTTACGACGAGGTCGCGATCCAGTGCGTTAGCCACTATACCACAAGTACTCAGCTACTGCAATAGAGGTGTGGCCTATTGTCGGTATCAGCCGGATAGTGAGAGTGTCCACCCCTTTTTCGCTAATGCTAGATTAGGGAGTAGTACACCTACCGTAAGCATCTCACTTTACCGCACGGATCAGGTTACCTAAGCTGGTCTACTCATATCCTTGCTGTCCTTTTTTATCTAATCTAATATTTGATTATATCAGAAACATTGATATATCATGCACCCAGGAGTTGAATGTTTTGCTAGTATCAACAATATTTAATAATATTTCTTTTAATTTAATCAAATTTAACTTAATTAAAAAAAGATGTTAGGAAACAATCTGTTTTAGTTTGACAATCAATCCGATATTTGATTTGATTTTTACGTTTTATACCAATTAAAAGTTTTAGTCGAATTTTCTGTCGCAAAAATTAATTGTTATAAAAGATTAATCCAAAATAAAACAGACAAGTTTCGCCAATTATGTGTTTTATATTAGGAATTGTTTTAATTATTTTTAGTGAGAATAATTCTACAGAGTTTTGTGTTTAAGAATTGATTTCTAAACAAAATACAGTATATATAAATTATATATACTAGCAAATATATGTACCCTCCTCTGCGTGCAAGTATTTAAGTTTTAATGTTATAAAATATTATACTAAATTAGAAAGGCTAATGAAACTAAATAAGAATGCAGATGAAAAGATTTGAAAAACGAAGAGGGTATAATGGAAAAATAGAACAACTGAAACGTACTCTTCCATCACTCCCGTCTTTCATTGCTAAATTTTCCCAAACTATTTAGTTAAAATAGGAAGTAAAGAATAAAATTACAGTTATTTCTTCTTTTTAATGGATTTTTTAAAAGATTCATCCCTGATTTTTGCTCATATTCATTAAGATAAAACCAAACAATTAGAAATCAATAATACTAAGCACATATTTAGTAAAATCAATTTTTTTATATCAATATGTTACTTAGCCTTTCTGTTCACATTGTAAACTGATATGTTGTTGTATATATAAATACAATTGCATGTTATTAGTATGTAGATAAGGCCAACACTTAACAATTAACAAAAATAGAAATGAATTATTATGAACCTTGATATCTCTACTTTCTGTAAGAAAAAGACAGAACGTGATTTTTAAAGGATCACTAATTAGGACTGAGTCTATTCTAGTAGTGACCACCCCAAGTAGAGATTTAAGGTTTGAATTCAGAGTTTTCCTTCTCCTAGATTGGTTGCCTAACCAAGTTTAAAGAGCCCAGTCTGTCCTACTATTTATCCATAGCTGGAGGGAGTGTAGTTGGATTCATCTCAAGGGAATTAACGCTATGTGAACTGCAGCTTTGTTCAGAATTTGAACACTGCCGACGAGTCCATTTCCTACGACTCTAACTATTACACCACGGCCTTCAAAAGCTGGTGGGAGAGTAGTTGGATTCATACCTTTCCCAAGGGTATTAGCGCGATGTGAACTGTAGCTTCGTCCAGGATTTGAACTCGGGTCGACAAGTCCATTTAAAAAGTTAAAACGCTGTCATTGTACACCGTTTTCTTTATTCCCTACCTCCACACACTAAAGAGTTCTACTTTTAGCGGCTGCCTCTTGAGCTAAACTAAATTCAGTATATGATCACTTATTTCCTTTTCATAGTCGCCAAATACCGGACAGATGATGTTCCTTAGCAGATGAAAATATATAAATATTCAATCTGATAGCATTGTCCTGTAAAATCAAAGAGTGAAATGTTGAAGTCGACTCTCCAAAGACGGGACGATATTTTCTTTGTCCGTGGAAAAATTAATTCTTTTCAGTTGGATCGTTGCTTTGTAGTGTTACGTCTTTGTGGATGGAATGATTTCGAGTGAGTCAAAAAAAAAAAAAGACTCGGATGAATAAATGAATAAGAAATCATTAAAATTAATGAATTAATAACCGGGCAGTCGGTGTTGGCTATCTACATGCATAAATTCATGGACAGATCAGTTGAGTAGTATTAAAAGGCGCGAAAAAGAGTCCAATCTATCTATTTCACTATATATATATATATGTTATATATATATGTATGAGTATGAGCAAGATGGAATGAAATTCATATATATATTATATATATATATATATATATATATATATATATATATATATATATATAGAGAGAGAGAGAGAGAGAGAGAGAGAGAAAGAGACTTGATAAGTCGAAATACGGTGTCTGTGGATGACTATATATATATATATATATATATGTGTGTGGTGTGTGTGTGTGTATATATATAGTCATCCACAGATACCGTGTTTTCGACTTATCAAATCTCCTCAGTGTGTCATGACATTTGTAAGCTATCTAAAGCCTGGATAAAAACTCGATCGATTCAGCATCATTGGGCATCTTAATCGCACGGCTATCGTCACCCACAGAATGCGAAGGGGATTTTAACTTTTTTAAAAACACACATCTGTATGTATATAAAGGCCGCCATAGAGTGCTCCATCTCTTTATATATATATATATATATATATATATATATATATATATGTGTGTGTGTGTGTGTGTGTGTGTGTGTATGTGAGTATGTGTATGGTGTGTGTTTTCTGTCTTTATTTATATCTTGTCGATCTATCTGTATTTGCACCCCCCTCTCTCTCTCTCTCTCTCTCTCTCTCTCTCTCTCTCTCTCTCTATATATATATATATATATATATATATATGTATGTCTGTCAGTCTAACTGCGTCTGGATATCTATGTATCTATCTGTGTCTGGACTTCTCCCTTTATTGGCAACCCCACACATATACACTTCTTTTTATCTTCAGTCAAAATCGAAAACACATATCAACGTCGGCATGTATCTATTTATCTACCTATATCTGTTAAGTGTCCGTGGTATAATGGTTGTCGTCGAAGGAAATAGACACAGCGATACGAGTTCAAATCCTTGACGAGACTGGTTGCTTTTCATATGGCCCAAATATTTTGGGAAAGGTATGAATCCAACTCATCTCTATGGGTAAATAGTAGGGCGGATTAGGCTCTTCAACCTTGGTACGTCAACTGGTCTTCAAACCTGGTAAACTCCGCTTAAAAATTGACCTTGTGTCACATCCTGCTCGTGCGGAGTATTTGGTAAATACATATTTTGTATAACTGTATCTGAGATGGCATTCACCCCAGAGTCGGTTGAGTTGGCTCCATCCAACACATTCACCTCATCCCGAAAGAAGGCAGACCACGCGCAGAGATCCTTATCTTCTACTAAAATGCACTAAAAATCCTCGTTTTCTAGAGGCTAAATTTTGCGAAAAGGATTTGTAGTGCATTTTAGTAGACGATCTTTAATGCTATTTCCTCAAACAATAATGCAAGTAAAAGATCTAATTTTTGGTCTCAGTATTCAGTATACTAACACACAACTTTCGAATAGATGGACAATTTGATATTTCTAGAAAAGTGAAAAATCGACCTATCCTAACATTGTAGTGGCTAACGGGCCGAAGTATTTGAAATTGTTCACTTCTGCCTATATACGTTTGCGTTCATCATAAATCCATTAAATCAATTTAAATCAATTTAATCAATTAAAATGCTGTCAAAAATTCAATGGATAATAATCGCTTTCTCCCCCCCCCCCCTCACCTTTGCCTCGGAACCACAAGGTTCCCGTTCCGATACCGGCCCTCACTAACTCAGAGAGAGAGCGAAAGAGAGAGAGAGAGAGAGAGAGAGAGAGAGAGAGAGAGAGAGAGAGAGATTACAATCATTCTTATACACCTCACACTCACATCTATATATCTACCTAAATATCACTCGCTCTCTTTCTTTCTCTCTCTGTCTCCCCTCTCTCCCTCTCTCTCTATATATATATACAATATATAATATATATAATATATATCGGGAAAGAGGAGATAGATAAGATAGAGATAGAGAGAAAGAGAGGAGAGAGAGAGAGAGAGAGAAAGAGAGAGAAGAGAGAGAGAGAGAGGGGGAGAGAGAGACCTACATCTTCACATCTATCTATCTACCTTTCAATAATAATCTCTTTTCTCTCTCTGCCCCCTTCTCTCTCTTCTCTTTCTCTCTGTCTCTCTTTTCTATATGTACACACACACACACACACACACACACACACACACCACACACAACACACACAACACACACACACACACACACACACACACACCACACAATATATATATATATGTGTGTGTGTAGAGAGAGAGACTGACAAACAGACCCAGATAAAGAGTGAAAGAGAGACAGAGACAGAGAGCGTTCGATTTCTTATACCAACCAATCAAAATGTTTGCACATATTCGTGTACACCTAAATCTACACACATCTATCTATCACAGACTCATATCTATCTATCTATCTATCTATCTATCAATTACACATTCATATCTATCTATCACTCATGATGTATGTATCTATCTATCTTTCTATCTATCAGACTTATATCTATCTATCTATCTATCTATCTATCTATCTATCACACACTCATATCTATCAAACTCCTATCATAGACTCATATGTATGTTTGTATGTATGTATCTATCCATCAATCACTGACTCATATCTATCTATCTTTCAATATATCTATGTCTCTATTTATCTATCTATCACATGTTTATATCTATCAATTACACATTCATATCTATCTATCACAGACTCATGTATGTATGTATCTATCAGCCTCATATCTATCTATCTATCTATCTATCTATCTATCTATCACACACACATATCTATCACAAACTCCTATCACAGACTCATATGTATGTATGTATCTATCTATCAGCCTCATATCTATCTATCTATCTATCTATCTATCTATCTATCCATCCATCCATCTATCTATCTATCTATCTATCTATCTATCTATCTATCACACATATCTATCACAAACTCCTATCACAGACTCATATGTATATATGTATCTATCTTTCAGCCTTATATCTATCTATCTATCTATCTATCTATCTATCTATCTATCTATCACACACATATCTATCACAAACTCCTCACAGACTCATATATATATATGTTTGTATGAAATTTATCTATCAATCACTGACTCATATCTATCTATCAATCTATCAATCTATCTAGCTATCTATCTATCTAGGTCATAAATAATCATAAGTTGAATTTTTAATTTAGACAGCATCTTAATCTTCAAATGTTTGTTCAGATGTTGAAAAGAATGAAGAAAAGAAAGATGGTCCTTTATTTTCTAATTCCACCTTCACAACAGACGACACAATCTTATGGAAAGACACAAGCTCCATTATTATCATCCTTTATGCATTCACAAAAAAAGGGCGGGGAAAATGAAAAAAAAAATGAACAACAATAAAAGTTAGGAAGAAAGATATTATTTCGGTACTGAATTATGAATTCAATTAATTTTCCGGTTCTTTGAAAAAGCGAACTTTCTCTTCTTTTCTTGATTGTCTTGTCTCTATGCACAGATGTTAAGGCCTTCCATCTTGGATTTAAGATGTCTTCTTCTTTTTTCGGCGGGGAAATGCACACCAGTTCAAAGGTTTATTGAATAGTGTTATAGTCACGTTGATAAAATAGATTCTTATTAACATTTACACTAAAGAATCATCAGATGATATTTTAATGATTATGTTACACAGACATACGTGCTTGCTGAACAAACGCTAAAGAACACTGTATATACATACAGTATCTCTCTCTCTCTCTCTCTCTCTCTCTCTCTCTCTCTCTCTATATATATATATATATTATATATATATATATATATTTGGAGAGTATGTGCTTAATTGAAGTCGTACCTAATTTTGAAAATTAATTAGTTAATAATTAATGAATTTAGGCGGGCATATATGTTCAAATATAAGGCTAAACGAATCGAGAAAATGTCAATCCCTGAATGTACATTTCGACCTATTAGGTCCCATCATCAAGGTTATAGACATGGGATTGACATTTTCTCGATTCGTTTAACCTTACATTTGAACATATATGCCCGCCTAAATTCATTAATTATTAACTAATTAATTTTCAAAATTAGGTACGACTTCAATTAAGCACATATCCTCCAAAAATTGTCGGCTTAAAGCCATATAAAAATAAACACATTTGTTTGTTTACTTAACCTCAGATATATATATATATATATATATATATATATATATATATATATATATATATATATATATATATATATAAAATATGCGTATTATGCGGTATTAAAAGAATGTTTCGAGATAATTTTTTTTAATAGATTCTCATATGTATTTATATAAATATATATATATTAATATATATATGATGTACATATATTATAATACATTCAGAGAGAGAGAGAGAGAGAGAGAGAGAGAGAGAGAGAGAGAGAGAGAGAGAGAGAGAGAGAGGGGGGGGGAATGGTATCAAGTATTTCCGTGATAGGATTCAACCAAATTTGAGAACTCAAACGTACATAAAAAGATTTTGCGTATATATATATGTCTGTGCATATGCGGAGTTCTGTTCATTTGCTTGAAGAGCATACAGTATGGATGTACAGTAGATTTCGATTATCCCAAATGCAAGTCAATTGGATTATCTTATCTCTCTCTCTCTCTCTCTCTCTCTCTCTATATATATATATATATATATATATATATATATTCGTTCTTTTTGCATCTGAGGATGGGAAATACAAGACAATTTGAAATAGGCCATAATGCTAAAAATCTAAATCTTCTGTTATTTCTTACTGATATAATTTTGATCTGTGACTTTGAGTTCTGCAAACTACGACATTTAAAAATGATCTTTGAATTATATATATATATATATATATATATATATATATATATATATATATATATATATATGTAAGTATATATGTTAATTTGTCTTGATATAGGCATATAAATAGTACATCGTCGATGTATCAGAAATACTTCGCATCATTTGATATAATGTTTCGGTATGGAATTGATTCTAATCTGTGAGACTCGATATTATACGCAAAACAATAGATTTTTTTCTCTTTTTAAAATACATTATCAAATTGATAAAAACAATGATTTGCGAATCGTAAAAGCTTTTATAACTTTGTTAGCAAATCGAATTGATTTTTGTTAGCTGATTCTTTAAAAGATTCCGCCATTTATTTCTGTGTAAATGAGAATATAATTATTTGATCTAAAGTCGTGATAGTTTATTAAATCCCAACTGTGCGATTATGACACGGATTTGGTCACTTAAACATTTTCAAAATCGCCAACAATCAGAAATCATGAAAGACCATTGAAATTATCTAGAAACATCAAATGGAGAGTTAGTTTATCAGTTTTAAGAGTGTCTGTTGTGGGGGTTTTAAGGGGTCAAAATAAGAACAAAACGACGGGTAACAAATGAAGGAAAATGTATTAACAAAAGAGTAGACAATTACAGTACAAAGAAGTGGGAATTACGTCCGACAAATAGAGTTATGAGCTGACTCGCATTGGCTTACTCTCAAGTCATAATTGTCCCTGTTACTTATAGTAACCGTCGGCACATTCCATTAGTCTATAGGGTATATCACCTATAACAGTGTCTATACAAGTTTTTTTCTTTTTCTTTTAGACAAACGCAAAAACAGGTCGATTTTGACGGGTTTTCACCCGATTTTCGTGCTAATTGCGCGACACGATCATAATGATTAGCCTTGTAATAAATATAATAGCGTGACTGGAGTTCGAACCTGCAGTCCAATACATTAACCACTACGCCAAGGCGACACTCCCTTCCTTGATAAACAGAGGATAAGGATTAATAGATTAGGATAAGAGGATCAACTTTAACATCCCTATTCACAGGATTTAATCCCTTCAAATTTGTAATAATCCAGATTTCTTCAAAATGTGGGTGGAGGTACCCAACTTGAAAAGGCATTAATAATTTCGGCATTACCAAACATTTCTTTGCTTCTGAATTTGAAGATTATTTTCAACGAGGAATCAAAGAATTTGTTTGTTTTTTTGCAATGAGTTCTTGTCATTCTGAATAATTAATGAGGATTAAATTCTTGAGAAGAACAAACAAAAAATATTGAAATTAACCGTTTAAATTTGTGAGGCTGATATTGCAAAATTCGCTATTACTTTCCGAACATAACTTGTTATAAAAAATAGACAGACATATATGTATATATACAAGGTGTGTCAAAAAATGTATCGAGAGTGAAGCTGTATTTACCAAGATAGAAATGAACAATGAATGGAACGTTAATTTTTTCAGATTACAAGGAGTGTCAAAAAATTAAAAAAATCTTGATACTTTTTTGACATACCTTCTCTCTCTCTCTCTCTCTCTCTCTCTCTCTCTCTCTCTATATATATATATATATATATATATATATATATATATATATATATATATATTATAATGTGTATGGTTGGTACTAGTATACTAGAAAAAAGTAGTAGTAATCCAACGTACAGTGTTATTAGAAGAGTGCTCAATATCTGTGATAGAGCGTTGATAGATGAATGAGGTGACAAATAAAAGTTTTAGCTTTTATTCATTTATTTGAGAACGATATTACTACCAATGGTTTCCTGCTAAAAGCATTCATCAGGTAAACGAAATGTTTTTTTTAAAAATGACAGAAATTTCGTTTACCTGATGAATGCTTTTAGCAGGAAACCATTGGTAGTAATATCGTTCCCAAATAAATGAATAAAAGCTAAAACTTTTATTTGTCACTTCATTCAACTGTATATATATATATATATATATATATATATATTATATATATATATATATATACAAGAATAAAATAAAATAAAAGTGAAATAAAAAAAAGTTTAAAAAATTAAAAATATGGGATTAATTAGGGTCGGGTGGTAAATGACATAATAGAAATTTGTTTAAATGCCTACATTTGGAAACCAGTTCATTTCTTTTGTTCCGTAAATTCACTTTCGTATTTTGGAGAATGCACAATTTTTCTTCGATGCAAAGTCTACAGTTGTGTTGAGCACCTTTGTAATCTTGGGCCTTTTTGATAATTTCACATTTTATTATAGGTGCTTTACCCGTTGTGTCTTTAATGTGCCATATATATATATATATATATATATATATATATATATATATAAATATATAAAATGGACTCTCTCGTCGATTTTCGACGCACGAGTGTTCATCTAGTGAACAATCAACACAGTGATTTGTTTATAGTGGTGAAGGCACGTGGGCTAGTGGTTAGAGTCGTGGAAAATGGACTCGTCGGCTCGAGTTCAATTCCTAGACGGAGCTGTTGGCATTTCACATAGCGCTAATACCCTTGGGAAAGGTATGAATCCATATATTCTCGCTCCAGCTATGGGTTAAATAGTAGGGCAGACTGGGTTCTTTAACCTTGGGTAGGTAACCAGTCTAGGAGAGGGATAACTCTGAATTCAAAATTCCTGGGGTCAATCGTTGATTGGGTTCGTGGCAACCCTTGATGCACCAATTCTTTCCTATCGACTGTGCCAAAAAGTGTGGAATGGTCCTACATACATACACACACACACACACACACACACACACACATATATATATATATATATATATATATATATATATGTATGTATGTGTGTGTGTGTGTGTGTGTGTGTGTTTAAGGTATCCAAAATGACTGGTAGTAAGGGATGATTTTATTTGGGATTTTCAAAACTGTATAATCATACTGTATGCTCTTGTAGGTGCAAACATATATCAACATTAAAATACAGACAATTGTAAAAAGACAGTTTATAAACACTCGTCTTTATCAGAGCACATATTTTTGTTGAATGAAAAAAGGAGGAACATTTAACCGTTTGATATGAAGATTAAAATAACGCGCAAAAAATTTGTATTTAAAATTATTTTTAGACCACAATACATTGTTGTCTAAAAATAATGTAGATTTTATATTTAAACCTAAAAATCTCAAAAATCGATGAGAAAAAAAAACTTTCTTTCAAAAAATATATGGGCTCTGATGAAGACCAGTGTTTATAAAATGTCTTTGACAATTTTAATGGTGCTCTTCCAATATGTGATCTACCAAATGTTTGTGATCTACTATTGATCTACTATTCATGGCATTTGATCTACTAGGAAAAAAGAAGACAGGTTAGGTTAGGGTTAGGGTTAGGGTTAGTTTAATGGGAAAATAATGGGCAGTTAATGGGTAGATCACATATGGAATGTAAACAACTCGGTAGATCACATATTAGAAGAGCACCATTTTAATTTTAAAATGACTTAAGTTGAATTATACGTTATAAACCCGACAGGTTGAAACAGATATCTGTTTGCATATTATTTAATATTATTTTTCTATTTCTATATCTCATGTGGGTTATTCCCTGATATTACAGGGTGACTCAAAAAAACAGAACTCAAATTATTTATTTTCCCATTAAACTAACCCTAAACCCCAACCCTAACCCTAACCCTAACCCCCAAGTTGAGTAACATAATATTACAGTTGACCCAGAAAAAACAGAACCCACAAATTTTGTAATAAAACTTTTAATTCTAATTTAGAATTAAAAAAAAAGTTTAACTCCAATGAGGGTTAGAGTTAGGGTTTAGGGTTTAGGGTTTAGGGTTAGGGTTAGGGTTAGGGGTTGGGTTTAGGGTTAGTTTAATGGGAAAATAAATAAATAATTTGGGTTCTGTTTATTTCTTGGTCATTCATATTACTCAACTAGGAAATAACCCTCATGTGTATCTATATAAGGAAAGGGCTGAGCGGGGGGGGGGAATAAATGAGGAAAAGCTAGCAAAAATCTTGCATGAATTCTATGTTTTCTCAGAGAGTTCGCCCTAGTGAACTCAACAAATGTCTATTTCTCACACCTTTTGTTTCGTCGTTCGTCACAAACAATTGGAACTCTTCCCTCTTCCAATTTCATCTAAATACACTCGGCTCATATATTTGTATCGTTATCACCAAATCTGTCTCCTCTTGATAGTGCACTTTGCGGGGTGGGTGGGTGAGGGTGAAGCAATTAGCTTGGAATTGCAGATGAGGGGTAATCGATCAGTAGGTATCGAATTCAGAAATAAAGTTCCAGAAAGTTTACGACAATCGAGTGTCATTGGCAGAATAACCAGGTAAATATTACATTACAAAAGACTTACCTAATAAGTAACAGTTAGATCTTATCATTTTGAAGCTTCTATTCTATATGTTATAGACACTAAATAAATAGCAAGAATCAATCTATCTATCTATCTATCTATCTATCTATCTATCTATCTTAGTCTGTTCATATCTATCTATCTATCACTGTTTGTTAATATCTATCTATCTATCTATCTATCTATCTATCTATCTATCTATCACAGTTTGTTAATATCTATCTATCTATCTATCTATCTATCTATCTATCTATCACAGTTTGTTAATATCTATCTATCTATCTATCTATCTATCTATCACAGTTTGTTAATATCTATCTATCTATCTATCTATTTCATATATATGGGCTGGGTTAGCTCAGTCGGTAGAGCGTTCGGCTAGAAACCACAAGGTTCCTAGTTCGATACCGGTCCCCGCCAACTCAGCGTTATGAGTAGCACAGGGATCTGTGCGGTAAAGTAAGGAGCTGATGGAAGGTGTGGCGCACCACCTCAGATGCCAAAAACAATCTCCTTGGTCTAGCGCTATTGAAAAGGGGATAGACTCCCTCGCTGACTGGCGATTGTGCAAATACATTTCAAATACATTGTGCAAATACATTTCAAGGGGGAAAAGATAATCGGGTGGGGAATTGCAAAACGTGGTAAATGATCGGCGGGTATCGAATTTTGGTCAGCCAAGGAACTGCAACAATATTGACAATGTTATTTACGTAATGAGACAGCAACTTTTAATAGGGAGATATCACGTGACCAAAAGACCGAGGAAATAGGTATTGAGGTAGTTTCAGATTACTTATTATATGGTTAGATTCTGCATCTAATATACACAGAATTATAACATCTATCTATCTATCTATTTATCTATCTCAGTCCATTCAGATAGAGCTATATGTATGACTATCTATCTATCTATCTATCTATCTATCTTCTATCTACTTACCAACCTATTTATCTATCAATTACAGTCTGTTTATATTTATGTCACTGATCTCTCTCTCTCTCTCTCTCTCTCTCTCTCTCTCTCTCTCTATATATATATATATATATATATATATATATATATATATATATATATATCCCGTCTATTCAGATGTAGCTTTTGTCGGTCAATCTATTTATCTATGTCGCTGCTAATCTCTCTCTCTCTCTCTCTCTCTCTCTCTCTCTCTCTCTCTCTCTCTCTCCTTCTGTCTCCCCTTTGTCTCCCTCTCTGTCTCTCTCTGTCTCTGTCTGTCTGTCTGTCTGTCTCTCTCTCTCTCTATATATGTATGTATAAAGTGGTCAAACGATGTGTTTGAAATGGCGAAGGCCGACAAATATCAGTTTAAAATAAACGAGAGATTCTGGGGAAGCCAGCTAGTGTAACGGTTAGAATGTCCGCCTGTCAGTCTGACAGATAGGGTTCGAATCGCGTACAAAGCACTGCCCTGTCTATAGCTCTGCTGATGAGGCCTAATGGGCTGAAATGTACATAGAGAGATCGACTTTTTCTCGATTTGTTTACGCTTTACATTTAAACCGATATGCACGCCTAATTCATTTAATTATAATTAATTAATTAACATAATTTTTCAGAATTCAAGGTGCGTCAAAATGTACAAAAAATCTCGATAATTTTTAACACACCTTATATATATATATATATATATATATATATATATATATATATATAAGTTAAAATAACCGCCATTAGCATTGATCACAGCCTCAATCCTGCCCTGGAACCTGGAGCAAACTGATGTTACAGTTTCCCTGGGAAGAGTCTCAAAAACTACCTTAATTCTATCCATTAACTGAGCTGTTGTAGTACTGACACGGCGATTGGTGTCTTACTGAACAGCGCCGCATACATAATAATCCATGGGGTTAAGATCTGGGGTTAAGATCTGGGGAGTTTGGAAGCCAAATAATGGGACTGGTGTAGTCGTAAAGATTCGCAGACAACCACTTTTGACTTTTCCCAGAGGTGTGTCAAGGGGACGAATTCTGCTGCCATACATATGGCCAACAATTGGCTACCCTTGTTATCCAGGGCTTGATTACAGTGTTTAGTAACTCCACGTAGGTGTCTGGGGATCCTCCAACACTTTTTTATGTATATTTTCGAGGAATACTGCTGTACAAACGCAATCAGATCGTCTGTTATGTTGCTTTCTTCTAGCCACAACCTTGTAGTCTCCATTACAATTATCCAGTTCATGCCTGATTGTTTTCACAGTGTTCAAAGAGCATTGGGCAGCAACCATAATCTCCTTAATTTGATGGCCGGCGCAGATCATCATAATAGAAATTAGTTCTCTTCCATGATTCAGGTGGGTTCTAGTCATCCATTCTATCTGCCATCACGTATATGAATGAAGAAGGGTCCAAGCTTTTAAATGATGCGTAGTGTGCGTCAATACCTCCAACCTATAGAGAAAAATAACCAAATATAAATATGTCAAATTTATCCCGAACACCCTTTATATATACAGGAAGTGCAAAAGTAGGTATACAGTTATAAAAATAGATATAATACTCATTGCATTTATTAAACAAACAAATGTTACATATACGTGTAATAACTTTAATCATTATTATTAACAACGTGTTAATTACTAGTCACAATTAAATATGGCGAATGACACCAACATTTTACAAAATGGGGACACTTAAGATAATATGCTACTAATTTCATTTCTGTTGTATACCTACTTTTGCACCCCCATATATATATATATATATATATATATATATTATATATATATATATATATATATATATAATCCAAAAATGCGGAGAATAAATCTTCCTTACGACATAGATGTTTTTTTAAAACCTGTCGCAGTTTGCGCAGTTTTCTTACACCAGAAATCCCAAAATGCTACCAAAAAAGTCTCACCGTCAACCAATTTTAAGTTATTCATGATTTCTGATTTTTTCATAGCAAGATCGATATCCCAATGTGGCACTTAATCTAGGACAACGATTTTTTCTATTATTATTTCATATCTATTGAACATTATTTGTACCAAAAAGATAGTTCGGAGTTTGCACAGAAGCGAAGCTAAAAAATTTTTAAAAAATTTCTCACTTCAATTTTTCTGAAATTTTGTCCATGTGTGGACTATCGTAAAGTTAGACAATCCTCAAAATTTGAGCTTGCAATTCCAAAAATTGGCGGAATTATGTCGATTTTTAACTTTCCAAATTTGATTGGTCGGTCGCAAAAAATGGCGACTTTTTTGTTATCTATTTTTGTCTGTAAAATGAGTTCTAGAGCGTCCCTACTTCTAAAAATTGGTATATAGAAGTATTTTTCCCCAGGAATCCAAAAATGCTATCAAAAAAGTCTTAAAGTTAACCGGTTTTAAATTATTAAGGATTTCCGATTCGCTGAATTCTAACTGATGTTGTAGCTTCGGTTTTGGGCAAACTCCAAACTATCTTTTTGGTACAAATAATGTTCAATATATGTGAAATAATAATAGAAAAATATTTTGTCATAGATGCAGTGTCACATCAGGATATTGATCTTGCTGTGAAAAAATTAGAAATGATCAATAACTTAAAATTGGTTGACTTTAAGACTTTTTTGATAGCATTTTTGGATTTCTGGGGTGAAAATGCTCTTATAAACCAAATCTTAGGTGTAGGGATGCACTTGAACTCATTTTACAGACAAAAATTTGCCATTTTTCGTGAACCCCACCAAATTTTGAGAGCTAAAAATCAACATAACTCCACTAATTTTTGAATTGGAAGCTCAAATTTTGGGGAATGTCTAACTTTAATACTGTCCACACCTGTACAAAATTTCAGAAAAATTGAAGAGGTAGGGTGACAATTTTACTTTTTTCTGGGTGATTTGACATGAAATTGCCCATATGTAAAAATCATAATAATCTTGATATAACTCCCTCTCTCACTTTTTCTTCTTCTTTTCATCATATTCGATTGAAACAGATTATCAGTATCGCTTCCGCGCACTCACCCTCTCTTATGGTGAACAGGTTGGGTAATACGTTTTTCCCCATGGGCATTGACGCTATGTGAAAATGCAAACAGTCTCGTCGAAGATTTGAACTCGGTTCACCGTGTCAATTTTCTATGACGATAAACATTAGAGTACGAGCGCCTCTTATCGTTTGGATCTTCTGTGGCTTTTTTTGGGGGGATGGGGTGGTTCGTCCCCCCCGTACGTTTCTAATGTGGAATATTATTGTCTCGTCATTAGAGAGAATATCTTTAGATTCTCAACTTTCACTTCCATGCGACAAAAAAAAAAAAAAAAAATTGTGAGAAAAAAAACAAAAAAAAAAAAATAAAAAAGTACAAAATAGGAAGAGAAAATTGAAAGAAAGAAAATAAAATTACAGCATAGAAAAAACAGAAAATAGAAAGAAAATAAATAGAAAAAAAAAAAAGAAAAAAGAAAAACAGAAATGAGAAAGAAAATAGAAAGAAAGAAAAAAACAGAAACTAGAAAGAAAAAAATAGAAAGAAAAAACAGAAATGAGAAAGAAAGAAAATAGAATGAGAGAAAGAAAGAAAATAGAATGAAAGAAAAGAAAACAGAAATCAGAAAGAAAAAATAGAAACTAAGAAAAAAAAACAGAAATGAGAAAGAAAGAAAATAGGATGAAAGAAAAGAAAACAGAAATGAGAAAGAAAAAATAGAAAGTTAAAAAGAAAAAAAACAGAAATGAAAATGAAAGAAAAACAGAAAATAAAAAGAAAATAGAATGAAAATAGAATTAAAAAACAGAAAAAAGAAAGAGAAATAGAAAGAAACAAAAAACAGAAACAAAAAAGAAAGAAAATAGAAAGAAAAAAACAGAAAAAAAAGAAAGAAAAAAGAAAGAAAGAAACAAACAAACAAACAAAGTAGAAATCTATTTATTCTTTATCCGTTTGAAGAGAAACTGTTCTGATAAGCAGCACTTGTATATTTTTAGAATTCTTGTCTAATGGAAAATGTGGAAATTTAACCTGGAAGTAAGAAAACTGCAAATGTCTCTTTAGTGGGTCGCCATTTTTTCTGCCATATTATTATTTTGTTTTGCACTTTAAACATTATAAAAATGAATCGTCTGTAACATAACGAATGGCGGGAACGAATAGCGGGAACGATTGGAATTGTTTTTTCATATGTTAGATTGTGTCACTGGCAATTTAGTGAATTAGTAGACAAATGACATGAACATAGTTTGGTTTTGTATAGTTGTTGTCTTTTTATAAAGAAAACAGACACACACACACACACACACACACACACACACACACACACACACACATATATATATATATATATATATATAAAGGTAATTGGTAATTTTTGAAGCATTGTTAAGTTTGTTATAATATATTAATGATTTGAAGGCAATTACAATGCGTATAAAAATAAAAACAAAAGATGTTATTTTTGTCTTATCGATTTCAAAGCAGAAACTTTATCTTATATATATATATATATATATATATATATATATATATATATATAAGATTTTGGGATGTTTGTTTATTTTTAGAATCATTGTTGAATAAGTATATATTGATATTTATATTTTTGCTTGAAGGCAATTACAATGCGCATATCGCATAAAATTCGATAATTATAGAAGATAAATAATATTGACAAGTGAATCTCGCAAAGAATTACTCGGTATTCTTTGCGAGATTCACTTGTAAATATTATTTATCTTCTATAATTATCGAATTTTATGCGATATGCGCATTGTAATTGCTTCAAGCAAAAATATAAATATCAATATATATATTATATATATATATATATATATATATATATAATTACGACAAGCAAACTCGGCGAATACCATGTGCGACGTGCGGAACACTGGACAGCTGTTTCGACCTAATTAGGTCTCATCAGCAATGTATACCTCAATCTCCCCCCGACTGATCGAACCGGAAAACCCCGAACTCTACTTCTAGGCCACCAGATATTGAGTCTCTGGTCGTAATAAATTCATTATAGTCAAATGTCGGTTAACTTTTTCTTTCTTTAAAAGTTTTATATGAGACTAGACTTATATTGAGTCAAGTCTCATCAGATAATGTCTGTTTTTTTTCTATTATTTTATCCAAGCCCTGTATATTTGTACGTTGTTCTTTATGGATCCCTATGTCTACAAGAATAGCAAATGGTCTTCTTGAATTCTAACCTATCAGAGCACAACCCCCCCAGGGGAATTGTTGAATTTCAGCCAATTGCTTCTCTGAATAATGAAGTTGAAATGATTCCATTGACGGACGATTATTCCAAGGAAATAACTCACATCCGTTACAACAATTCAATTCTGAAATTGTTCTCTTCTTCTTCTTCTTCTTCTTCTTCTTCTTCTTCTTCTTCTTCTTCTTCTTCTTCTTCTTCTTCTTCTTATTATTATTATTATTATTATTATTATTATTATTATTTACTCCTTTTGAGTTTTCACATCAGCATTAGCTGATGGTCTTTCACTGGAGTCTGAGTGACAGCAAGTCTCCTCAGGTCTCCAGGACTCTTCTGAGTATTCTGGCAGATTGCAGCAGTGCAGTGTTCTGAATGGTTTCAATCCTTCCTCTGATATCCAAACTTTCCAAACCCTTTTCTAATCCTTTTGGGACTGTTCCAAGTGCACCAACCACAATTGGTATCACTTTCACTTTCATATTGCATAACTTTTTCAGTTCTCTGGCAAGGTCCAGATATTTGTCCATTTTTTCATTATTATTATTATTATTATTATTATTATTATTATTAGTAGTAGTAGTAGTAGTATTTTGAGTTTTTCACACCAGCTTTAGCTGATGGTATTTCACTGGAGTCTGAGTGGCAACAAGTCTCCTCAGGTCTCCAGGACTCTTCTGAGTATTCTAGCCGATTGCAGCAGTGCAGTAGTCTGGTTTCAATTCTTCCTCTAATTTCCAGATCCTCCAGTCTTTTTTCCAAGTTTATTGGGACCGTTCCAAGTGCACCAACTACAATTATTATTATTATTATTATTATTATTATTATTATTGTTGTTGTTGTTGTTGTTGTTTTTCACCCCTGCGTTAGCTAATGGTATCTCACTGGAGTCTGAGTGACAAGTGACCCCAGGTCTTCAGGATTCTTGAGTATTCTAGCCAATTGCAGCAATGCAGTAGTCTGGATGCTCTCAAGACTTTACTGCTACTTGTTATCTCAATACGGCACACTGTGAGGAAGCAGATTAGAAACGTCAGTTGAGGGAAAGGAACGTTGCTAATTTCTGTGGGGTTGGGGTGAGGGAAATGTTGATGCTGTTAAGATCGATCGTGAATCAGTTCAGTCCGTCTAATCGATGAGAGAATAGAAGACCTCACAAAAATAGCTATTAGTCCCAATCATCGATCTCTGGGTAGGTCTGCTTCTTCGTCATCCAATCTGCATTACGACCTGTCTAGTTAGTGTTGTTGTTGTTGTTGTCCCCTCCCCCTCACACCGGAGGGACGCGACGTGAGCAGATGACCGTGCTATTTACACGTTCTCAGGGGCACACTCTATCATGTCCGCAAATTTTGGAACTCCCTCGAGGGCTGACGACGACAGAGATAAAGTGAGAGGAAAAAACAAAGAAACAAAGAAACAAAAAACAAAAAACAAAAACAATATGGCCGCAAATCAAGTGTTTTTTTTTTGTTTGTTTTTACCCCAGTTTGAAAGGAGGAAGTTGCTAAAATGGAACGAGTTAAAAAAAATGCTTTTTACCGTATCAATTATCGGCTAGTGTCGGCAAGATCCGATTAGCTAGAGTAGCGTGAAGAAATAATGCCAACTAGTTGATGTATCCGTCTACGTAAGGGTGGAAGTTGACACTTGGATCGAAGCTGAAAAAAGAACAAAAAAAAACCAAAAACAAAAACAAACAAAAACCAAAAACCTAAAAAACAAAAACCAAAAGAACTTAGCTGTGATTGATTGATTGGTTGATTGATTTTAACGGCATGTCAAGCCGTACAAGGTTATTTTATGCGTAGGGCTTAAATTTGGTTTGTTTTCACCACATATTCCTTTTATGAAAATGAACTTACGAAAATGAACTTATCAAGATGAAAATAAAAAGAGGAGTTTGGCTTCTTTGTTTTATGGCATATCAACATCCGTGGGTTATTTAACGCCTTTGAAGGCGCTTGGACTTATGTTTAGAGTTGTAGGAAATGGATTCGTCGGCCTGAGTTCAATTCCTGTTTGCATTTTCAAATGGCGCTAATATCCTTGAGAAAGGTATGAATCCAATTCTCCCTCCAGCTGTGGGTAAATAGCAGAGCAGACTGGACTCTTTAACCATGGCTAGGTAACCAGTCTAGGAGAAGGAAAACTCTGAATTCATACCTGTTAAACTTCACTTAAGAAATTGACCTTGTGTCGCATCCTGATTGTGTGGAGGGGTTGGTAAATATATATTTAATGCCTGTCTTAAAAGAGTAAGTTGCTAAAGTGGAACGAATTAAAAAATGTTTTCGACTGAATCAATAATGGGCTAGTGTCGGTAGATCTACTAAACGAAATCTGACTGGGCAAAGTAACAACAAGAATTAATGCCAACTTGAAGATTCCGCCCTGTCGGCTGGGGCTGTAGAATACACCGACTGTACTTCTGTAGATGTGTAAAACACCCCAATGGAACCACCTGTTGGTGAACCATTATATTTTAAGGACGGAATCCTGGTGGTTGAGCAGTCCATGACATGTAACACTCCACTTTGGTCCTTACTTAGGCAAGACGGGAGGCCCCCTCCAATCAATCGTCTGGTTACGTCAAACTCTAGCACCTATATAATTGTTTCGACCCTAGTGCCTTTATGGCAAGTCCCAACCCTTTTTATCATATGTGCTAGAAAGCGGTGGCCGAGGGTCTCCATGTCATGGGTATGACGTTAGACTCAATCTAATGATAAAATTCCAATTCTGAAACTGGGGAATGTGGAGTACCCCTTCATCACCATACTCCCTTGTCCACTCTGACCCGAGTGGTGGTACACCTGTCAGAGTCTCATCTAGGGGATAAATAGAAAAACATGAATTAAAAAAAGACAAGAACAAAAGAATTTACTTTTGATCGATTGATTGATTTTAATAGCATGTCAACCAGTCTAGGGTTATTTTATGCTTAGTGTTTAACTTCAGTTTCGTTTCTTTGTTTAATGGCATCTCAATCTTTGTGGGTTACTTAAATGCCAGTCTGTAAAAAGGGAGTTGCTAAAATGGAACAAGTTTAAAAATGCTTTTTACTGTGTTGGGGATTGTCTTCTCTTGGATCTGGAAGAGTTATCTTCCTCCTGGGTTCCCGGTTTTGACCACCAGGGGTTTGTTGTATTTAAGCGCCTAATTCAAACACTCTCACCCTCTTTCCTCCATCTTCTCGGACTGGACGACATGGATTAGACATTTGTGTCTACACCTCACCCTCGTGGGGATCTCTATCCCCCACGTATGGACTAAGTCAGTAAGTGACTTCAACCTTATGGACTATCCATAACTCCTTCTATATTTTATATGTACATTTAGGTATCTCTTTTATACCTAAATATTGTATTTCCATTCGTGAATGTGTCCTTTTACTATATCTTGTTTCCTCGTATGTGTATTTCATGTTATATGTTATTCCATGTGCCTGTAATAAAGTCCATCTTGTTATATGTTTAACACCCTTGTCGGAGTTTGTTCGTTTCAACAAGTTATACCAAATATTATAACCTTGAACCTTACAACTGTATCAATTATCGGCTAGTGTCGGCAGATAGGATTATATATATATATATATATATATATATATATATATATATATATGTGTGTGTGTGTAAAATGGAAAAGGAATTGAATCCGACAATATGAGGAAAATGAGAAGAAAATGAAAAGTAAATGGATAAAATGAATTTAATCGATATCACATTAATCGATATCACTTACACATGTGTTTCGGTCAGTTTATGTGTGTGAAAATATTTCGCACACATACAAGAATCGACCTTCATCATAAAAAATAAATGTTCACTCTGATGAAGGTCGATTCTTGTATGTGTGAGAAATATTTTCACACACATAAACTGACCGAAACACATGTGTAAGTGATATCGATTAATGTGATATCGATTAAATTCATTTTATCCATTTACTTTTCTTTTCTTTACTCATTTTTCCTCATATATATATGTGTGTGTGTGTGTGTGTGTGTGTGTGTGTCTTCAGTTTTGATATTCCTTCCTGTCGCTGCAGTTTGACGGATTCAATACTGTCTATAAGAACTTTGATCAATGGCCGATGAAGACATGACAGTCGTGAATGCCACTGTCCGCCATTTCTGTCCACCATTTCTGTCCACCATTTCTGTCCACCATTTGATATGCTAAATGAGCGTTAATGATGAACGCTATCGATTTTTGCCCCCCCCCAAATTTTACACTATTTGATCGAATATCATTCACTTTAGTTTTCAGCGGAAAATAAATGAACCAATAGGAATAAAATAAAGGCGCTTGCGATTTTTTCCGTGATTTTTTTATTATTTTAAAAATAACCCATTTATACATGGGAGCACATGGATCTTTGCGGTAAGGTGAGAAGCTGATGGTAGGTGTGTGTTGTATCGACGAGGTGAAATGATACACAGAAGAAATTGAGTGCCTAATATATGTATTCAGCACCAGTATCCGGTGCTAACGGATACATAAAAAACACTAAAAAAACAGAACAATAAAATACAAAACAATTAACAAGACAACTTACAAGAAACGGACAAATGCGGAATAGCCAAACGCAGTAAGATCAGTCCGAATATCAATCAACTGTTGAAGTCCTTAATCGTTAGACATACACACACACACACACACACACACACACACACACACACACACACACACACACTCACACACACACACATACACACAACACAGAAAGAAATTTATATATATATATATATATATATATATATATATATATAAAGACAGAGACAGAGACAGACAGATGGACAGACAGACGGACAGAGACAGACAGGCAAAAATAGGGAGATAGATACATACATAGATTGGCAGGTAGATAGATAATGGATAGATAGGTATATATATCCACAAGGTTCCTAGTTCGATACCGGTCCTCGCCAACTCAGCGTATGAGTAGTACAGGGATCTGTGCGGTAAAGTGAGGAGCTGATGGTAGGTGTGGCGCTCCACCTCAGATGCTAAAACAATCTCCTTGGTCTAGCGCTATTGAAAAGGAAAATAGACTCCCTCACTGACTGGCTGATACCGAATTTAGGCCGCCCCGTCGACTTTACTTACTTTATTATATATATATATATATATATATATATATATATAGAGAGAGAGAGAGAGAGAGAGCGAGATAGATAGATAGATAGATATGAATACACATATGATATATATATATGATCTTGTGTTAATAAACAAGAAGAAAATAACTTGTCATGTAGTTGACTTGACGTTGCAGCTGACAATTAGCGAAATAAAAATGAAAAGATGGACAAGTACCAAGATCTTTCTCGAGAGCTATTTTAATTGCTTTAAAAAGAAAAACATAAACATGAAAGAAAGAAAGAAAGAGAGAAATGAAAGTGAAAGCAAAGAAGAGAGAGAGAGAGAGAGAGAGAGAGAGAGAGAGAGAGAGAGAGAGAGAGAGAGAGAGAGAGAGAGAGAGAGAGAGTGAGAGAGAAAAGAAGAAGAGAAAGGAAAAGAAAATTGAAAGAAAGAGAAAAGAAGAAAGAGAAAGGAAAAGAAAAGAAAAGAATTGATGTGGCTAATGTGAAAAAATACAGTATAGTGGACATAGCCAACAACCCTCCACCGCGCTAAGCGGCAAAGTATCACCTGTGCCGTACATGAAAGCCTTGAACGGCAAGAGGTGTAATTTACACTGTAAATAAAAGTAAGAAATTGTTCACACTAGGGCAGAACGAACCAGGCGGTGGGAGGAGTGACAGTGTCGACAACGGAGAAAATAGTGTTTATTGTTCGTTTATCCAAGGATTTGAACCAGTAAATACGAACATTCGAGAAAGAAACGGTGTTTATTGAGAGTCTATACCCCGTTAGAAGATTGTCCCGACCTTTTTGTGCGTTGGATTTTTTTCGATATAGTGTGAAAAACTAGCAAGGAGTAAAATAATAATAATAATAATAATAATAATAATAATAATAATAATAATAATATAATAATAATAAACAGGAAAAACATTTTGTGTACGTGGCATAAACTAGAAACGTGGGAAAACCTTGCTGATAAATGGTATGAAAATTACCCACGAAGTAGAAATAATACAATATAAAAAAAATGGAAAAGATACCTACAAAACAGGCGCGAAAAACATACGAATAAAAAGTAAATAAAAAAAAGGGTATAACAGAAAATAGATAGATAAATAGATAAAATACGAGAAGGTAATCGCTTTCAAAAAATCAACATCCGAGAGAAAACACGGAAAATATTACAAATCGGAAAAATTCCCACCCAAAATTTTTTTATTTCGTTTTTTATTTTTTCATTCTCATTTTTTCCCGCGTTTGCAATATATTTTGGCGGGAATATTTTTCTGAGTGGAATAATACGCGTAATCATGCGTGCGAAAAGCGGGGGCTGATAAAGGTCTCTACTTCTCCTAATACGCGTTGTTGGACTCTCTATTTAGCACTGTAATGTCACACATTGTTTTGTAAAGACGAGGTGATGAAATATAGTTCAGGGAAATAGCTTCTTTTTTTTTAAAGAAAGAAAATAACATTGAAAATGCGGTTGCGAAGAGACGTGTGAAATATAAGAAGAAACTTGGCGCGTGAACAACTATTCATCAAGGCCATTGCGTGTTGCTCTGCTGGCAAGATAAGTGACTACTAAATAGTGAGTTCGATCCTCACTGCCTGCACACTACGAATTGGTGGTGGTAGAATAGTTAGCTTCATACCTTTCCTATACATATAACCGCTAAGTAAAGAGTCTCAACTAGGGTTAGAACTCGGGTAGCCATGCACATTTTAACGATTATAACAGTTCCAGACGAACCACTCTGAGAAACCTTTTAAATTAACTTTTTTTTAAAAATCGGTTGGCTGGTTGGTTGGTTGTGTACAGCATGTCAACCCTTCTTGGGTTATTTTATGCCGAAGCCGTTTTGTTTTATTCAAATAATATGGATATACACGAGGGTGAATCAAAAAGTAATGCCATTTTGTTTAGGACAGGTATAATTACCAACACAGGAACATGTATCATACATCAAAATGAACTGGTCCTCTGTTGATCACATCCCTACTTCTCCACATAGTGTGTCAAAAAGTAATACCATTTTGTTTAGGATAGGTATAATTACCAACACATGAATATGTATCATATATCAAAATGAAAACTAGTCCTCAGTGGATCACATCCCTAATTCTTCACATAGGTGAGTCAAAAAGTAATGCCATTTTGTTTAGGACAGGTATAATTACCAACACAGGAACAATTATCATACATAAAAATGAAGCTGGTTCTCTGTGAATCACATTTTCTGTCAATAGCAATGATCCACCTTCGAATAAGAGCATGTATCACTGTCCCGTAAAATTCTGTTGACTGTTCTTTGAGCCACTTCTTCACTACAGATAAGGCGATTTTCCCCCTTGTCTTGATGCTTGTATGTGGTCAAACATTGTCATGCACAAGGAGAACATTGTCAATTGGCAAGTTGGTTTTTACTCGTTGGATTCTAGCTTTGAGCCTCGTTAGAATCTCAATTTGGGGCGTTTGTTTTAATAAAAAACTTCACATGAAATAAAGAAAATGGCATTACTTTTTTTTTTACTCACCCTCGTACATTCCTTCATCTTTCTGTTCCCGACTGTTCGGTCTCTCACCTTTTCTTTCTTTTTTTTCTTTCTTTCTTTCTTTCTTTCTTTCTTTTCTTTCTTTCTTTCTTTCTTTCTTTCTTTCTTTGAAACATTTTTTCATTCTGTCGTTTTTTTCTTTCTTAGCAACAATTTTAATTTTTTCTTTCTTTTTTTTATTTTTGTACTTACTCATTTTTAATTCTCTCTTACATAAAAAAATATATATTGTTTAATTCCATTGACAATCTACTTCCGTTTCCGTTTGTCCACTTCCGGTCTTCCGTTTATTTATTCATTCGCCTCCCCCTCTTGCTCTCTCTATCACTCACACACATAATCAGTCTCTCTCTCTCTCTTTCATTCTCTGTCGCACACGCAAATACACATACTCTCTCTCTCCCATTCTCTCTCTTTCTTTCACATACACACACACAGACGCACACACATACACATTCACACTCTGTCTCACACACAAATAACATATATTCTCTTCCTCTCCCTCTCTCTCTCTCTCTCTCTCTCTCACACGTATACTCTCTTTCACACATTCTCTCACACACAGATACACATACTATCTCTCTCTCACATACATACATACATACATATATCTCCTCTCTCTCTCCCTCTCTCTCTCTCTCTCTCTCTCTCTCTCTTTCAAGCATACGCATACTCTCTCTCGTTCCGTCTCTAAATCAGATACATACTCTCTCTCTCTCTCTCTCTCTCTCTCTCTCTCTCACTTTCATACATATACTCTCTATCACTTTCTCTGTCACATACACATACACGCACACACAAACACTCCCCCCTCTCTGAAATACATGTATACTCTCCCTCATTCTCTTTCTTTCTCTGACACACATAAACTTATACTCTCTCTCACGCGTGCAAACACACACACACACACACACAGACACACACACACACACACACACACACACACACACACACACACACACGGACACGTATTCACAAACCTTCCACTGTCCATGAACTAAGTGATGTCTTTAAACTGTCCATAAAATCTCCAACAATCTACTAATCCGGTCAAATGCAGTCGGCCAACGAATCCAGTGGTACACTTCCTATGTCAATCTCTATTTCTGATCCGGGATGTTCGCTTATCTCAGTAACATGGAGCACACGGCCAAACGATTCGCAGGACTGGGTGCGAGGGTGGTAAATACTAAACAGGTCACTCTATTGTCTAGTCTCAATCGATACGGTCTGACGTGACACAGTCTAGCCCATTCAATCCCCCCTCCCCTTACTCCTCCTCCTTGTTCTTCTTCTTCTTCTCTCTTTCTTCTTCTTCTTCTTCTTCTTCTTCTTCTTCTTCTTCTTTAAGACCTCAAAGTAACGGTGACTAATCGATACGACTTCGTCTTTTTTCACCGCCGGTGTTAATTCAAGGAAGTATCGATCTTTATTCTATTCGGTCAAATACTTCCATGTTGAAATAGCAAAGAGAGATATTCCGTTTTGCTGAAAATGAAAACAACAACAACAACAACAACAACAATAATAATAATAATCCATTTATTACGCTAGTAACAACCTACATGTGTCATGCCCTGTCATCACCTCAGATAAATTATGGACCATTCCGTTTTGATTCATAATATAGAAATACACTAGAGGGATATACTATATTATGATTATTTAATTATTACAAAGTTTGATATGTTTACTTAAATATTATTGGGAAAAGGTTTAATATGTAAAAAGCATAATAATCTTGATTTAACTCCCCCCTCTCTCTCTCCCTCCCTCTCTCTCTCTCTCTCTCCTCTCTCTCTCTCTCTCTCTCTCTCTCTATCTATCTATCTATCTATCTTTCAATCATTTCTACTTTCTTTCCTTCTTTTCATATTTTCATTATGTTCAATTGAAACACATTAACGTAATCACTTCCGCGTGCTCACCTCTCTCCCTCTGTCTTTCTTCCACTCTCTTTGATTTTTTCTTTCTTATTATATTTTTCTGTATTGTATATCCTTTATTTTTTCTTTATAATAAAAAACGGAATAGTCCATTATTTATCTTGGGTGACGATACTCAAGAGAAAAAAGAATTCGATGGATAAGCGGCACCAGATAATCAGTATTTACATGTTTTAATTTCGTATTGGAAAGGTCTCCTTTTTAACCAAAGGATGTTGCAAGATGATAACGGTAGTACAATTTAGGAACACGAGTATTAATATATAAGTAAAGTAAAGTCGTCGAGGCGGCCTAATGTCGGTATCAGCCAATCAACGAGGGAGTCTGTCCCCTTTTCACTAGCGCTAGACCAAGGAGATTATCTTAGCGTCTGAGGTGGAGCGCCACACATACCATCAGCTCCTTACTTTACCGCACAGATCCCTGTGCTACTCATACGCCGAGTCGGCGAGGACCGGTATCGAACTAGGAACCTTGTGGTTTCTAGCCGAACGCTCTACCGACTGGCGGGAACCGTGGATATATCAAGTGAGATTCTTGAAGGTTCTCGAAGAAAGGTTGAGGCTACGAAGAGACTCTTCATATGAAGAATTAGCTTAAAAGCCCCCCCCCCCAATTGAGCTGCAATTAAGCGAACTCCATCGGAAGACACTTGATTGGACATTTGACCCAGCAATGACACTTCATGCAGTGAGGACATATTAAGCTTAAACAATATTTTTCCAACAATATTTGGAATATTATCAACAATGTTGGATTTTGTGTCAAGTATTCAACTCTGTTACAAGATGAATGCAAGACTAAAACTAGAGTTTGGTAGGTGATTTATATGGAGCTTTGGATTGTTCCATTATGAACTCAGGCAAGTTCACTTCCTGAGTTATGATTGGCTGTTGGATTTCAGGGTTAGTAAGAACAGGGATAGGTACCCACTCTTCAGCCACCACTTTGCATTATGCCAGCAGCATGCAAGGACTGTATTAAGTTACAGCTTGCCTGTTGTTCTCGTCTGCTAACTCGATGGTAGTTAGAACCCCACTGCGATGGTGAGTATCATTGTTTCTATATCTGGAGGATAACTTCTACAAACAATATTTTTCATCAAAAATATAATATGTCTGTTTGGAACTTACTGCAAAACTGCATGAGAAAACAACAGTTTATGTATCATATGGGTGCTAGAAGGCGGTGACTAAGGGTCTACATGTCCTGGGAGTGACGTTAAACTCTATCTGATGGTGAGGTTCCAGTTTTGGAGGTTTGGGGAATGTGGAGCACCCCTTCATCACAATTGCTGCCTGGTCCACTCTGACCCGGAGTGGTAGTACCTGTTAGGGTCCCATCGATGGGTTAAATAGAAAAACATGAGTTTATAAACAAAATTCTATTATGCATTAAGAATGAATTTATTTCACAACTTTGTCGGCATTAAATGACCCACTGAGGTTGATATGCCGTAAAACAAAACAAACAAAACAAAACAAAAGAAACAGTTTATGCTTTCCCGATCAGGTTGCCTTGTAGGCTGGAGCTTGAGAATACACTCTGCCGAGGGGGAAAGACCCCCCCCCCAATGGGGCCACCAACCCGTGATGCTTAAGGCGGAGAGGCCCCTTCCGATCAATCAGCTGGTGACGTCAAGCTTACGATTTTATAGGCCATCCTTTAGGCTTCAAGCAAGAGCGCTTGTCCAGCGGAAATCCTTGATAAAGAATCCTTTGGTTGTTCCTTGGTGCTCCTCAGTATTGCAAGTCATTTGTCAATGATTAGAAATGGACGTCTCAATATCAGTGATTAAGTAGTCAACCAGCCACGCACTCGGGCTATTGATTAGATGAGGTTTAAACCACGTGACCACGTTTAGTCTATAAATTTAAGTGGTGTATTGTGGCACGTTTTATATGCCACAAATAATCCAACACGTACACCTATATGATTGTCCTGACCCTATTGCCTTAATTTTTATCATATATGGGCTAGAAGGCTGTGAATGAGGGTCTTAGTGTCCTGGGTATAACGTTAATTGCATCTGATAATGAAGTTCCAATTTTGGAGCTCTGGGGAGAGTGGAGTGCCCCTTCATAACCATTACTCCCAGGTCCACTCAGACCAGGATTGGTAGCACCGGCTAGGGTCCCATCTATGGGTTAAATAGAAAAAATGTGTTTAACAAATAAATACCCAACACGAATAGATAAAACAAAACGTCTTCGACATAAAATAACCCAACAACGGTTGACATGCCGTACAATCCAACCAACCAGCCACGCCCTTCCTTAATCTAATCAAATTAGTCGTAACAGTTTCACCGTTTTAACCGTAATACTTTCCGGTCTTTGAATATCTGAGATGAAGAATAGTCATTGTTGTACCTGAATTTATTCTGATTAGGGTTTGTTTGTTATTCTAGTCAGAAGACTTTTTTTTTTCCTTTTTGGACTTCCATTCTTTAAAGTAATGGAAGTTTGTTTTGGTGGGGACGAATGAAAAAGAAAAAGAAAAAAAGAAAAAGAAAGGAAGAATGAATGAAAATAAAAAATAAAATAAATAAATAAAATTCTTTTGAAAATGAAAAGAATTTCCTTTATTGAAACAAACAAAAAAGACAAAAAAACAAAAGAGCAATCAAACGTTCCGCCATTTTGGAATTAATTTTATTCACTAAATCCTCATTGAATATAACTCGAGTTTTCTCGTCTTAAGGATTTTTCATTAGAGACGAATTGAGCCAAATTGCTCGGCCACCTACTTCACCCCACCACCCCACCCACCCGCACAACACACACTTTCTATTTACCCGGGAAATATTTCTGATTGCAAAATATTTCTACTTGAAGAAGAAGAAGAAGAAGAAGAAGAAGGAGGAGGAGGAGGAGGAGGAGGAGAAGAAGAAGAAGAAGAAGAAGAAAATATCAGACGAAGAAAAAATGGAACAGAAGAAGAAGACAGAAAAAGAAGGAAATATCAGACGAAGAAAAAATGGAACAGAAGAAGAAGAAGAAGAAGAAGAAGAAGAAGAAGAAGAAGAAGAAGAAGAAAAAGAAGGAAATAGCAGATGAAGAAAAAATGGAACAGAAGAAGAAGAAGAAGAAGAAGAAGAAGAAGAAGAAGAAGACAGAAAAAGAAGGAAATAGCAGATGAAGAAAAAATGGAACAGAAGAAGAAGAAGAAGAAGAAGAAGAAAATGAAATGAAAAATAAGTAAATAAAAAAGATAAAATAAAAAACCTATTTTGTGCAAATGGCAGGCTACAAAAAATAAATAAATAAATATAATAAATATATAAAATAAATAAATAAAAAGAAAGTAAAACCTCCAAACAAACTATGAATCCGATCTCACTATAAGAGGATTGAGAAAATAACCTTTTGCTTTACCTTGCACAAAAAAATGGCAGCTACACAACCCCCCGCCCACACACACAGTAACGTCCCGTGTAGCGTGACGGTTATCTCCTTAGAAAATAGACTCGGAGGCTAAATTTCAAATCTTGGACGGGGCTGTTTGCGTTTCATTTCACGTTAATGTCCTTTGACAACAATCCCTTGGTACGTGTCTCATCAACCATCATCATTGGATTGACACAGACAACCCCAATCCCAACTGAACAGAAACCGAATCGAACAGAGTAAGAAATCAAATAAAAGGCCAGTCACCGAAATAGAACCTCCCTCTCCCCTTCTCTCGCCATTTATATACCCGATACAAAAGGGGTATATAACACATAGCGCTAATACTCTTGGAAAAGGTATGACTGGGTGTCTAATAGGACACTCAGGTTCACTTTAACTCAGCGTGGTAATATCTGTTAGGATCCCATCTATGGGTTAAATAAATTTAAAAAAATAGTTTTTAAAAAAGTCTTTAAAAATGAGTTTAAAAATTGAAGACCTAACAATAATGAACAGAACAAAAACGTCTTCGGCATAAAATAATTCGATGGTCGACATGCCGTAAAATCCATCCATCCACCCAGCCAGCCAGCCAACCAGCCAGCCAGCCAGCCAGCCAGCCAATCAAACAACCTACAAATAACTTTAAGATTTAGAATGTGAGGTTCTTATAATACATTAGAATGCTTAGCGTAACTTTCCAATGTAGGTGAATATATACATAAATAAATCCGAACAGAGAAGTACAACATAACAACAATACAGACTTTATTGTCTGAACACATGGAACATGACATACATGACAAGATACAAACAGATAGGATGAAAGTTCTTTGGAAGTAAGAAAGAGTTCATGAAGAATATGAGAGTCACTTACTGATAGTTGGTGGGGGGTTCCCACAATGGACAGAGACACCACGCGTCTAGTCTATTGCGGATACTAGACCAAGTTAGAGAGAGAGAGAGAGAGAGAGAGAGAGAGAGAGAGAGAGAGAGAGAGAGAGAGAGAGAGAGAGAGAGATCTTCTCGGGCTTAGTTTAAATACTCAGCTAGTGATGTCACCTAGTAGCGAAACCCTGGAGGCAAGGGAAGATAACCCCTTTGGATACAAGTCCATCCCAGTAATTCATTCATTGGTTAAATAGATCTGATTATAATAACCGTGATCAACAAAAGAATGAATTAATCAAAAACGTCTTGGACATTAAATAACCCAAGGATTGACAGGCTGTAAAATCCAACTAGCCAGCCAGCCATCCAGCCAACCAGCCATCCATCCAACCAACCATCCAGCCAACCAGCCAGCCAGCCAGCCAGCCAACCAAATTTTCTTCAGCCCAGACAACATGCACGTTTGAAAACCTTTTGCTTCTTCAAAATGATGTTACTTTTTTAGATTTTAATCAATATAAATGTTGAAATACAGGAGAGTTTTTTCTTTAAATTTCAATCAATAAAATTTTGAAATACCGGAGATAAATACTATTTATCATTAAAATTCAATCCGTAGAAATGTTAAAATACAGGGGAGAATTGTTTTTCTTTAAATATCAATCAATAGAATTTTGAAATACAGGCGATAAATACTATTTATCTTAAGAATTTAGTCACTAGAAATGTTGAAATACAGGATAATTTATTTCTTTGAATTTCAATCAGTAGAAATATTTAGATTAATTTCCAAAAACAAATATTAACAAATATATTGAGTATAATTTAGTAACTCAAGATGTTTAACGCGTAGGATAACATGCATTTAACTCTGCTTCAGATTAAAGACAACACAATGTCAACGGAGACGCTTTCATGCAAATGTCCCAATGTCTAGTGCTGTATGAAAATCGGTCCACTTCGGTTGACATGTTAAGTTGCCGTCACGTGACATGAAGGAGCCGATATCACAATAAAGCTTTAATATTCTATAAATTACAACATTAGATCTATAAATGTAACATTGCGGGCTCAATTAAAGAAATGAAATTGTGGGTAAATCTCTATATGGGACGTGGCGGGATCAAATTGGAGTGTGTGTATGTACGGTCATAACTTTCGATATGTGACGTGGTGTCTAATTGAAGGAGCATGTAGTTTCTATATTTATTTAGAACTATATATATATATATATATATATATATAATCCTCCAGATACACTCCTGTTTCGACATATCACGTCACTTCAGTGCGGCTAGATTTTGATAGCTGCTTCAAGTCGAGATAGAAACTCGACCGATTTTTCATCAGTCAGAGCCTCTATCCACCAGGCTATTGGCACAACCACTTGCGGGAGCGACGTTTTACTGATATGCCAAGGCTAATAAAGAGAGCTCTATCCTTTTTTTAGGAGAGCCTTGCAATTTCAACATAAACAGCAGCCGTCAGTGAATCTCCTTTCAAGAAAGCTCAATCTACCAGAGAGCATATTCACACACAGTCCCGTTGCTTCTTTTTGTCATGGTTTCTTTTTTTTTTTTTAACTTGGCGTCTGCCATGTTTTTTTTAATTATCGTCTTCTTAAAGGTTATTCTAATCTTGCCATTTATTATAACATGATAGACTTACAAGAAGCTGACTGCATCCCCTTGAGAGGATTAAGACATATTTTTCTAATTTTGCTGTTAATTAAAACACTTATGTCTAAGTTTTGTCCACTTGGTTGAGATCTAAGTTTTTTCAACTTCATATTTCTCCATATATAAATTCTGTCATTTTAACTGAGGGTCTTAATGTGCTGGGTATGACGTTAAGCTGTATCTCGTGGTCAGGTTCCAGTTCTGAAGATGTGGAGCACAATTTCATTGTCATGAAGTAGTAGTAGTAGTAGTAGTAGTAGTAGCACTATTTGAGGTTCCATCTATAAAATAGATAAAAAATAACTTTACAGAAATTTGTATGAAAAATTTGACAAGGGATGACATGCCGTAAAATCCAACCAACCAACCAACCAACCAACCAATTTCGTATACTCTCTTTACTTCTATTATTCTTCTGCTCATCTTTGGTGTCTCACGTTCTCCTTCTGGCGTCTGGACTTCGTCTTGGGGACTTTGTATCTGGTCTTCCATTGGGGATGTCTCTTTATCAGAAGCCCTGTGTCATTGGTAGTTTTTAGATAATAACTCAAGTCTACAATTTGCTATAGATCATATTTTATTCCGAAATCCCCACCAGACTACCTGCGCAGATTGAGTCGGCAGTGCGCTTAACGCGACTTACCAACTTCGTGGTTTGGCCGATACTGAACTAAACTCTGTTTCTAATCTAAACCGGAAGAGGGTCTTCTCAACCGATTCTCACGGTATCCACCGGAAGAAGGATCAGGATGAGGTCAAGCCGAGTCACTCAATCCTTCAAAGTCGTCGGCTGCAACTTATAACAGCCATTTTGTTTTCTACACTACTGTAAATAAGTGTTAGAGTACTAACAATTATGTAACACCAACCAACCAACCAGTCAGCCAACGAGATCTAATTATTTTTCTTGTCGGTCAAAAAAAGAAGAAATCCACAAGGGCGGAGGGTGGGTGGGGGTGGATGAAAAGAACAAATGGAAATTATTTTCAGATTGACTGACAAGATAATGTTTGAAGTCTGCTTGGCTTCTGTTCAGCCAAGATTTGAGAGATTTCTTCCAAGGGAGATAATTAAGAGGGCGACCTTTGAAATAACTCGTTTTTACGTTTTGGTGCCTCCAACCCCCACCCCCGCCGCTCCATCGCGTCTTTCAGCCGCCGCCCGGGCCACCACTTGACCGAAATACACTCAAGCTCGACAACCAATGCCGACACTATTCTGTAACTGATTTTAGAATCTGTTCACAGGTTTCTGTTTATATTTTCGGTTTATGAAGGTTCGTGGTGTAATGGTTAGAGTCGTAGCAAATGGACTCGTCGACCCGAGTTCAATTCCTGAACGAAGCTGTTTGCATTTCACATGGCGCTAATAACATTGGGAAACGTATGAATCCAATTCTCCCTCCAGCTATCGATAAATAGCAGGGTAGACTGGGCTCTTTAACCATGGTTAGGTAATCAGTTTAGGAGAAGGAAAACTCTGAATTCAAACCAGTTATACTCCGCTTAAGAAATTGACTTTGTGTTGTGCGGTGGGGTTGATATATATATATATAAATTGTTAAATAATATGTGGGGTTGATATATATATATATATATATATGGGTTGATATATATATATATTATATATATATATATATATATATATATATATATATATACCAAGCGTGTTGGTAGATCCTTGCGGAAAGAAAAAACCCGGCAGAGAGTTTGATTGTAAAAATATACTACAAACATCAACCAGGAAGAAAAAAATTTTTTGAAAAAATGAAAAGACCAAGATATTCGTACCAACAAAAATAATCTATTGGTATAGTATTTGGCCAAAGAAAAATTTATATGTATATATATGTATATAAGATATATATATATATTCATATAACCGCTAGGAGAAGCTAATCTGTAAAAAGTGCTTGATACCTAAGTAGAGCCAAGTAATAAAGATAATCTACTGAGTCAGACGAACCTACTATTAGTTTCGCATAAAGCTCTTCAGGGCTAAAATCTGATTTTAGCCCTGAAGAGCTTTATGCGAAACTAATAGTAGGTTCGTCTGACTCAGTAGATTATCTTTATTATATATATATATATATATATATATATATATATATATCAACCCCACATATTTAACAATTCTTCCTCTATGCAGAGGTGCAATTGGTGTATTGTTCTGGGCCAATCCCACATATATATCAAATCAACTACCTATATATTGGTTAAATAGAAAAAAAAGTTAAAAAAAACTGAGTTAAAAAATGAATACCCATCAAGAATGAATAAAACAAAATGTCTTCGGCATAAAATAACCTATCAAGGGTCCCACCCTTAAGCATCACGGATCGGCACCCACGGCCAACATGTGGCTCCATTGTTTTGTCAAATCAGCAGTCGGTGCACTCGGTGTATTCTTCAGCCTCACCGACAGGTCGGGGCTTGCCGTTGTTTCTTAAAATTAAATTAAATTTGTCTTAAATTAGTGAAATAAGTCTAATTATGAGAAGTACCACGCCAAGTCTGCTCTACTATTTTACCCATAGCTGAAGGGAGAGTTGTTGGATGCATACCTTTCCCAAGGGTATTAGCTCAATGTAAAATGCAAATAGCCTCATCCAGGATATGAACTCTGGTCGACGAGTCCATTTCTTATGACTAACTATTACACCACGTACCTCCACACATATAGTAGTCTGCCCTACTATTTACCCATAGCTGGAGGGAGAGTAGTTGGATTCATACCTTTCCCAAGAGTATTAGCGCTATGTGAACCGTAGATTTGTCCAGGATTTGAACTTGGGTCGACGAGTCCATTTATTACGACTCTAACCATTACACCACACATCTCCAGCTTCGGCATCTTGATGATGGTAGTCACTCGTAGGCTGAGTTGGCGAAGGCCGGTATCGATCCAGCCGCTCTACCGACTGAACTAGATGCACAGAGGGTGTTAGGGATAAATTTGACATATTTGTATTTGGTTATTTTTCTCCGTAGGTTGGAGGTATTGACGCATACTACGCATCATTTAAAAGCTTGGACCCTTCTTCATGATGACAGATAGAATGGATGACTGGAACCCACCTGAATCATGGATGAGAATAACTTGTATCATGATGATCTGCGCCGGCCATCAAAATAAGGAGATATGATTTGAAGGAAATGTTTACATAACCTCATAGTGTGAGAGGGTGATTTTTCCCATAATAAAATCGACTAAAATCGATCTATGTCTGATCTCCTTTGGGCGATATTGAATCCTGACTGAATAAATCGTCGTATATTCAAATGTTGTCATTTCTATATTAAACACGTCAATTCATTGGTCCAGATAGAGAATTGTTCAAGATGGCGTCTTCTCACCATTTGACAAATCACGTCTCGTTCTTTCTTTCTTTTTTTTTCTTCTCTTTCTTCTTCGTCCGATCTCTCGTTGTGTACGTGAATCTCGAACACTCGCAACTTTAAAAATAAACCGCTTCATTTAATTCGATCATGAGTTCAGTTGAACTTCTTTTTTCAACGGCAGAGTACGAAATGTACTTTAATTTGTACTTTAGTATGAAACTAGAAATGGCTACCCGTCGTCGCCTGGCTA
>CM042171.1:58200006-58232506 GCA_023376005.1 Doryteuthis pealeii | reverse complement strand
TGAGGGTACGGCACATTCTTGTTTAAAACACATAAACTCTCTTTTATCTGTATTAGCAACCTTGACCATCATCATCATCATCATCATCATCATCATTAATCTTCACACATTGCAGTTTTTCTTTTTTTTCCTCCCAAAAATTCTGGGAGGAGAGTCCCCGTGGCGTAGTGGCTAACATGCTGGACTGTGACATCGTAGTAAGTGAGTTCAAACTCCAATTGAGCTATTACATTCAGACTGATACCCTTGGGAAAGGTATGAACCCCTTATTCCCCTAGTTATGAGTTACATAATTTCCACTACTGGGATGGTTTTGGCATTAAATAACCCACAAAGGTCGATACGCCATTAAACAAAGAAACAAACCATTAATCTTGACTACTATCGTCATTATGATAATCAACTTTAACAATCACATATCATCATCATCATCATCATCATCATCAATTTTGACTTCATTATCGTCAATCTTGACTATCATCTGCTTTCATCTTTTAATTTTACTAGCTTTTTATTATCAAAATTTGACAACCCTTTACATTTAAAAAATGTAGACATCGATGTTTCTTGTTGTCTACTATACCCTCTTAAATATGCCGTAAATCAAACCAAACCAAACCCAAACCAAACCAAACCAATCAAACAAACCAAACAAACCAAACCAAATCAAACCAAACCAAACCCAAACCAAACCAAACCAAACCAAACCAACCCCTATAAGAAAGTGGGATTCGTCCAACAAAACCCTATGCCCTCTTAGATTATTTTTCTTGCCATTTTTTCTGAAATGTTAAGATGTGAGTATTTATTCTGATCTAATTAGGCAATTTGTCTACTAGGAAAAAAAATCTTATTGATCTATAAACTTTGTTTTTCAAATCTGCCCTGAAAGAAAATTTTTCACTTCGAGGGGAAATATTATAAAACCGTCATCCATAATTAGTTATGCCATTTTTTATTTTAAAAGTTTTAATTACTTTTTGTAAAGTAATTAATCCAAATCTTTTTAATATTCCACGATAATCTTTAATCCTCTTTCTAAACGATTTGCTTCTCTTCATTGTATGCCCTCAATCTCAATCTCAATAATCTCACTCTTCAATCTCAGATCTCAATATTACTCTCCAATCTCAATATTACTCTTCAATCTCAATATTACTCTCTCAATCTCAATATTTACTCAATCTCAATATTACTCTCTCTCAATCTCAATATTACTCTTCAATCTCAATATTACTCTTCAATCTCAATATTACTCTTCAATCTCAATATTACTCTCAATCTCAATATTACTCAATCTCAATATTACTCTTCAATCTCAATATATACTCCAATCTCAATATTACTCTTCAATCTCAATATTACTTCTTCAATCTCAATATTACTCTCAAATCTCAATTTACTCTTCAATCTCAATATTACTCTTCTCACTCAAATCTCAATATTACTCTTCAATCTCAATCTCAATTACTCTCAATCTCAAATCTCAATATTACTCTTCAATCTCAATATTACTCTCAATCTCAACTCTCAATCTCAATATTACTCTTCAATCTCAATATTACTCTTCAATCTCAATCTCTCAATCTCAATATTACTCTCCAATCTCAATATTACTCTCAATCTCAATATTACTCTTCAATCTCAATCTCAATCTCAATCTCAATATTACTCTTTCAATCTCAATATTACTCTTCAATCTCAATATTACTCTCCAATCTCAATATTACTCTCAATCTCAATATCTCTTCAATCTCAATATTACTCTCTCAATATCTCAATCTCATATACTCTTCAATCTCAATATTACTCTTTCAATCTCAATCTCTCCAATCTCAATATTACTCTTCAATCTCAATATTACTCTCAATCTCAATATTACTCTCCAATCTCAATATTACTCTCCAATCTCAATATTACTTCAATCTCAATAATCTCAATATTACTCTCAATCTCAATATTACTCTTCAATCTCAATATTACTCTTCAATCTCAATATATCTCTTCAATCTCAATATTACTCTTCAATCTCAATATTACTCTTCAATCTCAATATTACTCTCCAATCTCAATATTACTCTCCAATCTCAATATTACTCTCAATCTCAATATTACTCTTCAATCTCAATATATTACTCTTCAATTCAATATTACTCAATCTCAATATTACTCTTCTCCAATCTCAATATTACTCTTCAATCTCAATATTACTCTCCAATCTCAATTTACTCTTCAATCTCAATATTACTCTCCAATTTCCATGTATAGACACTGGGTTTAGGCCTAGGAACAATATAATATGTAAGATTTAGAAGAATCTTATATAGCAGAACACCAGCAAATGCTAAAAATTATTTTTACTTTAGGTTTTAAAAAATAACATGAAGTTTCGAAAATATACACATTCCAAAACTGAGATCAAAACTTCTAATTTTAGGTGTATTCACTTGAGAGAAACAATTTTATTTCAGAGTTTTGTACTTTAAAAAAACATTTGCCTTCGTAGAAATAATATTTCTAACCATCCAAATAATCCTTCCGTTTGCCCTCGATATAATTAAACTCTGATGGTGAGTTTCCAGTTTTGGAGGTTTGGAGAATGTGGAGCACCCCTTCATCACCATTGCTCTCTGGTCCACTCTGACCAGGAGTGGTAGTACCTGTTAGGGTCCCATATATAGGTTAAATAGAAAAACATGAGTTTATAAAAAGAATTGATTATCCATTAAGAATGAATTTATTTCAAAACATTATCTGCATTAAATGACCCACTGAGGTTGATATGCCGTAAAACAAATCAAACCAAACTTAATTCAAGTCACAGAAATGATCCTTTGTTTACACAGCCATTTTGGTATCAAGAATTCCTATCTAATACAAATAATTTATAGCAATATGGTTTCAAGTCATAGCACCGATATGATATTCCCAACCCTGTTACCCTTGTAGTAAAACACCAACCATTTTATCATGCATATATTTAATAATCCCGCCGCATGAGCAGGATGTGACACAAAGTTAATTTCTTAAGCGGAGCTTTAAAAGGTTTGAATTCAAGAGTTTTCCTTCTCCTAGACTGGTTGCCTAGCCAAAGTTAAAGAGATCAGTCTTTTCTACTATTTATCCATAGCTGGAAAGAGAGTAGTTGGATGCGTACCTTTTCAAAGGTGTTAATTAAAATTATCTGACCAGATGACAACGCAAGATTCGATTGGAAAGTCGAGACAACATTCTGTATGTTTCAAGTTTAAGTGACTGTTGTTTTTAACTAGTTACCTGTACGGACAAACAAAGTAATCCGGTTTACTCTGGATTCGATCGATCGATATTGCAATCTCAAGATGAGAATTATCGACTGCGGCGAACAAACTTATTGAGAAATCTCTACATTGTTCTTTCTGGTTTGATGATGTTATTCTACCGGCCAACATCGGGGGAGCAGATCTGATTGTTTTGGGATAGGGTCTTTCCCAGGGGCTCACTAGTCTTTCGGATCGTCATACAAACATTTCGTTTTATATCTTATTATAATGGAGATTGTGTGTTTTTCTGTCTGTAACCGAAACTATATCACTACTCAAGTCACAATTCCCTTAACTATTTATATCACATTCTCAATGATTTTATTTTTTATTTAAACCTCAATTATTAATAAAATTGTTTTACATTATTAATACTGTTAACCATATCTACATGATATTTTCCACGTACCCCACTTGTACGGGTCAGGCACAAGGCCCTATTATGTGGGACACCCACAAGCCGAGACTCATGGGTGGCGGGTGAAAAAATTGCGTCGATCCCGTCGGCATTCCCCCTCAAGGGGGGCGCCTCAGGCGCTGGGCAATAAAACCCAGCCCTGCCCCTTTAAATCAAGGGGGCAGGTGTTGCCTGTGGGGATGGCCCCCTGGGATCGACGCCGTTAATTATATCAATGGTCCAGAGGCCGAAGCCACTGTTGACCATATCTACATACTAACAACATGCAATTATATTTATATATACAACAAAATAACGGTTTACAGTGTGAATGGGAAGGCTAATTTGCATATTGATATACAAAATTGATTTTAATAAATATGTGCTTAATATTATTGATTTCTAATTGTTTGGTTTTATTATAATGAATATAAGCAAACATTTCTTTAATGAATCTTAAATGAAATTCGTTAACAAGAAAAAATAACTGTCATTTTATTCTTTACTTCCTCTTTTAACTAAATACTTAAATTAGAAAAAATAACAATGAAAGACGAGAGTGATAGAAGAGTAAGTTTCAGTTGTTCTATTTTTCAATTATACCCCCCTGTTTCAAATCTTTTTATCTGCATTCTTATTTAGTTTCATTAGCCTTTCTAATTTAATATAATATATTATTACATTAAAACTTAAATACTTGCACCCGGAGGGTGCATATATTTGCTAGTTCTTTTAAAGTAGAAGCCACACACACACACACACACATAAAATGTGAGTGCCACTAACACCTATATAAATAGATAGATCCGCCACTGGTCAACGATATCTGACTTGTAACAAACCAATACAAAACCTAATTTAAAAAAATCAACAACTCATTAGCAAGGTACCTTCACCACACACACACACACATACACACACACACACACACACACACACACACACACACACACCAAAGCCCCCCCCCCGCGCACACACACATTCACTCTCTACCCCTCTCTCTCTAGCTCTCTCTGTGTACCGCTGTCTATCCCTCTGTCTACTTTTCTCTCTCTGCCTCTCTCACTCTATCTTTATCTAATTTTTTTATCCCTCTCTCTCTACCTGTCTCTGTACCTCTTTATACATCTCTACCCCTCTCTCTTACTCTCTCTCTCTCCTCTCTCTCTCTGCCTCTCTCTACTTTTTTACACCTCTCTCTCCCTCTACTTCTACCTCTCTTTCTCCCTCTCTTTCTACATTTCTCTCTAGACCTCTCTGAATGAATCCACCTAATATTCTTACATTAGTACTTCATGCACTACCTAGTTCCATCATCAGGTGTGAAGTGGTGAGATGTTCTTCTTAAACAAACAGTAGCAGTATGAATACGTAGAAGGAGGGACTCACAAGTTTATAAGAAATATTTTTGGGAATGAGGGGGGGGGGAGAAGAAAGTACTAGTGCAAGAACCTTTGGTAGATTCATTCAGCAATTCCATCCTGATATAAAAAAAGATGGCCAGACAATTGGAAAGGATAGAAAAGAAACTCGTCAGACAAGAAATGTCTGTCGAGTTCAACAAAACATGCATGAAGGAAAATATACTTTTCTTCTTTCAAGCTCCTTACCCTTACTGTCGTCGGTGACTGTCAGTCAGAGGTGAACAATTAATTGATACATACTTACAGGATGTATGTTTTTACAATCACCAGAGAACTCAAGTCTGCAAACAACTATATATATATATATATATATATATATATATCGGCCGAAACATTATACAGATAACAATAAAGATGAGGACAATAGTCCGAATAATCCAAATAATACTAATTATCAAACCTTATCTCAAACATTCAGAGAAATAGTGTAGATAGCAATAAAGATGAGGACAATAGTCCAAATAATCCAAATAATACTAATTATCAAGCCTCATCTCAAATATTCAGAGAAATAGTGTAGATAACAATAAAGATGAGGACAATAGTCCAAATAATCCAAATAATACTAATTATCATGCCTCACCTAAAGAAACTCAGAGAAATATATATATATATATAATATCAGTAGATTTAATTTAAACAGATTTCGGCCGACAAAAAATATCAATGGAAAAATATCTCCATAGATAGATAGATAGATAGATAGATATAAATAGCCTAATCAGGATTGATAGATTCAATCGAACATATAAAGCAATGGTACCTTATTCTAGGTGTGTGGCCATATCCAAGCGGAAATCTATTTTGTTTTTCAACTCAACACATTATCTTGTTATTTCCTATCTTATTCCATCGCTTTCCATTATTGTTCTCACGCCTGTCCACCATCTTTTATTTACTGAGAACATAAAACATCAAAAATAGCCGTGGCGTTGCGCGGCGTTTTAATTTTACCGCCAAACAAGAGGATTGTCTATATTTAGGAGAGCGAACTTCGCCATTCTTGGGAGCCATTTAGCTTCTTATTTCAAAAGCCGAGATCGTTTCTCAATGGAAGTATGGAAAGTGCTACGTTTGCCTAAAGTCCGTTGTGACACCAAGTATTTTAATATGGCCGACGAAAATGTCCTATCAATAAATCCTTCGTTTTTTTTTTTTATCTTTTATTATATCTATCTATTTATTCATTTATTTTTGGTTTATTAGAAAAAATATTTTTCTTTTCTCGAATTGGATATCTCCTTCTTTGTCATCTTACTCTTAATAGAAAGGTATTTATTTCGAGATTCGTTTTCCATTCTATTTTCGTCTTGTCCGAAATAAAGAAACGAACTGCACTTTCCTTTATAAATAGATACAAATGTTTATATCTATTATTTCATACTGGTTACAAAAGTGAAAGAAAACAGATCTATATATTATTACTCGTGTTCCTTAATTATATGACCGTTATCATCTTGCAACATCCTCTGCTTAAAAATGAGACCGACCAAGATGAAATGTAAAAACCTAAATCCTAATTATCTGGTGTTGCTTGTCCACCGAAAATGTCATATCAATAAACCCTTCTTTATTTTCTTTTACATTGTTTTAAATTTTATCTTGGACGGTTTATTTTTAAACAGATGTTACAAGATGATAACAGTCGTACAATTAAGGAACACGCGTGGCATAAGGGTTAGAGTCGGAGGAAATGGACGCGTCGACTCGAGTTCAAATCCTAGCCAAGGCCGTTTGCATTTCACATAGCGCTAATGCCCTTGAGCAAGGCATGAATCCATATATTCTCCCTCCAGTTATGGGTAAAATATTAGGGCTGTTTAACCATGGTTAGGTAACCCGTCTAGGAGAAGGAAAACTCTGAATTTGAAAAACCTGAAATCTGTCGTTGATTGGGTTTGTGACATTTCTTGCGCACCAATTCTTTCCTATCGATTGTGCCAACAAATGCGGAATGGTCCAACACAAGCCTTTACCACTATAAACAAATCACTGTGTAGGTTGTTCATTGGATGAACCCTCATGCGTCGAAATCGACGAGAGAGTCCGTTTAATGAACATGAGTAATAACATATAGATAAGTTTGCTTTCCCGTTTGTAACCAGTTTCAAACAATAGATAAAACCCTTTTTTATCTATTTATAGAGGAAAAAGCAGCTCATTTTTTTAAATGTCGGACAAGACGAGAATAGAATGGGAAACGAATCTGGGAATAAATGTCTTTCTATTACGAATGGGATGAAAAAGATAAAGAAGATATCCAATTCCAAAACCGAATAAACAGTTTCCGAAATAAAGAAGCAAGCTGCACTTTCCTCTATAAATAGATACAAATATTTCTATTTATTATTTCATACTGGTTACAAACGTGAAAGAAAAACCTATCTATAAATTTATAATCGTGTTCCTTAATTGTGCGACCGTTATCATCTTGCAGCACCCTATGTTTAAAAATGACACTGTCCAAGATGAAATTTACAAATGTAAATCCTAATTATCTGATGTTGCTTATCCACCGAAAATGTTATTTTTTTCTTTTACTTTTTTTTAGTAATAACGGAAACTTTTTTTCTAGTATACGATATCTTATTTTTCTTCTTACTCGTAATAGATAGAAGATGTTGTAAGATGATAAAATCTTGCAATACCCACTGCTTAAAAATGAAACCGTCCAAATCGTCCAAGATGAAATGTAAAAATGTTTTTCTGATTATTTGGTGTTGGTTATCCGCCGAAATTCTGAAAGAGTTCTTTTTCTTTTTCTACATAATTTTCTGATTATTGAATCTTTCTGCTTCTCTTTCTTTCTTTCTTTCTTTCTTTCTTTCTTTTTCAATATTTTTCTTTGCTCTCTTTATCTTTTTCTTTCTTTCTTTTTTTCTTTGTTTGTTTTTAGTGTTTTGCTTATTGTATCTTAACTTCTTTCTTTCTTTCTTTCTTTCTTTCTTTTCCTTTATACATTTTTGCACTTTTCGTCTTTTTCTTTCTTTCTTTTTTTTCTTCTCATTCGTAATAGAAAGGTATTTATTTCAAGATTCATTTTCCATTCTATTTTCGTCTTGTCCGAAATAAAGAAGCGAGATGATCTCCCTCTATAAATAAATACAAATATTTTTATCTATTATTTCATACTGGTTACAAAAGTGAAAGCAAACCTATCTATATATTTATAATCGTATTCCTTAATTGTGCAACTGTAATGATCTTGCAACACCCTCTACTTAGAAATGAGACCATCCAAAATGAAATAGAAAGATGCACATCCTGATTATCTAGTGTTGCTTATCATCCGAAAATTTCATATCAATAAACCCTTTTTTCTTTTCTTTTACTATTTTGTTTATAAAGGAAACTGTTTATTCGGTACTGGAATTGGATATCTTCTTTATCTTTTTCATCTCATCGTAATAGAAAGACATTTATTCCTCGATTCGTTTCCCGTTCTATTCTCGTCTTGTCCGACATTAAAAAAAAATGAGCTGCTTTTTCTTCTATAAATAGATAAAAATGGTTTTATCTATTGTTTGAAACTGGTTACAAACGGGAAAGCAAACTTATCTATATATTATTACTCATGTTCATTAAACGGACTCTCTCGTCGATTTCGACGCATGAGGGTTCATCCAATGAACAACCTACACAGTGATTTGTTTATAGTGGTAAAGGCTCATGTTGGACCATTCCACATTTGTTGGCACAGTCGATAGGAAAGAATTGGTGCACAAGAAATGTCACAAACCCAATCAACGACAGATTTCAGGTTTTTCAAATTCAGAGTTTTCCTTCTCCTAGACTGGTTACCTATCAAGGTTAAAGAGCCCTACTATTTTACCCATAACTGGAGGGATATATGGATTCATGCCTTTCTCAAGAGTATTAGCGCTATGTGAAATGCAAACGGCCTTGTCTAGGATTTAAACTCGAGTCGACGAGTCCATTTCCCCCGACTCTAAGCCTTATGCCACGCGTGTTCCTTAATTGTACGACTGTTATCATCTTGCAACACCTGTTTAAAATAAAACCGTCCAAGATAAAATTAAAAAAAAATGTAAATCCTAATTATCTTGTGTTGCTTATCCACCAAAAATGTGATATCAATAAAGGGTTTCTTTTTTTTATTTTACTTTTTTGGTTATAACGGAATTTTTTTTTTTTTAGAATTCGATATCATTCTTTTCTTCTTAATCGTAATAAGAAATCGGCGGATAAGCAACACCAGATAATTAGAAATTTTTTTTACATTTCATCTTGGACGATTTTTAAGCAGAGGGTGTTGCAAGATGATAACGGTCGTTTAGACAACTTCTGCTTAAAAATGAGACCGTCCAAATTATCCAAGATGAAATGTAAAATTGTTTTTCAGATTATCTGGTGTTGTCCATCCGCAGAAATTCTGAAATTGGAGTTCTTTCTATGTGTTTTAAATATTATTCTGATGATTGAATCTTAAATTCTTTCTTTTTTTCTATCTCTTCTCTTCTCTTTCTTTCTTTCTTTCTTTCTTTCTTTCTTTCTTTCTTTCTTTGTCAGTATTTTTCTTTGCTCTCTTTATCTTTTTCTTTGTTTCTTTCTTTGTTTTTACTGTTTTGCTTATTGTATCTTAACTTCCTTCTTTCTTTCTGTCGCCTTTTTTTCTGTCTGTCTGTCTGTCTGTCTTTCTTTCTTTCTTTTCCTTTATACGTTTTTACTCTTTTCGTCTTTTTCTTTCTTTCTTCTTTTTCTTCTCATACGTAATAGAAAGACATTTATTTCGAGATTCATTTTCCATTCTATTTTCGGTTTCTCCGAAATAAAGAAGCAAGCTGCACTTTCCTCTATAAATAAATACAAATGTTTATATCTATTATTTCATACTGGTTACAAAAGTGAAAGGAAACAGATCTATATATTATTACTCGTGTTCTTTAATTGTGCGACCGTTATCATCTTGCTACACCCTCTGTTTAAAAATGAGACCATCCAAGACGAAATGAAAAATGCAAATCCTAATTATCTGGTGTTGCTTATCCACCCTTCTTTTTTTCTTTTACTTTATTTTTGGCCTTGACCGAGATAAAGAAGTAAACTGCTCTTTCTTCTATAAATAGATATAAATGTTTTTATCTATTATTCTCACCTTGCAACACCATTTGCTTAAAAATGACACCGCCCAAGATAATATTTAAAAATGTAAATCCTAATTATCTTGTGTTGCTTATCCTCCCAAAATGCAAAATCAATAAACGATTTCTATTTTTTCTTTGGTGATAAGAGAAAATATTTTTCTTGTCTCGAATTATATACATTTCCTTTTTTTCTTCTCACTTATAAAAGAAAGTCATTTATTTTTTGATTCATTTTGAATTCTATTTTTGGTTTGTCATAAAGAAGTGAACAGACCTTTCCTCTAAAAATAGATAAAAATATTTGTATCTTTTATTCTTTCTTGCTATTTTATTAATGATTAATTTCTGTAATCGAGCTAGGGTTAGATTTTTAAAAAATCAGCCTTACCTCTTTTATTTTAACCTCTCACAGACCAAGTTAACAGATGCTATAATTATAACTTAAAAAAAAAGGTTACAGTTTTGTTCTAACCTTTTTTAAAATCCAACACACAGACACAAATACATATGGGCACGGCACACACACATACACACACACACACATACAAACACACACACACACACACACACACACACACACACACATATAAACAGTAATAAAAATATTTTTAAAAAATCAGCAGTGTCTGAAGAAACACAACACAAGATGAAGGTAAATAAAAAATATAAAAAATCTCGCCTAGAGAACACACACACACACACACACACACACACACACACACAACACACACACACACACACACACACACACACAAAGAAACAAACAAATTACTAAGGCCTTCTTGATAATAAAATGGGAACCCAAATCTGGACTGATCTTAAAACACATAAATACACACACACACAGACTTACGCATAGACACACGCAAATAATTTCAAGGAAGTCAGTCATACGACAGCATTGGACAGAACCTAACAGCATGCTAACAGCTCTGGACCTTTAGAAATTTTTTGACGAAAAGATCTTTATCTCGAAATATTAAGAATAAATCAAAGGTAAACAAACAACACCATAGTTACCTCATTTTTCTTTACACTTGCATTGTGGGATAGCCTTCAAAACCAACAAGCAAATTTATATCTTTTATTTGAAAATGATTACAAAAGTGAAAGAAAACCTTTTTAGAGTAATTATTTTTCTGTTACGATTCTGATCGCAATTTTAGACATTTAGTTCTCCTATTGGTAAATCCAATGATAGAAAAGGGTGTCGACTCATCAGAAAACCCAGTTGTTGTCCTTGAAATCTTCGGTAGAACAACAGTGTATTTGTAGCGGAGAAATCAAATTAAATCAAGATTATTATGCTTTTTACATATTGAAGTATTTAGCAATAGCTCTTAAGTAAACATATCAAACGTTGTAATAATTAAATTATCATACTGTCGTATATCCACAGGTCCTGCTATTCAAGATTATTATACTTTTTACATATTGAACTATTTGGCAATAGTTCTTAAGTAATGATATCATACGTTGTAATAATTAAATTATCATAATGTGATATATTCACCTAACTTGTTAACCATTACACTATGCTAGATGCACAGAATCATATTTTTCAAACGGTTGTCATTATTAAGAGCCTCTTCGATTTGAATTTTAAGTTTTCCTTTTTATAGAATAAATAAATAAATGAATATATTCAAACAAATTTTGTTAAATACAACAGAATCCAAATTGTTTTGGATTTTTTTTATTTTCAATCTTTCAAATGATCTTGTAGAAAAAATATTATCAAATAATTTTTATATGGATAAGTTGTGAATGTGTTGTTAGTAGTGTCAATTAATTAATTGTCTAATTATCGAATACCCAAATTCTAACACCACCGACATTGTCACCAACAAAACCTCATCCCTACCGACTAGCCGGTTTAATGTGGTATATAAATTCAAATGTCCCATAGGAGACTGCCTCTTCAAAGTTAAAAGCACTTACATTGGTCACACTACGATGACTTTGTCACACCAGTTAACACTACATTTAACTGATACAAGCTTGATCATGCAACAATTAAAATCACATTCATGTGCCCCTCTAATTACCGAAGAATTCTAACTGAAAACACACACATAATGTGCAAAGAAAAAACAAAAACTTCAAATATTCCCAATACATCAAACAACAAAAACAAAAACAAAAACACCTTAAACAAGATCAACTTCGAATGCCTATAATTTTCCGCCAATTCCCCCCCCCATTCTCCATACAATTGTTATAACCTGTGACTCCTTCCTCCTACTGCTACTCTGTTTAAAAAGAACCACGGAAACATCTCACAACTCTACACCTGACGATGGCATGAATTAGTGCCAAAAGTACAAGTGTAAGAAACTTTGGTCGATTCAAATTCCAATTCACCCTAGACATAAAAAATATGGCCAGACAATTGGAAAAGATCGGAAAGAAACTCGTCAGACGGGAGATGTCTGTCGCTTTCAACCAAACGTGTATAAAGGAAAAATGTTGCCAAAATACATTAATATATATATATATATATATATATATATATATATACACACACGCACAGATATATATATATATATATATATATATATATATATATATATATATAGATGAATGAATAGAGAATAAATGAGAAAAGTATTGGCATAAAAATGTGCTCAATGCTAATAAAGCAGAGCAGGTTTGCACAAATAATAATTATGATATCATGGATGTTATAAACTCTTATCTTTAAGTTTCATTCTTACGCAATCTTCAGATGAGTCAAATGGTTGAGATTTTAAAAACCAGTAGTTTTTTAGCGTTTATATAAACGCAAAGCATGTTCACGCGATGGAATGTTATAATGCTAGTTTCTTTTAAAAACTGTGGCTTGTTTATATATATATACATATATATATAATATATATATATATATTATATATATATATGTATATATGTGTGTGTGTGTGTGTGTGTGTGTGTGTGTAAGAAAGGAAGTGAATCCGACGGTATGTAGTATATTAAGAAAAATGAAAAAACAGGTTTAAATGGGTTAAGTGGTGAGTTTATTGGCCGACGCTGCACTGTTTCGATCTATTAATTAGATCATCTTCAGGGCATTTGTTGGTATATGGAAGGTAATAAGAATTTTTTTATCACAGAATAACGAGAAAAGCGAGTGATAGTCCTTGTTGTTCAGTCTGTTTAAATTTTTTTTTTTAGGTTTGAAAAAAGGAGACGGTTTGAAATATGACGTCAAATATTCTATTTTACGGTGTGAGTTTGGGACGGTGTGAGTGTGTGTATCGAAAAAAGGCATTGTGCATTTTTTACGTGTGTGGTTGTGTGTGTATGTGTATAAATCTTTTGCGATAAACGACAGCGGAAACAAACCTCAACGTTGTGTGTGTGTGTGTGTGTGTGTGTGTATGTGTGTATGTGTGTGTATTTGTCTGTATATATGTATATATATATGTCTGTATATATATATATATATATATTATATATATATATATATATATATATATATCAGAGATGAAATGGAGTTAATATTGCATACCGTGCAATATTCAGACAGTCAAACATATTAAAATATTAAAACAGTGGCTTATTCAGCGTTTATATAACTTGAAGCGTGTTCACACAATGGAATGTTATAACGCGAAATTTATATTAAAAGAAAATAAACGCACTTATGCACGCAGTGTCCAGATGAATTTTTTTTAATAGACGGCTAAAACTGCAGTTACGGAATATTAATTCCATGATATTTAATCTCTGATTTTAAATCTACTCTACTATTTTAGCATTGAACACTTTCATATGCTAATACTTTTCATTCATTCTCATACATATATAATATATATATATATATATATATATATATATATATATATATATAGCATTTATTGACAGATGGGCTGCAAGAATATGAAATTTTCTAAAACTCAAGTACAGAACATTCTCTTTGAGAGATATGAATCAATAATCCACTCTCGACTGACGCATGCGCAGTGAATGCAATATGTTTCTTTCTCAACATTATTTGGTAAACACTTTTGGGATCTGATTTGATTTCAGAACTCGAATATTAAAATCAATAAGTAGCAAAATTTCGCAATCAATCCGACGGAATTTTGAAGAGAGGGGGAAGGAAACAAATAGATTTGAAAAAATAAAACAACCCCTATAAAAAAAAAAAAAAAAGTTCAATAATGTCCATTCCATTACACCTCCGGGCACATACACATACAATTAAGGCCTAGATTCTAAGGCTGGTTTGTTGGATTTTACGGCATGTCAACCCTTGTTGGGTTATTTTATGCCAAAAACGTTTTATTTTATTCATTCTTGATGAGTACTCATTATTTCTCAAACTAATTTTTTTTCAAACTCATTTTCTTTTATTTAACCCATAGATGGTACCCTAACAGGTACTACCACTCTGAGTCCGAGGGGACCTAGGAGTATGTACTTACAAACCTCTCCACACAAGCAAGATGTGCCACAGAGTTTGAATTCTGAGTCTTCCTTCTTCTAGAATAGTTACCTAGCCATGTTTAAAGAACCCAGTCTACCCATATTTACCCATAGCTGAAGGAAGAGTAGTTGGATGCATACCTTTCCCAAGGGTATTAGCGCTATGCGAAATGTAAACAGCCTTGTTCAGGATTTGAAATCGCACCGACGAGCTCATTTCCTACGACATTAACCGTTACACAACGTACCTCCAGCCTGGACCTGGGAGATGAATGGTTATGAAGGGGTACTCCACACTCCCCAGAGCTTCAGAATTGGAACTTTACCATTGAATGCAGTTTAACATCAAACCCAGGACTCCAAGACCCTCAGTCATTGCGTTCTAGCACATATATGATAAAAAAAGGGTTGGTGGTTGCCATAAGGGCAATTGGGTTGAGACAATTATATAGGTGCTAGGGCTTGTCGTGATCGGAGAGGGCCACTCCGACCACCCGTCTAGCCAAAGTAGGTGTTGCGTGTTATGGACTATTCAGCTACCAGGGTTCCATCCTTATATATATATATATATATATATATATATATATATATATATATATATATACAACAGTGAGGGGGTCCAATGTGCAGTTAAAACCGTTGAGAGGAAGGCCCCGAAACGGTGCACGTTCTCTCCTGATGATCCCAAGCATTTGTAAACATCATTTGTTTTTTCAATATATCAAATTCACACTGTCGGATTAATTTCCTTTTATTTCACACACACACCCACACCCACACCCACCCACACACACACACACACACATATATATATATATATATATATATATATATATATATATATATATATCTGTCTCTTGCAATTGATAATTACCTGTTGTGGACTAGCCTAGCTTACCTTTCGTAGAGAGTGAATGTGCTGGCCCAGGACTATTTGTATACCGCCCCCCGATGTTTGAGCACTTTGTTGCGACTTACTCTATGTCTGGCACAAACTGTTATTGGATGTACTAGTATACTGAATATTGTATTACCTAGTATACACCATTACAACGTATCTTTGCTTACTTGATACCTGATCTATTATCTCTCATTCTCAATTTACAACACATTTTGACTGCAATCTCTTATTAATTTTGACTAGAACTTTCTTTTAATTCAACCTTGTAACTGCTAATTACTCTGTTCACCTTGTATTTTTGGTTAGTAAACCTTTTTCCCTATCCTCAATACCCGCTGTCTTTCTTCTTCTTCTTATTATTATTATTATCTCTCTGTTAACTCTGATACTACAGTAACAACATCATTACACCACGTGACCATTACACCACGTGACTATGATGAGTGTTTATAATCTAATAAATCAGTCAATGATTTATGATGTTATAAAAACATCCCCTCGCAAGGACGTTTGGATAAATCGCTAAAATACATTTGTTCTACTCGCCTGTCGCAGTGGTACCAGTTTTGGAATCTGATTTTCTGCAATCTCTGCAAGTCTTTTAATAACAGCTGTGGATTTCGGAACTGGATAAAAACGTTGTCGCAATGCAGCATAACTAAAAATTAAAAAAAAAAGACTCTTGTATAAGTTGAGGATTTGAAATGGATTCGACCATGTCTATTTTCTACGACTATAACCATTACACCAGAAACACCTCCATCTATGAATATATAAAGGGAAGTGAGTATGTATGTATGTATGTATGTATGTATGTCCGGTCCAGCTGCATGATGGCAAAAGGACACAGCATAAGCATTGGAAGAGGTATGAGGATTGCTTAAAAAAACAACCTTGTAGAAATAAAAATAAATCCTGACAACTGGGACAAGCTGGCATTGAAGAGAACTGACTGGAGAATTCATGTGAATGATGGCTGTACCAGTTTTGAAAATGAAAGTATCGAGCATGAAAACCTCAAGTGTCAACTTCGAAAGGGATACACCTGTCATATTGGAGAGAACATGGAGGGTTGGAAATGTTAGACGTGGTCGAATTCAACTTTTTAAGGCTGGATATGTTAATCATAGAATATCGTTCATACAAACTCCAGGAACAAACAATTCTGTAAGAAAGTCTGTAAGTCAAAGAGACATATGGTGGTGCATAAGTATAAAATCTTATCATCTGATCGAGAAGGACGTCCTTCCTATGTCATATTTGTATCAAACTTTGTAGATCTGCAATGATGCGTCATATAAGGGCTCATGAGAGGAAAGGTTTTGGTGGTGCAGTTATAGGATTGTGAGGGACGGCAGCGACCTCTAAAGATTATGCTATTGCAATGTATGGATAAAACTATTAAAACAATTAACCATAAAGTAAATATATACAAACATTAAATATTACAGGTTCTCTTTCGTTTTGTGCAAAAAATACTCTTCATCCATTTCTCGTCTTTCAAGGACATTTTCATTCATTTCACAACATTTAATAACTTTCACCATCTTTTCTCTTTTTCATGAGTTGCGTTTAATTGATTTGAATTTAATACTTTGCCAACCCGAAGAGTTACAACATCATTGCAAGTGTTAATAACCGAAATCATAATTTATATATTTTGATTTTTTTTTTGGTATTTTTGGTATTGGTAATCCTTAACTCTTTTGGTGTGTTTTAAACCAGAAGAAGATAGCTCTAACCTATTGTATACTCTTTTCGGTAATCTGAACATTAGCTACATAAATGAGAGTAACCTTCCCATATTTCTTACACTTTGAGGAAGCCGTCTTTTGATCGGCCATTTTCATTTTAACGTAATCAATACAACTGCATGTTTTAACATGAAAATATCATAAAATATGTTCTTATTAGCAATTACGTATTTTAAAGATCCAAAAAGATAATCTAATATCTATTGTTTTATAATTACTATGTAGCTGTACAAATAACCTTCGAAACAAACAAACAATTACTTGCTCAGAAAAATTGTGCCTTACAATGAGGCAGAGTGTTCCGTTATCTACTCTTCATTTGGTGATGGTGAGGGATTGCATGGCTCGGGGTTATATTTCACCCATATATATATATATATATATATTTGGGAGAATATGTGCTTGAAGTCAAACCTAATTTTAAAAAAAAGTTAATTCATTAATAATTAATTAGGCGGGATTTACTCACTTAAATGTAAGGCTAAACAAATCGTGAAAAATCAATCTCTGTATGTACATTTCAGCCTATTAGGCCTTCATCAGCAGAGCTATACAGAAAAAGTGTTTGCTAAAAGACGTGGTGTATAAAGCAGTGGTAATGTAACCAACCACAAAGAAAACTAAGATCTACATAGGGGCGACACAGCAGGTTATAAAAACAGGATAGCTCAGCACAGGTTATCATTTAAGGATAAAAAAATATAGCGAAAGCACAACACTCGCAAAAAATGTGTGGGCTTTAAAAGAAAAGCATAAGAGATATCCAGAGTTGGAGTGGAGAATCGTTAAGAAAGCCCCGTCACATAAAGGAAATGATAACCGTTGCATGCTGTGCATACAAGAAAAACTAAAAATAGCTGAATGCAGGGAACCAGAGAAGATACTGAACTCGCGATCGGAGTTAACAAATAGATGTAGGCACAAAAACAAACATAACTCTGCCTAGTAAGTTCCGGCATTACGTAGGGGAAATTGGGGGGTGGGGGTGGCACACCCACTTACTTGAGAATGGGTACAACCCAGTTATAAATACAGTTCGATGATTGGACGAAGCAATTCCCTGAAGATTCGCACTACTGCGAGAAACTGCACTCGGAATATTTTAAGCCATTCGTTTTTAAAACACATATATATATATATATATAAGGGTTTTGTAATTTGCATGAAGCATTGTGTTATATTGGTTTGTTGGTTGGTTTTGAAGGCTGTCACAATGCAAGTGTTAAGAAAAAAGAAGGTGACTGGGGTGTTGTTTGTTAACTACACTTACACACACACAAACACACATAAACAAGCACACCCCCCCCACACACAGAATTTGGAAGACATGAGACAGAACAAATGAACAGCCACTAGCAACAACTTCAGTTCTAGTAATCTTCCGTAGAAGGGATTTTTATCCCGAAATATTAAGAATTGAGAATAAATCACAGGTTAACAAACAACACCACAGTTACCTTCTTTTTCCTTTACAATTGCATTGTGATAGCCTTCAAAACCAACCAACAAACCAATATATATATATATATATATATGCAGACTTCTAAGCTAAGTGACTGAAATCTGTTAGCCAATTGTAGGAACTGTGCATTGGTTGTATTAGGAGTAATTTACCCAGACTAAATACCCATTTTGCCATTTGGCCAGTGAAACTAAAAGGGTTAACACTGTCATTAAGGCATCTGAAACCACTGCTTCAATTCTTATTTAACTGTCATGGTGTGTAATGTTACAGCTCACAAGCAGTGCTAACCACTGCCAAACCCCCGGAATCGGGGGGGTGCTCAAGCCAGCTGGTTTGTTTGAGAGTGAATCTGTCAATTTTAGACATTTTAAAAGGAAAACATAAATGCAAACCTTGCATAGCTGAGAAAGACCTTTAAACGTTCAAGTACAAATTCATATTCGCACATATGATTTTCTGTCTAAATAACTTGGTTATTTTTCTTAAGTCTTTATTTACAACAACCCAGCCCATATCTATTCCGCGCGGATCGAGGGTAACATCTCAAGAGGCGAGAATAGCGTCCGCTCACGACGAAAATCTAGTTACATCTAGCTAAAACTTCTCACGCCTGTAATGGTGATTTCCGGAGGATTAGGTTGGGGTCATCAGTTGCCAATCATAAACATCACGGTTATGGAAATTTCCCACTTAACTCCGATGTTGAATCTAACGAATCTTATTCAAAAATATTCTTACTACAGGTACGTACATAATTCATTGACTATCCATGAATTATGTAACAGATTGTTTTCATTCTATTAATCATGGCAAGCTGTAAGTGTTAATCTATGTTAAATATTCAACTGTCCGAAAAATTCAGATAATAGAAATAATTAAGCATCTCGAAAATTCGGCTACCCTGTCGACTTGAGCTGTAGAATACTCCGACTGCATCTCTGCTGAAGGATAACATAATATTACTAGTTTTATTCCTGAATTAGTATAAGTGTTTTTAGAAAAGACAGGACATGTGCTATTCATTTTGTTTACAAAATAAAAGGTTTAACCAAATGTAAAAAAGAAATAGATAAATAGCAGTGTAAACACAGTTGTGAATGTTTGAATCTTGCCTAAATCTCATGGTGCTGTAAGGGACTAAATGGAGTAGTCTCCCTTGTCACAGGGTTAGGGTAATCTCCTGTGTCAGGAGTCCCTTTTTGGTCATGTGAAGCAGGAACCCAAAAGATCACCCTCTTTTGCTGAAGCTACTGGACAAGTACAGAGGTGCTAGTCACCTCTCTTCAGCACAAACATGGTGCATACCATACGGCACAAACCCCACGTACAGTAAGTGGTTTCCACCAATTTTGTCTCTCTTACACAGCTACGTATGTTTGACACTTGTAACATTGTATAGCCTGGGAAAATTCGTTCCCCTATGTATGTGGGTGGCAACTGTTTCTTAATGGCGGAATCATGGTAGCTCAGCAGACCATAACTTGCAACACTCCACTTTGGCTCTAGACGACCCATGATGCTTAAGGATGGAATCACTGTGGATAAGCAGTCCATAACTTGCAACACTCCACTTTGGCTCTAGACGACCCATGATGCTTAAGGACGGAATCACTGTGGATAAGCAGTCCATAACTTGCAATCCTCCACTTTAGCTCTAGACGACCCATGATGCTTAAGGACGGAATCACTGTGAATAAGCAGTCCATAACGTGCAACACTCCACTTTGGTTCTAGACGACCCATGATGCTTAAGGACGGAATCACTGTGGATAAGCAGTCCATAACTTGCAACACTCCACTTTGGCTCTAGACGACCCATGATGCTTAAGGACGGAATCACTGTGGATAAGCAGTCCATAACTTGCAACACTCCACGAGTGGTCGAAGAAGCCTCACCAATCAATCGCCTTGTGACATCAAGCCCTAGCACTAATATGATTGTCCTGACTACATTGCGGTTAAGGAAAACACGCAACTCGTTTTATTATATGTGTTAGAAGGCGGTGGCTGAGGGTGTTAGTGTCCTGGGTATGAAGCTAAATTGCATCTAGTAGTGAAGTTATAGTTCTAGAGCTCTGGGGTGTGTGGAGTACTTCTTCATTGCCATTACTCCCAGGTCCACTCTGACCCGGAGTGGTAGTACCTGTTAGGGTCCCATCTATGGTTTAAATAGATCAAAAATGAGTTTTAAAATGTGCTTAAAATAGTTTTAAAAAATCAGACCAATACAGGCTAGTAAATCATTACTAGTGAATTTGATTCTCACTGAGTGCCCCATACTTAATATCTCGCACAGACCTTTGTAAATTAGACTATTGCTAGTGAGTTCGATGCTTACTGGGTGCCGCATACTTATTATCTTGTGCCTAAGTAGGCAAAGCTTGATAAATCACCTGCTTGTGTTCAAGTCACGCAGAACGTACCGTAATTAAGCAACGATGAGCCTGGTCAGTAATTGTATGGGTGACCAATTAGTAACAGCAGTTTTGACGCCCTCGTGTCGGTCGTAGCAGTGTTTAGTAGATTAAGATAAAAATATATTTGGATATTGTCAGACTTGAGTAGACGTCATAAATATCAGTGTTGACTCTTTTTTTGTTTTTGTTTTTTATTTGTTATTTTCATTGTTTTTTTTCTTTTTCCTTCCCTCGTTTCACTGTCGCCACATCTGAGCGAGTCGCTACATGCAACTGTGGTTTTCAGCTATAAATATAGAATGAACAAAACAAGTCGTATTGGATGTGACGGAAACGTAGAGAAATAGAAGAACAATCAATTGTCCGTAACTGTTGATGGACAAAACGCTGGATGCCGATTTTCAAGGTCTCGTTTCTAAGCATTCAAACCGATTTATTAGATATACATCGCTGTAATGAGAAGTCGATATGTTTCTATTTATTCACGACTCGGAAATATATATATATATATATATATATATATATATATATATATTATATATATATATATATATTTGATAGTGTGTAAACTTTGTTCTTGTGAACTTTTTTTTTTTTGTATTATGAAGCATGGAAATGAACAGGTGGACAAAAACAAAAAACACAGTTTTTAATATCCAGCTGTTCTGTCTCTGGTTTGATTTATTCCGATTTTTCGGGTGATCATTCACCCTTTTTTCAAGGTGTAATGACTGTGTGAGAAAAAGTGAAATCCAGTATATGTAAAAAAAAAATTGATATATATATATATATTAATAAGTCATCCACAGACATGTGTTTCGGCGTTTCACGCCTCTTCAGTGTTGCTAGACACAACTATCTTTGGCTAGGGTCGAACTCAGACTGACCGTTTGGTAGGCTGATATCTAATCCCCTGGCCCACTAACAGCTGTAGCATGGACAGGCGTTTTTAAACAATTAAGTATATAGGTTTGTTTATGTATTTTACGGTACTAAGAGATCAAATTTCCGGGGAAACGATCATTGGTTTATGCTTAGTAATGAGAGTTAATTTAAATTACCAATTAGAGAGCTCATACCAAATTTATGGGATATATATATATATATATATATATATATATATATATATATATATATATATATATATATATATATATATATATATATTTCAAAGAAAGAAAAACTTAACAAACCGTCATTAGAATATGATAAATCTATTTCGACCAGAAACTCAAAATGAGTTTAGTCTCTTCAGATATATTTTAAAAAATACAGGGGAAAAGTTTCTGGTCGAAATAAATTTATCACAAGCTGATGACGGTTTGTTAAGTTTTTCTTTATTGCTCTGTATATAATTAATTTATTAGTTATTATACATTGAGCTCTCTTAGGGATTTATAAAAATCCTTGCATGAATCTATACGTTTGTATCTATAAGAGCATACAGTATGGATATACAGTGAGATTTCGATGATCCCAAATAGAATCATCCCTAACTTACCAGTCATTTGGATTATTACACACACACACACACACACACACACACACACACACACACACACACATATATATATATATATAATATATATATATATATATTATATATATATATATATATATGAATTAAAATTAAAAAAAAAATGATGTTGTTAGTTCGCTGACAGAATCTGTTTCAACCTTTAGCGCTTTTCTTCAAGAGCGAAATATATATGATGGAAAGACGGAAATAAATAAACCGTTAAAAGATACGAAGTTACAAACGAACGCCTGTGTGAACGTTCATGTTCGGAGCCGGAACTATTTAAATTAAAATGCATATACTGTGTTAAAAATAAAATAAATTTTATTTAAAAAAATCAGAAGCATTTATAATCCACAGGAAACTCAAAAGAGTTTGTTGTAAAAATATATAAAAATGTATAAAAATATATCAACATCATTTGTTTTTTCAAAAAAATGTTTAATTCATACTGTCGGATTCATTTCGATTTTACTTACATATATACATGTATATGTTGTGTATTTCGGCAGCAAATCCTTATGTCGGCAATTGCAGATAAGAACACGTAATATTTCTTTTTTATGATTTTTATATAAAGTTTTTTCTAGTCGACTAGAAAATCTATTGCGTTGCTATCATCTTTGTTTTTTTATTTTTCTCTAAGCGCTTCATTGGAGTCCAAGAAGTGCAGACGTACAGTAGCACTAACGCGGCTACAACTGATCAGGCTAGAGAGAGAGAGAGAGAGAGAGAGAGAGAGAGAGAGAGAGAGAGGGGGGGGGATATATAGAGAAATGGGCAAACAGAGACAGAGAGAGAGAGAGAGGAGAGAGAGAGAGGGGAGAGAGAGGGGGAGAGAGAGGGAGAGAGAGAGAGGAGAGAGAGAGGGGGATATATAGAGAAACGGGCAGACAGATAGACAGAGAGAGAGAGAGAGAGAGGAGAGAGGGGAGAGAGGGAGAGAGGAGAGAGAGAGAGGGTCGGAAGGAGGATATAGAGAAATACGGGCAGACAGATAGACAGAGACAGACAGACAGACAGACAGACCGAGACAGAGAGATATTCTCCTCGGGTCACGTTGACAACCGATCAGGCTAGAGAGAGAGAGAGAGAGACAGACAGACAGACAGACAGACAGAGACAGAGACATCGGGTCACGTCGACAACTGATCAAGTGTGATTTGGTTGTAAAGCAACTCCTTTCTGATTTCCTGTAGCGAATATATCAGTTTACTAACATCCCCACCCCCAGAACTTTTCACTTTTCTTTTTTTTTTTTTTTTATTACATCCGGGCTTGGTTACCGGCTTTGGCAGTGCTAAATATTCCGGGTACGTCAAGGAAAATCCAGGTGGATTAAATGATCGGATTATCCTCAAATCTGTCTCTTTAAACGAGATCTTTACCGCCATTTTACGCTGGATCTTTTCCGCTTTAAACAAAGAAGAAGAAAAAGAAATCAAAGATCACGTGATAAAAATGGAAAAAAAAAAACTGCTATCGAAAGTTTCGTGTCGTTCTTTCCTGGTTTATTCAAGAAATAAAATAAAATAAAATGTAATAAAATAAAACTGGATTTACATTACTAAATAAAGATTTAAAAATTTAAAAAAAAAAAAAAAAAAATAAAATAAAAGAGATTTCTTTTAGTAATTCAATTCAGTTAAAGCCACAGCTTCTCTGTCTATTCCAATTCCGCCATACCGACCTCCTGCCCCAACGACCTCCTGAAACCTAATCTGTTGCTCGATGTCTCTGACTAGTGAGAGATTTAAACTTAATTAAAATGCCTAACGTTAATGATAGAGACCGTTAGAATGTGATGGCGATCCAAACTCTTATTCGTCGGCGACCAACAACTGTTCCTAACGACCAAAAGAAACATCGCTTCAAAAATTCTTCTTACGTCATTACTCGAATTCAGTTGAGAGAATTAGAGAAAATATCTTCGGTAATTTCAAGGAAAGTCATTATCATTCCATGAATTAATCACAACGACAACTGAATAAAGTTTTCTTTTTAAACGTTTTGTTTCCTCTTCTTCATTTTTCTTCTTTTATTTCTTTCTTTTTTTTTTTGGGGGGGCCTGTAGTTCTTTCTTTCTACAAACCTTTCTTTTTCTCCTGGGAATGATGTTAAACTGCATTAATGGTGCAGTTCCAATTTTGTAGCTCTAGGGAGTATGGAGTACCTCTTTATTGCCATTACTCCTAGGTCCACGCTGAACCGTTTATTTATTTATTTTTGGGTGGAAGGGCTGATGTCCTTACTACAAACCTTTCTTGGGGTCCCTGGTAGGATGATAAACTGCATATAATGGTGAAGTTCCAATTTTGTAGCTTTAGGGAGTACGGAGTACCTCTTTATCTGCTTCTAAGATTTGTTCAAGACAGCACACTGCATTCTTGTGTATCCCTTGTGTAGCCTTTTCTCTAAGCTCTTTGTCCTAGAGGTGCAGTCGTAGAGTAGCAATGACATGGCTACTGCTTGGAAGAAGTTTCGCTTTATTTTAAAGTGAGATGATTTTCATATGATCGATAATTCTTAGTCTGATGGGTTCTGTGATAGGGGGCAAACAGACCTTTTTTGTCGATGCTTTCTACTGCCTTCTTCAAAGAAACAACCACCCTGTCATCTGGAGCTATAGATTACGGTGACTTAATGGAAGCGCGTGGTGTAATGGTTAAAGTCATAGGAAATGGACTCGTCGCCCCGGACGAGTTCAAATCCTGGATGCGATAATGGCACTGCTATGGATAAATAGTAGGGCAGACTGGGCTCTTTAACCATGGTTAGGCAACCGGTCTAGGAGAAGGAAAACTCTGAATTCAAACCTGATAAACTCCGCTTAAGAAATTGACATAGTGTCACATCCTGCTCGTGCGGAGGGGTTGGTAAATATATAGACTACGGTGTCTGCACCTTTGCTGAGGGGTAAGACCCTTCACCCATCCCCACACACAGAATGACGATGTCTGTCATTATAGTTGTTACATAATTCATGAGCAGTCATAATTTATGAACGTACCTGAAGTTATAATTTGAATTATGGTCTTTAAATTAAAATCATGGGGTCCTATGGAAAGTTACCGACACTTGTGGTGGTTAATAACCTTTGATCCCTTAAAAGGCATGCAATTGGACACCTGTAGATAGTTTCTAGTTTAGAGAGATGCGACCCGGCTTTCAAGGAGAGCAGACACGATTGTCAGCTCCTGGGATATATCCCTCTCTGCGGCGGAATCATGAGTTAAGAAATAAAACCTGATCAAGAAACACCAAGTCTTGTTATTAATTGAATGTTAAGACAATGACAAGGCCAGCAAGAATAATTGAGAAGAAGAGCAAAACCAGCCCTTATTAGAAGTCAGACCAGAGAAGAACAAAGAAGCAGCTTTAAAAAGTAAGAACTATCATCTCTAATCTCTCCTCTTCTCTCTCTTCTCTCTCTCTCTCTCTCTCTCTCTCTTCTATATATATATAATATATATTATATATATATATATATATTATTAATATACCCCGAACTTACCGATTAATACATCGAGTAAAGTATTATATACATAGACAGTCATTGGGTCTAAAATTTAAAGTGAAAGAAGTCTAATTCAAGTGGTTGTTCACAGGTGCGTTCTTTTTGTTAAATCGAACTTAATGAACCTAAATTCCTTCATCGGATGTCACCCCGCCGAAAGTAAAAAAGTACCAAAAATACCCAAAAATTAACCGAATTTAATGAAATTTTCAGTGTTGATATATTAATAAATAAAAGATATAATGCACTGGTTATTTTATTTAAAAGCTTTTCCATTTTTTTCAGCTGTTAACTTTGAGCCACGTATCTTTGATGCGTAACACAGATTCTCAAAGATACTTGGTTCAAAGTTAACTGACCTGTAAAAATGTAAAAGCTTTAAAATAAAATAACTGGTGAATTATATCTTTTATTGATCAATATATCAACACTGAAAATTTCATTAAATTCGGTTAATTCCCTGATTTTTGGTATTTTTGTTTCTTTGGGCGGGGTGACATAAGATGGTGGAATTTAAGTCCATCAAGTTCGATTTAACCGTTTCTTTCGGAGATATGACACACGTGGAAGGTAGAAATCAGCGAGATCGAAACCGTCCCGTCGGCAGTGTTCGCTGACGTCTTAACCAGACGCCAAAATTTCCCATAAGTCAATTGAATTCTCAAAAATTCTTTTCATTTGTCAACAAAAGATTGCAATCTGGTTTTCCTAATCGATACGTTTCCTATTCAATCAATCATCGATGAATTATTCAACCAGTGACACCACAGATATCGATCTTTTCCAATCAGCGAAACGTTTCATATCTATACTTATCATCCATCGGTGATTGATTACGGCAAAGAGGTTTCTGGCAGAAGGTGATATTTCATCACCCAAGCCACAAATAGTGTCGATATATATATATATATATATATATATATATATATATATATATATATATATATATATTATAACATTCGCTTTTAAAAACGTATATTTAGCTCTTTTTATTGAGCACTTTTTAAATCGATTTTAATTTATCCAGACGTAAATTTGTTTTCTTCGTGGATTGGCAAAGATCCGTTTATATATATATATATATATATATATATATATATATATATATATATATATATATAGAGAGAGAGAGAGAGAGAGAGAGAGACAGGGGGGATGATTTAACGGTGAAAATATTAGGTTCGTCTCAATATTTGGTTGGTACAAGTTTTACCTGGAGAAGTCAGCGTTATAACAAATATAAAGAGCTCATATATATATATATATATATATATATATATATATATATATATATTTATTTAGGAGAATATGTGCTTAATTGCAGTCATACCTAATTTGAATTTTAATTAGTTGATAATTAAGGAATTAGGCGAATATATCTGTTCAAATGTAAAGCTTAAACAACGCATATAAAAAGACTTTTTCTCGATTTGTTTACGCTCTACATTTGAACAGATATATTTGCCTAATTCATTAATTATCAACTAATTAATTTTCAAATTAGGTATGACTTCAATTAAGCACATATTCTCCCAAAAATTGTCGGCATAGCCATATCAAACAAACTGTTTGCGTACTTTCACACATATATATATATATATATATATATATATATATATATATATATAAGAATGCTCTATATCAGTGATAGAGCGTATATATTTCTAAGTTAGGGTAGTGGGGTGATGGTACCTGTTATGGGTTGGATAGAAAAAATGGGTTTAAAATAAATTGAATTAAAAAAAGTTCACTAATCATCAAAATTGCATAAAAAATGTCTTCGGCATAGAATAACCCAACAAGGGTTGACATGCAGTAAAACCCAACAACCAACTAACCAATAGAGGATATAGCGTATTCTAAAACTTACCAAAAATATTATAATGAAGATTTGGAGTCTGTCTGTCTCTAACCGAACCTACATCACAGCTTACGTCACAATACCATCAGTAATTGCGTAAATTTATTAATGAGTATTCAATTTATAGTCAAAATCATTAATATTAATTCATAGAAAAGATTTTATTTATTAACGAGGTCCCTATGAAAATCTCAGTTAGATTTGCCTCAAAACAGCCCATGTTATTAGTACGTTTAAAATTATGCAATGTGTCTTATATAACACTAAGAAATAAGGATTTACATAATACATGGTGTGGTTAATTTGCATCATGGTTTTAACAATACTGGGTTCAATAAATAATTACATGGTTTTATTTATGTCTAATATTATTTTTTTTATTCTCCAACGTATCAAAATCAATCTTAGGAATGATTTTATATTGAAACCAATTAAAATATGATTAAAATAAGTGTAATCTTTTTGTATGCGTTCTTATTTAATTTCGTTAGTCTTTCTCATTTGATATATTTCATTAGATTGAAACTTTAATACTTACACCCTGCGGAGAGTGTATATTCTTGCTAGTAATAATAAGAATTCGTGAATAGGAAAAAGAGAAAGGATGTTAATCGGAACGGGTATATTAGAAAATCTTTAAAAATCTGAGATACCCACGGGTATGTTAACTCTTTGACGGCCTTGACCTACACAAAGGCTTGTAAATCCATTCCTTGTATCGTTTCAAAGAATTCTTTTTTTTGTCTCCTTTGTTTTTAATATTACCAATCAAAAGAACGTAGGGGAAAAAAGACAAAAGTATTGATTGTGATTACGTAAGCTAACAACTGGACTGTAATTAATTTGGGGACAGAGAATCAACAACACTGACCTTTAGAAGGTGTTTAAATGACATTTGCATTAGAGTACTTCTCCTTTATACCTTTCTTTCTTTCTCTCTCTCTCTCTCTCTCTCTCTCTTTCTTTTCTTTCTTTCTTTCTCTCTCGCTCTCTTTCTTTTTTTCTTTCTTTCTCTCTCTCTTTCTTTTTTTTTCTTTCTTTTTTCTCTCTCGCTCTCTTTCTTTCTTTCTTTCCTTCTTTCTCTTTCTTTCTTTCTTTCTCTCTTTCTTTCTTTCTTTCTCTCTATCTTTCTTTCTTTTTCTCTTTCTTTTTCTCTTTCTTTTTTCACACTTTCTCGTAACCTTAAGATTGCAACTGTAGCAAAGAACTTTAGAGGTCAATATCTTCTTGTCACAAGCATACACACACAAATATTTTTCAAAAAAGAAGAATATGTAGCGCCAGTATCCAAAATAGAGTTCTTCTACATTGTTTCTGTCTTTCTCTTACACTTTCTCATGATCTTAAAATTACAACTATACAAGCAGTCGTTTTTGGGGGAGTCTGGGTTTCAGAGTTCGTTAGTCAATCGAAGTTAGCAGTTATGGAGGTACTCCTACTAAGGCCAATTGCCCATTCTAGCAGATGGGCTCTCTGTCCCCACTCCTTTAGCCCATAAGAGCTTGTGGGTCGAGAAAAATAAGAATTTATACCGGTAAAGGTCTGTCTTTTTTGTTGTTAATACAAGATGCCGAGTGAGATGAAACAGTACGTGAGACAGGGGGGTCCGCGGAGACAGTTCGACCCCGAGGAAAATGGGGGACTATCTCGACAACTGCTAGCTTCAATTGACTAACGAACTCCGAATTTATCAAAATAAGATAAATTGACTCTCATGAGATTTTACGCTGACTTTTTTAAAAATACTGTATTTCCTTAACGATAATGCAATAATAATCTATTTTCATTGCATAATGTTCTTTGTGAAAAAAATATACTGGTTTAGCTCAGTCAGCAGAGCATCCGACAAGGAACCACAAGTTTGCTAGTTCGATACCGGCCCTCGCCAACTCAGCGTATGAGTATCTGTGTGGTAAAATGAGTAGCTGATGGTAGGTGTGGCGCTCCACATCAGACGCACAAAACAATCTTCTTGGTCTAGCGCTAGTGAAAGGAGGATAGACTCCCTCGCTCTCTGGCTGATACCGATGTAGGCCACCCTAAGTTGCAATCTTAAGGTTACTTATAGTTGTTTTAGAATTAGCGGATTCCACAGCCATCCCCATACCAGAAAGGAAGTGACTTGAAGGAAGAAAGTTTAAAGTATTGAAATATATATATATATATATATATATATATATATATATATATATATATATATATAATCCAAAAGTCCAGAGAAGAAATCTTCCTTACGACACAAGAGTTTTATTTAAACAAAACCAAGTCGCAGTTTGAGAGCTCAATGTGTGCTCTTAATGTTAGAGTCACATAGCAAATATCTTATTATAATGGAGATTGAGTGTTTTTCTGTCTGTAACCGAAACTATATTACTACTCAAGTCACAATTCCCTTAGTTATTTACGTTACATTCACCGTGATTTTATTTTTATCTAAACCCCAATTATCAATAAAATAGTTTTGCATTATTATTACTTTTGGTCATATCTACATATGAAAAACATGCAATTGTATTTATATATACAACAAAATAGCGGTTTACAGTGTGAACGGGAATGCTAATTTGCATATTGATCTTAAAAATTTGATTTTAATAAATATGTGCTTAGTATTATTGATTTCTAATTGTTTGGTTTTATCTTATTGAATATGAGCAAAAATCTTGTGAATACATCTTAAAAGAAATTCATTGACAAGAAGACATAATTGTAATTTTATTCTTTACTTCCTATTTTAACTGAATAGTTAAATTAGGAAAATTTTGCAATGAAAGACGAGATGAAAGAGTAAGCTTCAGTTGTTCTATTTTTCGATTATACCCCCCCCCCGCCTGAAATCTTTTTATCTGCATTCTTATTTAGTTTCATTAGCCTTTCTAATTTAATATAACATTTTATTACATTAAAATTTAAATACTTGCACCCGGAGGGTGCATATATTTGCTAGTATAAGTAAAGAAATGTAAATCGGTCAGAAAATTAGGGTGACCCAGAACTAACAGAACCCATAAATTTTGTAATAAAACTGTTAATCTTGACTAAGAGGGTTTAGGGTTAGGGTTAGGGTTGGGGTTGCGGTTTTAGGGTTATTTTAATTGGAAAATAAATAAATAATTTCGGTTCTATTTTTTCTGGGTCAACCTGTTATATGTTTTAATTTTCCGACCGATTTGCAAGTTTAGCTATATATATAATTCAAGTCGGACATAAACAAGAGACAATAATTTACAATAGAGCGAGTTCTTCAATAATTCTGATGAAAAAAATTCCATATATATTTTTGTCCGACACCATCTGGAACCCCCTCCCACACCAACCCCCATCCCAGGAAAAAGTAAAAAAGAAATACATATATATTTTTGGCATTAATTTTCGTTGGATCATATTCAAAACGATCGCGAGTTTATTTCATATTCTGAGTATTCAAAAAAAAAAAACAAAAACTGAAGAATGGAAGGAAGTAATGAAAACAAAAAATGTCCTTTATCGAACCAGTTATATGTTTCGCTTTTTTTTTGTACATTTGTGTGCTTCAAATTGAAAATAATAATAATAATAATAATAATAATAATAATAATAATAATAATAATAATATTGTGTGTTCGTAATCATTAAGAATGGTCTAAGAAAACAACGTTGGATACTGGGCAAATATAATTATCTTTCCGGTGGTTTTATTAATTCTTACATAAGGTAACGCAAGTCTGGAGTTTGGAATACTATCTGTTATTAGAGGTATTCTTTCTTAGAATTCAATATTCATATCCAGCTTTAGTAATATATATATATATATATATATATATATATATATATATATATATATATATATATATATAAGGTTTTTCTTTCATATTGAAAGTGTATATATATGTATATAAAATTTTATATATATGTATATGACGATCATTGCTGGCAGTGAAAGTTAATTTACAGGGTGATCGTAAACTAACTTCCTGTTTTGAAAATCTCATAATTTATTTTTGAATTAATATTTTTACAAAAAATAAATATGAGAACACATATAAGATGGAAGTTTATCTAAAATTGCTACCAGCATTTGCCTTTCGCATCTCAAACCAGTCGGGAATCGCATCAACTGATCTTTCCAGGAACTCCTGTGTTATGGTCTGTATGATTGGCCGGCCAGAGGCCCTGAGTTTGACACCCTGCGACGTTTTTCTTTGGTGTCGGTTGAAGGAACACGTCTACTCTACAAACCAACGACTTTGAAAGAACTTATTTTAGCCATTCCACAAGAGTTCTTGGGAAGATAAGTTGATGCGATTCCCGAACGGCTTGAGAGGCTGGAGATGAATGCTGGTGTCCATATAGAATTTTAAATAAAACTGTTATGTGTGATCTTCTTGTATTCATTTTTTTGTAAAATTAATAATTCAGAAATAAATT
>CM042171.1:58160006-58195006 GCA_023376005.1 Doryteuthis pealeii | reverse complement strand
TTCCTTCTCCTAGACTGGTTACCTAACCATGGTTAACGAGTCCAGTCTACCCTGCTATTTACCCATAGCTGGAGGGAGATTGGATTCATAAGTTTCCCAAGGGTATTAGCGCCATGTGAAATGCTAACAGCTTCGTCTAGGAATTGAACTAGGGTTGACGAGTCCATTTGCAACGACTCTAACCATTAGGCCACGCGCCTCATTAATGTTTTGTATTTATATATTGTTTTATGGCGCTAGTATCTGAAAGGTGATATGCAAAGTCATGAGAGAGAGAGAGAGAGAGAGAGAGAGAGAGAGAGAGAGAGAGAGAGAGAGGGGGTGGTTGTAGTGTGGTTAATGTAAGTATTAGTTTTTAAATTGAATTTCAAAAAACCCTCCCGAAATGGCCACTTGAATTTGGTTTGATTTAAGGGAATTTGTGTTATTTTTAACTCTGGGATTTCAGGTTTTGAATTTAGTATAGTGGATGATGAGCTTTATTTGTTTTCGTAGCTCAGTGGGTTTAGCGTGTCTGTGTAAAATGTTATTTATTGCCTGTTCACCTAATTTATAGCTTTTGTGCATTCGATTGGTGTCATATAAATTAATTGGGTTGATGATGATGTTGTTGTTGTTGTTGTTGTTGTTGTTGTTGTTTTGATGAATGCTATGATGATAGAGTTTTATTTGTCAGTCGACAAGTTTATTGGAGAAACTATAGCTATGGAAATCTGATCTCGGAATACGTTAAAGCAAGAATTCTTCCAAACCGTAGTCGTGTCAGTGCAACTGTACGGCTGCACTAATGCAACACTCCCCCTTTGGCTCTTATTTATGCTCGGCGGTCGGTCGGAGAGCCCCCCTCTGTTTACGTCAAACCCTAGCACCTATATGATTGTCCCAACCCTTGTTACCCTTATGGCAAACTCCAACCCTTTTTATCATATGTGCTAGAAGGCCGTTGCTGAGGGTCTTCATGTCCTGGGTCTGATGTTAACCTACATCTAATGGTGAAGTTCCAATTTTGGAGCTCTGGGGAGTGTGGAGTACTTCTTCATCCCGATTACTCCCAGGTTGACTTTGAACCAGAGTGGTAGTACCTGGTAGAGTCCCATTTTTATGTTAAATCGAAAAAGTGCCGAGGTTGAAGCTGTATTTTCCAAGATAGAAATGAACAATGAATGGAACGTTAATATTTTTTAGAATATAAGGTGTGTCAAAAAGTACAAACATCTATATATATACAAGGGGTGTCAAAAAAGTATCGCGATTTTTTGTACTTTTTGACACACCTTGCATTCTGAAAAAATTAATGTTCCATTCATTGTTCTAACTTGGTAAATACAGCTTCAAACTCGGCACTTTTATGACACACCTTGTATTCTGTGCGTATGTGTGTGTGTATGTATAAAATGTATGAGTGAATATAATAGTTCTTGTATATTCAAATAATATGTTTCTGTTTAGAAGAATTCAGATATAATGAGTTACAGTTCGAAGAACAATTCTTTGTTTTTAATTTATTTCTTCAGATCGTATCACGGTGTTTCCCCTCTCTCCTTTTCTCTCTCTCTCTCTCTCTCTCTCTCTTACTTTCTTCCTCTCTATTTCTGTTTGTCTGTCTGTCTCTCTTTCTCCTCTCTCTTTTTCTCTCTTTTTTATCTCTTTTTTTGTCTCTCTTTTTTTGATTTTGTCTCTTTTAGTCTCTCTCTCTCTTTCTATTTCTCTTCCTCTCTCTTTCTCTCTTTCTCTCTCTCTTTTTCCCTCTCTATTTTTCTACTTCCTTTTTCTGTCTCTTTTTTTCTGTCTCTCTCTTTCTGTCTGTTTCTGTTTCTCTCTTTTTCTTTCTGTCTGTTTCTCTCTCTCTCTCTCTCTCTCTCTCTCTCTCTTTCTCTTCTTGTCCCTTTTCTCTCTCTCTCTCTCTTCTCTTTCTTTCTTTCTTCTTTCTCTCTCTTTCTCTCCATGTCACTTTTTCTGTCTCTTTCTCTTTCAGTCTATTTTCTCTTTCTCTCCCTCTTTCTCGTTCTGTCACTCCCCCTCCCTCTCTCCCCCTCTCTCTCTGTTTCTCTGTCTCTTTTTGTTCAGTTCTCTTCTTTTTTCTTCTTTCCTTAATCCAACACACCAAAGTAAAACAGGCTATCATTCTTTTTAATGATGAAACAAATAAAAATAGATAAAAAAAACAAAAACAAACCAAAAACAAAAGCAAAAAAGAAAATCCTTTAAAATGGCGGCGGCTAGGAATCTTCGGTTGCAAATCGTCCCTGATAATCAGAAAAGAAAGGCCATTTTCTGCGTGGGCGGTGAATACGATTAATGTTTGAAATATTGTGCGTGTAATGGTACTTAATCATCATCATCACTATCCTCATCATCTGGCCGCTTGTTTTTCATGCATTTGCGACAAGGCTATTATCGAGGTTTTATTTATTCCAAGTGAATATCTTCTTGCAAATAAACGTGACATGTTCACTACGCTCTTTAAAACGAAATCCATACACAAAGGGAAAATAGTTCTAGCACCAGTCACACGAAAACTCAAAAATGAAATAAAAATTGATAGACTAATAAAAGTAAAGTCGTCTGGGTGGTCTAAAGTCGGTATCAGCCAGACAGCGAGGGAGTCCATCCCCTTTTCACTTGCGCAAGACCAAGGAGATTGTTTTTTTGCCTCTAAGGTGTAGCGCCACACCTACCAATATTTATTAAACTCGGTTTTGTTAAAACGAGTATACATATTAACCACACCATATATATGTAAACCTTTATTTCTTAGCGATATATAAGACACATCGCAGGATTTTAAACACACTAATAACATGGGCTGTTTTGAGGCAAATCTATCTCAGATTTTCATAGAGCATTCGTTAATAAATAAAACTTATTCTGTGTCTTAATGATTTTGACAACAAATTGTATACTCATTGACAAACTTACGCAATTCCTGAGGGTATTGTAACGTAGACAGTGGTATAGTTTCGGTTTTCAAACAGACACCGAATCTCCATTATAATAGGACTAGCAAATATTTGCATCATCCATAGGGTGCAAGTACTTAAGTTTTAATGAAATAAAATATCATATCAAATTAAAAAGGCTAATGAAACTAAATAAGAAGGCAGATAAAAAGATTTGAAATGAGGGGTAGGGTGTAATCTATAAAATAAAAGAACTGAAACTTACGCTTCCATTACTCCCGTCTTTTATTGGCAATTTTTTCTATTTTGTTAAAGTAGGAAATAATGAATAAAATCACGATTATTTCTTTTTGTTAATGGATTTCTTTTAATAAATCTTAAAAGAAATCCATTAACAAAAAGAAATAATCATGATTTTATTCATTATTTCATACTTTAACAAAATAGAAAAAATTGAAGAGATTTTTTATCATATTCATTAAGATAAAACCAAACAATTAGAAATCAATAATACCAAGCACATATTTATTAAAATTAAATTTTTAATATCAATATGCAAATTAGCTTTCCCGTTCACACTGTAAACCGCTATTTTGTTGTATATATAAATACAATTGCATGTTGTTTGTATGTAGATATGGCACCCGGGTGGTGTTTGCTGTAATTAACAACGTTGATCCCAATGCCTGCCCCACCCTCGATTTAAAGGGTAGCGCTGGATTTATTGCCCAGTTCCTGAGGCACCCCCTCGAAGGGGAGTCCCCACGATTTCAACGCATTTTTGCACCTACCACCCATGAGTCACGGCTTGTGGGTGGTCCCACATTAATAGGGCCTTGTGCCTAACCCGTACACGTGGGGTACGTGGTAAATATCTAGTATGCCGATATGACCAACAGTATTAATAATGTAAAACAATTTTATTAATAATTGAGGTTTAAATGAAAATGAAATCATTGAGAATGTGACGTAAATAACTAAGGGAATTGTGACTTGAGTAGTGATATCGTTTCGGTTATAGGCAGATAGGCATACAATCTCCATTACAAATTTCACAAAATACATCTATTAGATGATTTGGGGAGGATCGTCAGCGATGTTTTATCCTTGGGATCACTGGAAATTTCTGGTCTTTCAACATCGGAATCCCCCCCCCCAGGGACCAATCAGGGCTGATCAAACCCCGCCCCTCCCTCAGCAACTGACTTTCACTAACCTTGCCTCCTGTTGACTATCGCTTTATATTACTGGTCAGGTGACCCCCACCCCCAACCAATAGCAATGGAGTTCTTCTTATATATGATTCCTTAAATGTGTTAATCGAGTTTGGTCTCACTACCAGGAAGAACCGTCTGTGGTAAGATTGTTTTCTCTTAAATAATATATACAGATAAGATATATAGATATAATCAAACCCTTTTGGGAGGCTGGAGACCAACTCTGAGGAAGTCTAGAAAGGAACAAGTCATTGTGTCCCGATTACGCATTGGTCATACAAAACTAATACACTCCTACTCAAACAAGAACAACAACCACAGTGTGAAACATGTCAAATACCTTTGACAGTTAAACATTTATTCATGCAGGTTTTTGCTCGTTTCAGAAACCGTTATTTCAAAGCAAACAATATGAAAGATCTATTTGAAAATGTCAACATGGAGGATATTCTCTCTTTTTTGAGGAAATAAAATTATACCATAGAATATAGACATGAAACAAATCAATACCATACAACATAATCCCCAATAATGCTAACACATTGTTAAAACCAATTACTAAAAAGTATAAATATAAATACACGATATGTATCACTTCCTAACCGTTAGGCATGACATAACCCCAGACGGGTTCATATGCCGTTATAATCAACAAACAAACAAACTAGATATAAGATAATATATAAATAAATAAAAAATTCCCCAGCCAACTACATAAATATTGACTACCCTACCCCATTTCATCTCATCTCTTCTCCCTCCACTCTCAAAGAATCAAAATTCCCATCCACACCTACCATAAAACTGACGGCCTAATTTTGTGCCACCTTCCATACCATAAAACTAATGGCCTAACTTAATGCCACCATCCTCAACTCTACATCTTTTTCCATAATCATCTCCATGCAATAAATCAAAATCTCCGTCCAGACCAACCAAGAATTTTAACCCACTTCTCCCTACCACCCCCTTTCTTAACAAGCACCTAGCAACCTCCGCATCTTATCTCCCTGTACAAACTACTATCCTCTGATCTTCCCCCATTCCACTTTACATGATAGATATCCTCTGATCAACCAAATCTTCATTAATTTCCCCTTACCCTGAATTTCATCACCAACTCACTTTCTCTTCTATAAATACAAATGTGCGTACCTTGTTTTGAATAAATTTAGACTGATGAAGTTCCTCACGTAAAGCGGAACGAAATATTTCTCTCCTACTTCTACTTGTTTGAGTCATTATTTTTGTTCACTTTTCCTTTTACCTTACCTCATAAATAAGATATGTCGATATAAGACAGGTGAAAAAAAAATAAAGACTGTTCTTTTTATTCTTCGATTTCTTATTTCTATTGGAAGTTGTGTAGAAACTATGAGAAATCCGTCTGAGGAATTCGTTTGCCCTGTTTGGTTGTACATCTCGTTAATTCTCGCTATGACTAAACGTGAGCGAGTACAACGATTCGCTCGTAGAACACATAAGGTAAACATATAGAATTTGATTTTCTTCCACGACTGTATTTTTCATTCTTTTGGTGTAGCGAGATTTGTTTGTTTGATTTCATCGTTTTTCGCAGATTTTTTCTCTCAAAATAATGTTTATGTTACTCATCAAATCGAATTCGATGAGCACAAATCAAGTTTTACAAACTCAGTGTCGTGTCAATGATTTCAAATGATCGTAACGGCACCAAATATTAATTGTTTTATTTCATCCATTTAATTCCCTCTTCAGACAATATCTTTCAAAAATTAATTTTTAAACCCCCCTACCTTCTTTCTTTTTTTCTTTCTTATAATATTTTTTCTGTGTAGCATATCCTTTTTCTTACCTTTCTTTATGATAAAAATGAAATGGTCCATTATTTAACTAAGGTGACGACACTCATGAGAAATAAAAATTCGACAGATAAGCAACACCAGATAATCAGGATTCATATTTTTTATTTCATCTTGGACGGTCTCATTTTTAACCTGAGAGTGTTACAAGTTGAAAACGGTCGGAAGATTAAGGAACAAGTGTATTAATATATAGATACTAATAATTCCCTTCATTGTTGTTGTTGAAGAAGAAGAAGAAGAAGAAGAAGAAGAGAAGAAGAAGAAGAAGAAGATATGTATTTTAATTCCTAGTTATCAGTTTCGAAAGCAACGATGTATATAAATTGGTATGTACAAAAAACATGCACTTTATATTTCAATATTATGACAAGCAATGCGTTCTTTTCTTTTAAAGTATGGATGATCAATAGCGTAATAATCAGTGTTTTTTTATGTTAATGAATTCTCAGAAAAAATGTTTATCTCCCTTAGATAATTAATTTAATGTGAATGGAGGTCACCGGTGATACTTTTCCCCACCTACGTTTATCAGTTCTGCATCTACGACACGAACCGATCTAAATTACCTTCTATGGAGACGGTTTTGAATTGTTTGGCTGGCAACAGCACAACTGTGTGGGTGTAACACGCTAGTTGACAACAATCAGAGCGTGGGTTGAACTTGACGGGGGGCGGGGGGGAGTTTCCACGGATCGTGGGGAGTCGAGGAAGAAATAAACAAAACAAAGGACGAACGATCTCAGTCTGGCGTGCTGTCGGAAGTGCGTAACGCTTACCGAACGCGTTAAAGCGAAATCGACATGCAGGGTTCGAGTTCCGGTATCGAACAGCATGCTTCGCAGTTGTTGAATGGTTGATTGTTCGGTTGGTTGGATTTTACAGCATGTCAACCCTTGTTGGGTTATTTTATGCCGAAGACGTTTTTGTTTCAGTCATTCTCGATTTTTTTAAACATATTTTTTTCAAACTCACTTTCTACTTTTTAACCCATAGATGGTATCGAGCTTTTTCTTTTTTTTTTTTTTTAGTAGTGACGGATCTGCGAAACTAGTTTGCTAATCATTAAAGCATGACGGGACACCTTAAAAAATTAATTACACCACGGTTAGGATTTGACACAAGGTCACAAGTATGGCACGTCCAGTGAGGATCGAACTCGGTTTTTAGTAGTAACGGATTTGCGAGACTAGCTTATTAACCTCCTTTGGAATGAGTTGCAGCAATAAAATATTTCAGCATAAGATCTTCGGTTTTTAAATTATATTACGAAACTTCCCGCATCCCAGGTCACAAGTATAGGGCATCCAGTGAGGATCGAACTCGCTTCTTAGTAGTAACGGATTTGCGAGATTAGCTTATTAACCCCTTTGCAATGAGTAGCAGCAAAAAAATATTCCAGCATAAGATCTTCAGTTTTTAAATTACGTCACGAAACTTCCCACATCCCAGGTCACAAGTATGGGGCATCCAGTGAGGATCGAATTCGGTTTTTAGTAGTAACGGATTTGCGAGACTAACTTATTAACCTCCTTTGCAATGAGTAGCAGCAATAAAATATTCCAGCACAAGATCTTCGGTTTTTAGATTACGTCACGAAACTTCCCCCATCTCCATCAAACTGATGCATTGAATGATATTGAAAATTTCTAATTATTGTGTGTCTCCTTTTTGTAATAAGTGGAGACATTGCGGTGTCATCCGAATGAATATCTCTAGCGTGGTCGGCGGCGGCGGCGGCGGCGGCGGCGGCGGACTACAGTTGTTGTGTAACACGATCATTTAAGGAGTGGTTGGCCATGTCCGTAATAAAATCCATAAAAGTAAAATCCACGGAAAATAGTTGAACGTGGTACGATTTTAGTGGCCATCTTTTGGGCTTTTGGCAAGAGCGCTTGTTCAGCGGAGATCCTTTGTGTTAAACAGAGCGTAGTTTTGATATACGAGTAAAGAATCCTTTGGTTGTTCCTTGGTACTCCTCGGTATTGCAAGTCCCTCGTCAATGATTTCAAATGGACGTCTCTCAGTATCAGTGATTAAGTAGTCAACCAGCCACGCATTCGGGCTGTTGATTGGCTGAGATTTAAAACACGTGACCTCGTTTAGTCTAATAGGTCAACCTGTGATGCTTGAGACGGTCGGAGAGGCCCCTTCCGATCAATCAGCTGATCACGTCAAGCTTAAGTCTTTATGGGCCATCTTTTAGGCTTCAAAGCGGAAATCTTTGATAAAGAATCCTTTGGTTGTTACTTGGAGCTCCTCAGTATTGCAAGCCCTCGTCAGTGATTGCAAATGGACGTCTCTCAGAATCAGTGATTAAGTAGTCAACCAGCCACGCATTCGGGCTGTTGATTGGTTGAGGTTTAAACCACATGACCTCGCCTAGTCTATAAATTTAAGTGGTGTATTGTAGCACACCTTATATAACAAAATAATCCTGAAAACGTTATGAATGAATTTCCAACAACTTCATATAATAAAATAAGAAAAAATAAAAGAGATATAAAGATTTCGAATAAAATGGTTGGAACTAAAGGGTCGGTTTAGCTCAGTCGGTAGAACGTTCGGTTAGGAATCACAAGGTTCATCGTTCGATACCGGCCCTCGTCAACTCAGCATATGAGTAGCACAGGGACTGTGCGGTAAAGTGAGGAGCTGATGGTAGGTGTGTCGCTCCATTCCAGACTAAAATAACCTCCTTTGTCTAGCGCTTGTGAAAAGGGAATAGACCCCTCGCCCCGACGACAGCCCATGGTCGCCTTGACTATTCTGTGGTTACTCCTCATTCTATCCCCTTGACCATCCAGCTGCTTCTTTCACCAACAATCAGGAGACTACCAGCACACCTACCTGATACTTTTATCAGTGACCATCTTGACCCTAACATTGACTCACCCACTACGGTCAGTGATGAGTTAACGTGTGATATTCCTGGCACATCTGCCAGTGGGACATCCGGGTGAGGTATATTTGCCTCATACCCCACTTGTATGGGCTGGGCACACTGGACCCCCAGCGAGGCCGGGTGAAAGGTCAGTACACCGGGTGAGGATTTTCGTTATGCAATTCCTGTTGATTCATCCCATGATAATTCTGTTGTATTCGCACATCTCGACTCTTCTGTATGTGGTTGCGTCGTGAAGAGCACCCCCCCCCCAACCAGCCGATCTAATGCCGAAGTCAGTTAGCTCAGTTGGTAGAGCATCCGCCTAGGAACCACAAGGTTCCGGGTTCGATACCGACCCTCACTAACTCAGCGTGTGATTAACACGCTTTGGATCTGTGTGGTAAAATGGGGCAATGCTCCACCTCATGGCATATTGCTGTATACGGTATATAATGGAGAGAGAGAGAGAGAGAGAGAGAGAGAGAGAGAGAGAGAGAGAGACAGACAGACAGACAGACAGACAGAGATAGATATATAGATAGATAAGAGAGAGAGAGAGACAGACAGACAGACAGACAGATAGATAGATAGATAGATAGATAGAGAGAGAGAGAGAGAGAGAGAGATGGGATGGGATGAGGGGTTCTTACTTGTTACCCTTCTATTTCGTCGGCCACTTAGTGTCTACTGCCATCTTCTCTTGGGTTTACTTCTCTTCGGGGCTTTCTGTTGGGGGTTGATCTTTGTTGATTTCTTCGGGCTGTCATTTCTTCGTGTTTAAATGAATCAACAAGACTTGGTTGTTTTTCTTATAAAGTTTTATTTCAACCCAACCCATATTCCGCAGCGCATCGAGAGCGGCTCTCTGAGCGAACGACTTTCGAGTCCACTCACCCTGAATATCTGGTCACATCTCACCAAAACAATCTCACGCCTGTAATCGCTTGCTATCGGAGGGTTAAAGATGGGGTCATCATCATACCAATTATAACCCTAACAGTTATGGAAATTCCCCAGTTAACTCCCTGCTATTTTAAATCTAACGAATATTATTCCAACATATTCTTACTACAGGTACATACATAATTCATAAGCTGCCTTTTTATTCTGGGTGACGTCCTGCCAGTAGAGGTATTCATTTTTGTTGGAGTAAATATTTCACAGTGGAAAAGTCTTAACTCTTTATATCATATATATATTTACCAACCCCTCCGCACGAGCAGGATGTGACACAGGGTCATTTTTTTAAGCGGAGTTCAACATTCAGAGTTTTCCTTCTCCTAGACCGGTTACCTAACCAAGGTTAAAGAGCCCAGTCTGTCCTGCTATTAATCCATAGCTGGAGGAGAGTAGGATTCATACCTTTCCCAAGGGTATTAGCACTAAGTGAAATGCAATTACCACATCCAGATTTGAACTCGGGCGATGAGTCCATTTCCCATGAATTTAACCATTACACCACACGCTTCCTCTTTATATCATATATGTGCTATAAAGCAGTGACTGATGATCTTAATGTCCATTAAACTCTATCTGATGGTGAGGTCGTAATTCTGGAATTTCATCACCATTACTCCCAGTTCCACTCCCACTCGGAAAGGCAGAGAACCTGTTAGGATCTAATCAATCGCTTCAGTAGAAAAGATGGTTTAGAAAATGTGTTTAAAAATTGAGTTTTAAAAATTGAATATTGAATATCCAATAATAAATAAAACAAATTGTCTTCTGCATAAAATAACCCAACAAAGGTTGACATGTCGTAAAATCCAACAACCTATCTAACCAAGAGGCGCAAGGCAAGATTAAATTTGCCAACGGAATCAATTAGGAATATCACTGTGGGAGTTCAGCTCATTAGTCTTTCTTTTTCCTACGTTGATCTCCTGTTGCACGTCATTATAATCTTGGATGGGAGTAAGGGGGTATTTATTTTCCTTTGTAGTCGCTGAAGTTGGTAAAGAAGGTTATTGAGTAAACTACGAAGGTAGTTCAATGCATTGGAAGGTGTTTTAATATAGGAAAAGGTTTTAATATACAAATGCATTGGAAAGGGTTTTACTATAAGAATGTATTGGAAAGGGTTTTACTATAGAAATGTATTGGAAAGGGTTTACTATAGAAATGTATCGGAAAGGGTTTTACTATAAGAATGCATTGGAAAGGGTTTACTATAAGAATGTATTGAAAGGTTTTACTATAGAAATGTATTGGAAAGGTTTTTACTATAGAAATGTATCGGAAAGGGTTTTTACTATAAGAATTGAAAGGGTTTTACTATAAGAATGTATTGTTTACTATAGAAATGTATTGGAAAGGTTTTATAGAAATGAAATGTTTGGAAAGGGTTTTACTATAAGAATGCATTGGAAAAAGGGTTTTACTATAAAATGATTGGAAAGGTTTACTATAAGAATGTATTGGAAAGGGGTTATAGAATGTATTGGAAAGGGTTTTACTATAGAAATGTATTGGAAAGGGTTTACTATAAGAATGCATTGGAAAGGGTTTTACTATAGAAATGTATTGGAAAGGGTTTACTATAAGAAGATTGGAAAGGGTTACTATAAGAATGTATTGGAAAGGGTTTACTATACTATAAGAAATGTATTGGAAAGGGTTTACTATAAGAATGCATTGGAAAGGGTTTTACTATAAGAATGTATTGGAAAGGGTTTACTATAGAAATGTATTGAAAGGTTTTACTATAAGAATGTTTGGAAAGGTTTTACTATAGAAATGTATTGGAAAGGGTTTTACTATAAGAATGTATTGGAAAGGGGTTTACTATAAGAATGTATTGGAAAGGTTTTACTATAGAAATGATTGATTTACTATAAGAATGCATTGGAAAGGGTTTTACTATAGAAATGTATTGGAAAGGGTTTATAGAATGTATTGGAAAGGGTTTACTATAAGAATGCTATGGGTTTTACTATAGAATGATTGGAAAGGGTTTTACTATAAAATGTATGGAAAGGGTTTTACTATAGAAATGTATTGGAAAGGTTTTACTATACTATAAGAATGTATTGGAAAGGGTTTTTACTATAGAAATGTATTGAAAGGTTTTACTATAAGAATGCATTGGAAAGGGTTTTACTATAAGAATGTATTGGAAAGGTTTTACTATAGAAATGTATTGGAAAGGGTTTTACTATAGAAATGTATTGGAAAGGGTTTTACTATAAGAATGTATTGGAAAGGGTTACTATAGAAATGTATTGGAAAGGGGTTTACTATAGAAGGGAAAGGGTTTTACTATAAGAATGCATTGGAAAGGGTTTTACTATAGAATGTATTGGAAAGGGGTTTACTATAAGAATGCATTGGAAAGGTTTTACTATAATTGGAAAGGGTTTACTATAGAAATATTGGAAAGGGTTTTACTATAAGCTATAGAAATGTATTGCTATAAGAATGCATTGGAAAGGTTTTACTATAGAAATGTATTGGAAAGGGTTTACTATAAGAATGCATTGAAAGGGTTTTACTATAAGAATTATTGCTATAAGAATGATTGGAAAGGGTTTTACTATAGAAATGTTGAAAGGTTTACTATAAGAATGTATTGAAAAGGTTTTACTATAAGAATGTATTGGAAAGGGGTTTACTATAGAAATGTATTGGAAAGGGGTTTACTATAGAAATTATTGGAAAGGGGTTTACTATAGAATGTATTGGAAAGGTTTACTATAGAAATGTATTGGAAAGGGTTTACTATAAGAATGTATTGAAAAGGGTTTTACTATAAGAAATGTATTGGAAAGGGGTTTACTAAAGAAATGTATTGGAAAGGGTTTACTATAGAAATGTATTGGAAAGTTTACTATAAGAATGTATTGAAAGGTTTTACTATAAAATGTATTGGAAAGGGTTTACTATAAAATGTATTGAAAGGGTTTACTATAAGAATGTATTGGAAAGGGTTTACTATAAAATGTATTGGAAAGGGTTTACTATATAAATGTATTGAAAAGGGTTTTACTACTATAGAAATGTATTGGAAAGGTTTTACTATAAGAATGTATTGGGAAAGGGTTTTACTATAGAAATGTATTGGAAAGGGTTTTACTATAAGAATGTATTGAAAAGGGTTTTATCTATAAGAAATGCTATAAGAATGCATTGAAAGGGTTTTACTATAAAATGTATTGGAAAGGGTTTTACTATAAGAATACATTGAAAAATGTTTCAATAAAGAAATGCACAAGGAAATGTTTGATATAGGAATGCATTGGAAATTGTTTGAATATAGATGATATTTTTGGGATCCACAATTTGGATTATTTACTGATGCCACTTAAATTAAAAGTTAAAGCGGCAATTGGATACTATATATATATATATATATAAGTAAATAAAAGATGACGGGTGTTTTGAATGCATCGAGTTCGGAAAACTCATTTTCCGAACTGAACACATTCAAAACTTCCATCATCTTTTATCTATATATAAGTAAGTAAGAGTAAGGCGGAGTGGAAGTTCCACAAAGTTCGGAACAATTTAAATTTATAAATTCTTTAAAGTGAACATGGACTTTATGGAAGACTGCATATTTACACAAACAACGATAATGAAGTATCAATAAAAATATATACAAGGTGTGTCAAAAAAGTATCGAGAGTTTTCGTACTCTTTGACACACCTTGTATTCTGAAAAAATCAATATTCCATTCATTGTTCATTTCTATTTTGGTAGATACAGCTTCAATCTCGTCACCTTTATGACACACCTTGTATTCTGAACAAAAAATGAATGTTCCATTAATTGTTCATTTCTATTTTGGTAAATACAGCTTCAATCTCGATATTTTTATGACATTCCTTGTATTCTGAACAAAAATTACATTCCATTCATTGTTCATTTCTATCTTGGTAAATACTGCTTCAAACTCGGCACTTTTATGCCACACCTTGTATTCTAAAATAAATGAACGTTCCATTCATTGTTCATTTCTATCTTGGTAAATACAGCTTCAATCTTGATACTTTTATGACACACCTTGTATTCTACAATGAATTAACGTTCCATTCATTGTTCATTTCTATCTTGGTAAAAACAGCTTCAATCTCGACACTTTTATGACACACCTTGTAGATGTGTGTTGGTATGTATCTCTAAAAATGATTCATGTGACGTGACATTGTACTTTTTCAGTGTTGAAATATCGTTTAAACCCTGTTGAGCCACGTCACTAACCGTAGTGGTTACTGTGACATGCGCAATAAATCACTTGCGCCATTTTGCTCTGGTTGGTCGGCCATGTTAGGTTAGAGCCAACAATTTTGTTGGATTCGAACAGGAATGAACGTAAATAGAAATGGACTTAGCACCCGCTGGCTTTCAACGACTCGATGCAGCCATTTACAAAAAAAGAAAAACAAAAATGAAGATAAAACGATCCTAAAAAGAATGTTAGTGGAAGAATGTGAATTCCTGCTTCCTGTAAGGTCTCGTTTCTAATGCTTCCATGTTAAAAATAAGACGCGGATTTTTAAGCCGCCATTTTGTTTTCCGCCTAGAATTTTTCCCGCCCAGAAATTTCTCTTTCGTATGTGAGGATATTTTTATTCGTCTATTTTTATTTCTATCTTTTAAAATTTTTTGAACTTTTTTTCATTTTATTTTGTTGTCCGTTAATATCTCTGGCTTTGCAACGGGACGAAAAGTTTTAAAGGAGGTAAAAACCGGGGAGAAATCCCCGTAGTGCTAATGAATAGAAAAATAAATAAATAAGTTCTTTAAAAATGTATGGGAAACCACTGGCACCATGTTTCAATACCAGCAAAATTGTCCCCCGGAAAAATGTCAGTTAGTAGATTTTTTTGTGATCAATATTATTTATTGTTTTATATACTAGCAAATATATGCACCCTCCGGGTACAAGGATTTAAGTTTTAATGTAATAGAATATTTTACTAAATTAGAAAGGCGAATAAAACTAGATAAGAATGCAGATAAAAAAAATTAAGCAGTGGGAGTATAATCGAAAAATAGAATTACAGAAACTTACTCTTCCATCACTCCCGTCTTTCATTGCTAAAATTGCCTAATTTAACTATTTAGTTAAGATAGGAACTAAAGATTAAATTTACCGTTATTTCTTTTTGATAATGGATTTCTTTTAAGATTTATCCCCGATTTTTGATCATATTCATTAAGATAAAACCAAACAATTAGAAATCAATAATACTAAGCACATATTTATTAAAATCAAATTTTTAAATATCAATATGCAAATTAGCTCTCCCGTTCACACTGTAAACCGCTAGTTTGTGGTATATATAAATACAATTGCATGATATTAGTATGCAGACCCTCCCCTCGGTTGGGGTTTGCTGTAATTAACAGAGTTGATCTCAGGGTGCTATCCACCCAAGAAATACCTGCCCCCTCGATTTAAATGGGCAGTGCTGGGTCTTGGATGGTCCCACTTTAATAGGGAATTGTGCCTAACCCGTACATATGTGGTATGCGGTAAATACGTATAGATTCGGCCAACAGTATTAATAATGTAAAACAATTTTATTAATAATTGAGGTTTAAATAAAAATAAAATCATGAAGAATGTGACGTAAATAACTAAGGGAATTGTGACTTGAGTAGTGATATAGATTCAGTTACAGACAGATAAACACACAATCTCCATCATAATTAGAATTAACGCACGAGCAGGACATGGCACAAGGTCAATTTCTTAAGCGCGGTTCAATAGTTTTTGTTATGTTATAATGTCTGAATGGACTGATGATGTGTTGATGTAGAAATAATAATAATTTTCTGTGCTACGTGGAGAGGTTTGAATTTGGTTTCTGGGCTGATTCTCAGTTGACTGACAATTCCTTGATGCGTGGAGTCCGGAACCCAACCCCAACTTGGGGTGCTGGGGGACATTTTGAACGTGATAAATATACAAGGTGTGTGAAAAAAAGTATCGAGATTTTTGTACTTTTTGACACACCTTTTATTCTGAAAAAATAACGTCCCATTCATTAGGTTTTTTTTTCAGAATACAAAGTACCAAGTTTAAAGCTGGATTTAGGTCGAAACATAAATAAATTGGATTGCAAAATAAAAATGGGAAAAGTGTTTGTATTTGATTTACTGATTGCATTTACATTTAATGGGTTGCAATTCGAATTATTGTTCTAGTTGTGGGTGCTCTAGACGACATACAGTGTCCGCACACAGTGAATGTAAATGTTTGCTGGACGGATAATACTGGTGTGTCCATGTGTAGACGTCCACAAGAGTTTTACACCTATTGCAAATACATACAAGGTGTGTCCTAAAAGGATCGAGATTAAAGCTGTATTTACCAAGATAGAAATGAACAATGAATGGAGTTTCATTTTTTTCAGATTACAAGGTGTGTCATAAAAGTGCCGAGATTGAAGTTGTATTTACCAAGATAGAAATGAATATTTGAATGAAACGTTATTTTTTCAGTATACATAGTGTGTCAAAAAGTACAAGAATCTCGGTACTTTTTGACACATCTTGTATATCTTAAGTATTTAAGATTTTTTGTGGGGAGAGACGCTATACATACGCATGCGTGAATAATAGTTATTGTTTTGTTGCCCTTAGAACTTTAATATCTAATTTGTCAATAAGACGTCTTAAAAGCAAATTTGAAGAACTGAAATAGTTTAGTCTACTTAATAAATAGATTGCTTTTACGAAATCGGCTTCTTCCCTTCGGAAAAATATACTTTGCTTTTATTGTTCAAATTTCAATATCTTTTTATTTGATTAATATTGATTTAGATTTTCCTTTAATGTTCAGGGATTCTAGGTTTCATATATATATTAAACGTAATATATATATATATGTAAATGTAACATACATATATATATATATATATATATATATATATATATATATATATATATATTATTATATTATTATTATTATTATATTATTATTATTATTATCCTTTTGAGTTTTCACATCAGCATTAGCTGATGGTCTTTCACTGGAGTCTGAGTGACAGCAAGTCTCCTCAGATCTCCAGGACTCTTCTGGGTATTCTGGCAGATTGCAGCAGTGCAGTGTTCTGAATGGTTTCAATCCTTCCTTTGATATCCAAACTTTCCAAACCCTTTTCCAACCCTTTTGGGACTGTTCCAAGTGCACCAACTACAATTGGTATCACTTTCATATTTATTATTATTATTATTATGATTATTATTATTATTATTATTAAAAACGTATTACACACACACACACACACACATATATATATATATACATATATATATTACGTTTTGATAATATATATATATACGTTATTTCCTATAAGTCTAATGATTCAAGGGGAACCACTCTTAACTAATAAATTACTTATTTATTTTCCCATTAAACTAACCCTAACTCTAAACCCTAATCTTAACCCTAAACCATAACCATAACCTTAACCCCGTCCTCTTTTTTCCTAGTAGATCAATAAATAAATAAATAATTTAACAGTCAAGAGTGGTTCCCCTTTGATCATGTTAGACTTATAGGAAATAACCTATATATATATATATATATATATAATATATAATATATATATATAATTAAATTTTGACCATACAACAAAATGTTCTTGAGAACGAAACGCATAAAATTCTCTGGGACTTTGAAATAAAAACGGATCACCTTATCCCAGCAAGAAGACCAGACCTAGTGTTGATTAACAAAAAAGAAAGAACTTGTCAACTGGTGGATTTTGCAGTGCCAGCAGATCACAGGGTGAAGCTAAAGGAAAATGAAAAAATGGACAAATATCTGGACCTTGCCCAAGAACTGAAAAAGTTATGGAATATGAAAGTCAAAGTGATACTAATTGTAGTTGTGCACTTGGAATAATATATGATTTCTGATTTTTTTCACGTCACTTAACTTTGACCCCCCCCTTTATTTTGAGGGCGCAAAATATCGGTGGGATTATATGTGATTGATACTTTTTTCTGCATAAATAAAAAAACAAAAGATCGAAAGTGTGAATAGAAGAAAATTTTTTTAATGAATCTGCTCTGGTAGTACTGAAAATCGGAAAATAAAAGGAAAATAAAAACTAAAAAAATAATTTTTAGAGATTTTTTTACTCATTTCGACAATTATTTTATTTAATTGGCTATTATCTTATAAAAGAAAAAATATACATTAATATTTGTTCCGTTTAAAAGTGTGTGTGTGTGGGGGCGCTAAATTTCCAATAAAGTTTTTAACCTGCTATGATAAATTAATGTATAAAATTCATTTAAAATATGAGCAGCATGACGTTAAGTTTAAAATGTCATATTATTTGATTCTAAAAACATTTTTTAATAACTACTTTACTTTCACTCATATTTTTTGGTCGAAACTTAAGCGGAGTTTAACAGGTTTGAATTCAGAGTTTTCTTTTTCCTAGATTGATCACCTAGCCAAGGTTAAAGAGCCCTGTCTGCCCTACTATTTACCCATAGCTGGAGAGAGAGTTGTTGGATTCATACCTTTCCTAAGGGTATCAGCGCTATGTAAAATGCACATACTTCCGTTTAAGAAACTGATCTTGTGTCACATCATGCTCGTTCGGAGGGGTTGCTAAATCTATCTATCTATCTATCTATCTATCTATCTATCTATATATATATATATATATATATATATATATATATATATATATATATATATATTTAGTAATGAAGAAAAACTCTAAACTTGCTAAATTAAATTAAAATAAGAAAAGAATTTAAAATTAGAATAAAGAATTAGAATCTACTAACAGAATGAAATAAAATAAAATAAAAAGTAAAAAGTAAAAGTAAAAAATAAAAAATAAAAAATAAAAGATAAAAATAAAATAAAAATTAACATAATATAAAATTAAAATTAAACTAAGAAGCAAATTAGGGGTGGGAGGTAGCTTGTGAAGGTAAAGAGTTAGAGAATAAACTAAGGATAAAGAATAAACTTAAGATTAATCTAAGATAAGAATTTAGTTTTGGATGATATAGGGTAGACTAGAACAAAATTGAATACAGTAAGAGGTAGTGGTATATTACTCCACAAATAATATAAAAAATATAAAAGTTAATATATAGAATTATTTTCTCTTATTTTAATTTAGTTTATCTTATTTTATTTTATGAGATTTTATTAATCTTAATCATTATGCTTTATTCCTTTACCTTATTGTCATTATCATTATTATTTGTTACTTTTATTTTTATTTTAATTTTTAATTTTAATTTTAATTTTTTAATTTTTAATTTTTTATTGTTTATTTCTATATTATTTTGTTATCTTTATTTTTCTCTTTCTTCTTTTCTTCTTCTCTTCTTTTTTCTCTTTTTTTAAATTATTTTTAGCCTTTAAATTCTGCTCATTTTGTATATACACTCTTACAATTATTTCTCCAAAGAATATGCCCCAAGCTAAGCCACACCTCATCCAAAACATAGACCTCCCCGCCTCATCCAAAGAAACTAACCCCACCCATTCCAAAATAAGACACCAACCCTCCCTCCCCTAAATTGATAGATATAAAAGAGATGTTACTTTGGGAAATTCTCAGTAAGAGTCATGTTCTTGTGATTACCTGAAGATGCCGTATTAATACGGTTGAAATAAATTATTGTAATGAAGCAAGTTTAGAGTTTTTCTTCATTTACTAAATATCTTGCTCTGTCCTTTTACTCACTGGTATTAGGCACATTGAGCTCTCCTTATGGTCTACCTGCATCAGCTTGGTTAAACCACACATGGAAAGACCCTAACTACGGAAAAAACTATATATATATATATATATATATATATATATATATATATATATATATATATATGTCCTCACCAACTCAGCGAATGAGTAGCATAGGGATCTGTGCAGTAAAGTAAGGAGCTCATGGTAGGTGTGGCGCCCCACCTCAGATGCTAAAACAATCTCCTTGGTCTACCGGTATTGAAAAGGGGATAGACTCCCTCGCTGACTGACTGATATATATATATATATATATATATATATATATATATATATATGAGTGTGTGTGTGTGTGTGTGTGTCTGTGTGTAAGTGTGTGTGTGTATGTGTGTTTGTTTGTATGTGTACGCGTTTGTGTGTGTGTTTGTGTGTGTTGTGTTTACTATATTTCCGTTATTCAAGTTCCATGTGTATAACACAATATTTAGACGCCTGTTTAGCCAGTCTAACGTGTCGATAACGTGTGGATAGCGTGAGTGGTGTGTTCACGTGGTAAAAATCTCCTCAATGGTGTGTCCAGTATCACCACGTGATCACACATCACGCTATACAAACGCTTCAGTGAACAACCAACGGTTTAAACTGACGACGAAATCTCAGTGCGAGAGAAATAATAATTATATAAAATCGAAATAACAAGTCAGTGATGCTGAGAGCTTTTTAATTTTGTGCGTCCTGGGACGCACATATTTGCTTTGAATGAGTCCCCAGGAAAATTCATGGGTCCTAACTAAAGTTTCTTAATAAATTACCGAGAGACACACGCACACACACATGTTTGGTGTGTAGAACATCGTACAGACTGTTTCGACTTTATTAAGATATATCAGCCTGTTCATATCTATCTAATTCAATCTTCTTATGTCTATCTTTTTCACTCTCTCTCCCCTCTCTCTCTCTCTTCTCTTTGTATCTCTCTTTCTCTCACACCCACAGTATCTGAATGTATATATATATATATATATATATATATATATATATATATATATATTGCGCGCTATTCTGCATTTGTACCGTTTTGTTTTCAAATGTTTATTTTTCTTTTCTTTTCTTTCTTTTTTTTGACTAAATTTGAATTCTTTATTCCTTTTACTGATTAATTCTCAACTAATTCACTTTATTCTTTATTTTTAGGTGAGTACAACGAACCATTATTTATTTTCTTCCCACCTCTCGTATAACGGAAGTGACTCAATTCATGGCTTCCGGCATCGTCACTCCTCCTCCTCCTCCTCCTCCTCTCTCAAACCGAACATCTGTAAATGTAAGTAGACACTTCGATTGGCAAATTATTCGAAAGAATCGTTAAGACACATCTGGAGAGATTTCGAGCGTCTGACACAATCACTGGCCTTTTTATATTTTTTGGACGATGTTTAACTGCCGACATTATTCCGATGACGTATGGTATTCCATTTGTGAATTGTCTTTCTATTTGCAAGACGAGAAAAGATGGTTTCCTTTTTTGGTTGGTATTTTTTTTTGTCTTTTTGTTTGCGGTTCTTTTCTTTTCAAATATAAATTATGAATTCATCTTCATAAATTCAGCTAAATTACAAACAGAAATAATCTATCTATCTATCTATCTATCTATCTATCTATCTATCTATATCTATCTATCTCTATCGTCTGTTCATATCTGTCTGTCTATTTATCTATCTATCTATCTCAGTCTGTTCATATCTATCTATCTATCTCGGTATGTTTGTTTCTATCTATCTATCTATCTATCTATCTATCTATCTCAGTCTGTTCATATCGATCTATCTATCCATCTCGGTCTGTTTTTATATCTATCTATCTATCTATCTACTATCTATCAGTCTGTTCCTATCGATCTATCTATCCATCTCGTCTGTTTGTTTATATCTATCTATCTATCTATCTATCTATCTATATCTATCTATCTATCTCGGTCTGTTTATTTATATCTATCTATCTATCTATCTATCTATCTATATATATATATATATATATATATATATATATATATATATATGTATATCTCGCTCTGTTTATATATGTTTTACTCTTTTCATGTTGATCTATCTATCTTTGGCCGTCTTGTACGTCTTTAATGTGGATAAAAATATTTCTGCTGTAACTAAAATCAAACATATTGTTATAAAAATTATGTGATATACATATGTGTGTGTGTGTGTGTCCATGTGTGTGCGTGCGTATGTGGGTGTGTGTGGATAAAAATACAATTACAAAGATATATTGCTATAAATATTAGGATATATATGTGTGTGCGTGTGGATTTTGGTGTGTATGAGTGTCTCTCTCTCTCTCTCTCTCTCTCTCTCTCTCTCTCTCTCTCTCTCTCTCTCTCTCTGCGTATAAAAATGTTAACTGAAACTTTTAAAGATCGACTACTTCACCTTTAACAAATAAATCAATTTTTAGAAATATTTGATTTTTTTTCTTACTTACATTCCTACATAACATCGAATTTATTTCCATATTGACCTAATATATATATATATATATATATATATATATATATATATATATATATATATATATATATATATCTGTCTTCGTTTGGTTTCCTCTTCATCGACGGCTGTTTTATGACTTCATTCAACGTCTTTTAAGTCTAGACATTCTGAATATTGCATTATGTGATTGAAATACATTGTCCACCATTTTTCTGTTTAGTTCATCAAACGGATCAATTAAAACCGTGACGACAACAGACACAGTGGGATGATTAAAATCGCTTTTATTTTATTAAACCGCAGATAAAATTACATTTGATTTCCTAAACAGATTTTATAAACTTTAGTAATATTTTCTTTACAAATTTTATATTTAATGATAGATTATCTTCACCCAAGTTTTTAAAATAAATATTAATATTTATTACAAAAAACAAAAAACAAAAATAAGAAGAGAACAAAAACTGTTAACTGATATCGTTCATTCGGACTGAAGACAAGCCTAGGGGAAACATTAATCAATCAACTTTATCAATATCTATATACTAGCACCGGCTACCCGGCGTCGCCTGGGTAGAGGCAGACTATTTAAGATAATCCCGCAGATCCATTATTACTTAATCGTGAGTTGAATCCTCGCAGGATGCCCCATTTAAATCCCTATGTAAAAAAAAGATCTTGCATTAATCCAGCTACTCTGAAAAGAAATGTTAATGTCTACTATCTAAAATATTAAATGAAAAAAAAATCCATGCTGTTATCATTTAAATGTTATTTTTTAATTATCTTCACGAATATAAATCAAATCTCTATTATTTTTGCTCAAAAACCAAGCCCTAGTGATATTTAATGTGTATATATATATTTACTTTGTTGTTGTTTTATTTTTTAAGTTTCCTACAGACATACATACACACACAGCTGCCCTTTATATATGTATAGACTACCCTGTCAGCCCTGGTGATATTTAGTGTGGATATATATATATATATTTACTTTGTCGTTAATTGTATTACTTTCGAAGTTTCCTCCGGACATACATACACACAACTGTCCTTTAGATATGTATAGATTAATACTCAGATTTCATAAAGTTTAGGCTGGTTGGTTGGTTGGTTTTTTGGCTTGTCAACTCTTGTTGGGTTATTTACTGCCGAAGAAATTTGTTTTATTCATTCTTGTTGGGTATTCAATTTATTTCAAACTCAACTTTTTAAAACATATTTTTAATACTCTTTTTTGATATTTAACCCATAGATTAATCAATCGACTTTATCCATATCCAAATATTAATAATCGTGTTCCTTAAACATACGACGGTTATTATCTTGCAACAACCTCGACTTAAAAATTTTGAAATCGTTCAAGTTGAAATAAAAAATGTAAATCCTAATTTTCAGGTGTTGCTTATCAGCCGAATTTTTTAAAAATTCATCACTATCACCTCAGCTAAATAATGGACCATTTTGTTTTTATCATAAAGAAAGAAAGGGAAGAAAAAGAACACGCTACACAAAAATATGATAACATAGAAAGAAAAAAGAAAGAAAGAATAACGCTAATCTGTTTCAATCGAGCACAATATATATATATATATATATATATATATATATATATATATATATATATATATAATACAAATTTTACAACTAATTTTATATAATAACTTAAACAATGTCATACTTTATTAAACTACGATCAGCTATTTAAATCAAATGAAATTTAACGTAGCCAAAAACAACTTACGACAAGAGGATTTTTAAAAAATTCTATGAAAAATCAATTAATGGTCCGATTTTCACGAAAATTTCCATAACTATTTACCTTTGAATGTAAATATGTCTGAAATAGTTTTTTCCTAAAATATATTAGGGGAAATATTTTTTTACCCCTACTTTATTTTATTAGATATTAAAAAATAAACCGTCAAAAAACCTTTTTACTTTTTTTCTATAAAGATAAGAGTCTGAATAACTATATCAAAAAATGTGTATGATATTCAAGGCAGTAGTTTTTGTAGAAAAAAATCATGAGTTCTGAAATGAAAAGTGCATGTCGTAACTATAATTTAAAGGAAATTAATAATAATAATTAAATATAATTTAAAGAAAAAACATTATATGTAGTGCCACATTGTGATTTTTTCACTTGTTGATCTTACATTGAAAAAATCAGGAATCATTATTAACGTAAAAAGGGTAAATTTTATGCCTATTTTGATAAAGTTTTTGGATTTCCCAGGCCTAAAAGCTTATATAAACCATTTTTTAGGAGTTGGGGAGCTCTAGAAGACATTTTATAGACAAAAATAGATTACAAAATGTCACCATTTTTCTCGCCCTCCCCCCTCAAATTTTTCGAGTTTAAAATCGATAAAACTCGGCGAATATATCCGAGTCTACACCTGTACAACATTTCAGAAAAATTGAAGGGGGTGGGGGACATGGCCTTGATGATTTGACATGGAATTACCCCTATATAAGTCAGCCACAGACACGTCTCATCAGTGTGGCTAGACACAGCAACTACCTCCGATTAGGAGCGATACCCGACTGACTTTTCACCAGCCAGGTTCGTTAACCTCTCGGTCATCGACAGCTGCCATTCAGGAGAGGTGTTTTAACTGTTAAATACATATATATGTGTATATATTTTACGATCACCAGATAGATCAAATCTGTAAACAACAGACGATCATTGCTTTATGTTGGCGGTGAAAGTCAATTAAAATCGTTCCTAGAGAGATCTTTACCGGATTTTGGGAACATATAATAAGTAATCTACAGACACCGTGTTTCGACATTTCACGTCTCATCAGAGTGACGAGACACAGCAACTACCACCGACCAGGGAGCGAAACTCGACTGACTTTCACCAATATGTATTCTAGTCAGTAGGCAATGTTGGTGGGATAGGGTCAAGGGCTGTGGTTGCAATGGAGAGATATTTCATATGAGAGATTCTTTTTCATACACATGGGTTCTGAAAAATGAAATTAAAGAATACGGTATATTTCTATAGCAAATAAAAACAACAGTTTTTCATGTCGGTAATTGTTATGTTGAGTATAAAATTCATTTATGGTTAGAATCTCTTTGGCGCTTTTAGTGGACTTCTTTCCGAAATGCCAATTTTGAGCGAAAGAGAAAAGAAAGAATTACGAAAAACGAAAAGAAAGAAAAAGGTAGAAAGAGAAAATAAGAAGAAAAAAAAGAAAGAATAAGAAGAAATGAAAAGAAAGAAAAACAAAAGAAAATAAAAGAATTCAATAATTAAAAAAGAAAAAGAACAAAAAAAACGAAAGAAAGAATAAAGAAGGAATGAAAAGAAAGAAAATGACCAAAAGAAAAAAGAAGAAAGAAAAAGAAATAATCAAAAAAAAAAAAAGAAAAAAAAACGAAAGAAAATAAAAAGAATTAATAAGAAATGAAAAGGAAAGAAAAGGAAGAAAGAAAAAATTAAGAAGAAAAAAACCGAAAGAAAATAGAAAAAATCAAGAATGAATTAAGAAGAAATGAAAAGAAAGAAAGAAAAGAATGAAAAAAAAGGAAGAACTCAATGATAAAGAAGAAGAACAAAAGAAAAAAAGGAAAGAAAAAAGAAAGAATTAAGAAAGAATGAAAAGAAAGAAAATGACCAATAGAAAAAGAAGAAAGAAAAAAAAAATTAAGAAGAAATAAAAAGAATAGAAGAAAAAAGAAATTAATAAAAAATAACGAAACAAAAAAAAAAAAATTTAAAAAAAATGGACGAACATTGTTATTTAATGTCCAATAATTCAAGACATTTTCCCTCCACTGATCACGTGACCAACGTGACATTAAATTACGTGATCTTAAAATTTTGTTCAGCCGGACCTTTTTCTTCTTTCTTTCCTTCTTCTCTCACTCTTCGCAAAAGGTGAATCACATTCCTTTTCTCGGCGTCTTGGTGGTTGTCGTTTCGAAACGTGATCAAAATCAATCATCATTGGAAAACAAGAATCGATTACCTAAAAAAATCGGTAATTAAAGCGGTGCCTAATTGTTGGGGAAATCAATGGTCACGAAATCACATCAGTTATCGTAAAATCTCGCTTGAGAAAACGAGAATACACTCACGAAGGTCCATCGGCACCAAAGATTAGGAAAGAAAAAAGAACAAAATTTACAACTTCAACCAGCATCAACGTTTTTATTTTTTATTATTTTTTATTTTATTTTTTTTAGTTGCCTTTTAATCAGAACTGAAATTGTTTTGTACGTGATTATTTGAAATTAGCCACAGTAATCACTTTCCCAACTACAAAAGTTCACTGACAAAGTCTTTCCACCTGCAACAATATTACAGCAGTCTTCGATCAATCCGCCAAAGTTTACTCGTTTCTTGTCAAACGCACGTCTGTGTTCTCGTTAGCAAGATTAAACAAAACTCGTCTCGGTGTGGAAGGCAGGCCTTAAATAATAATCTGCCGATCATAATGTAGAAATTTGCATACGCGCCAACGAGAGAGAGAGAGAGAGAGAGAGAGAGAGAGAGAGAGAGAGAGAGAGAGAGAGAGAGAGAGAGAGTAGTCTGACTTCGAATCACGGCTCACGATCAGGAAGTTACGAGTTCATTCTCTGTAGTCGCACGCTACCCCCCCCCCAACTACGATCTCCTCATTTTGCACGCCAGACATGTTCGTGCTCGTTTTGAGCTCCCACGTTAGCAATTTCTCTCGCTATATTAATTGATTCGTTATTTCTCTGACAACAATGGTTGGTTGGTTGGATTTTATGGCATGTCAACCCTCGTTGGATTATTTTATGCCGGATACATTTTGTTTATTCATGCTTGTTGGGTATTCAATTTTTTTAATTCAAACTCAAAATCGCCGTCAACCATTCTGCAGAGGAGTAAGAGCCCATTCGTAATGAGCCAGTTGGTCGGGGGTGGTGACCCGTGATGCTTAAGACGGAATCCTGATGGTTGACACTTGACATGCAATACTTCACTTTGACCCTTACTTGGGCTGTATGGGTGGTCGGAGAGCCTCTCTGCGACCAATCGTCAAATCCTAGCACTTATATAATTGTCCGGCCATATTCCTCAACGTCTTTGGTATAAAACCACCCAACAAGGGTTGACATGCCGTAAAATCAAACCAACCAACCATCCAGCATAATAATAATTTTAAATCGGTAAACACTTCATACTTAGTTGCAATATCAATATTTTAAGAGCCAATGTGTTAATGTAGTCAATCATTTTAAACAGGTAAACTCTTTATACTTTATTACAATAGCAAATATATGCACCCAATACTTAAGTTTTAATGTAATAAAATATCATATTAGATTAGAAATAAGAATGAAAAAAAAAAAAATTGCAACAGAGGGGCTATAATCAAAAAATAAACAACTGAAATTACTCTTCCACCACTTCCGTCTTTCATACTAATTTTTCTAATTTAACTATTTAGTTAACATGAAAGTAAAATAAAATTACAGTTATTTCTTCTTGTTAATTTCTTTATTTATCTCGAGAATTTTACTCTATTCATTAAGATAAACCAAACAATTGAAATCAATAATACCAAGCACATATTTATAAAATCAAATTTTAAATATCAATATGCAAATAAGCCTTCTTCAACTGTATGCCTATTTTGTTGTATATATAAATACAATCATTTAGCATGTAGATATGGTCAACAGTATTAATATATTAATAATAAAATTGAAGTGTGTGTGTGTGTGTACAAATCTTTATATGTAAGTTTGAGTTCTCAATTTTGGTTGAATCCTATCAAGGTAACACTTGATATCATCCACTTATATATATATATATATATATATATATATATATATATATGAATAACAGTCTATTCTAATCTATCAAGCTAGTAGCTTGCTGAATGTATTCCTATTTCTCTATCTCAGTCTATTCCTATCTATCTATTCATGTCTATCTAGATCAGTGTATTCATGTCTATCCCAGATGAACAAAAGCCGAATGTCTAATGAAATATTGTAAGCCCCGATCGCCATGATTCTATTCAGGATTAATGAATGCATGTCATCGTCGAATGCAACAACCAATCCCGCCAAAAGTTGGATTGACGTTTTATAGACATTCACCACAATATCCACTGCACTCTTCTTTGAACGCGAACATCATAAATTAAAAATGGCGATTATTTGCAAAAATGTTGACAAGACAGAAGGAGGCTTTCGGCCTTTATTTTCCTTGAATTGAATTTAATTTTCCATCTCCCAGTCCCACGCCAGGATCGGGATTAGCTGATGACTAGCAGGAGCAGCAACGCCGCGCCGCCGCCGCCGCCGCCGCCGCCCAACGCCGCCGCCGCGCCCAACGCCACTGAGCAACAAAGAGTTCCGACTGGTTAATAGCGTGCCTCTTAATATCAAAATGATTTTGAATCTTTCTCACCGGAATTGTTCTTGCACGTCAGAGTATTGAATAACACACATGATTGAAGAAGGCTCTTTCAGCTACCACTAATCAATATATATATATATATATATATATAAGAAAATGGATACTATAGAAACCTACTCGGTTTCACCATAATAAGGATCTTCAGGGTTAAATCCACTGAATTAATCGAGGTACCGATTAATTGCAGCCGATCACAGAACACACGTTAATCGGCTGCAATTAATCGGTACCTCGATTAATTCAGTGGATTTAACCCTGAAGATCCTTATGGTGAAACTCGAGTAGGTTTCGATTGTATCCATTTTTTAATAAATTTGCTCTACTTTGTATTGAGCACTTTGTATTTGTCATATCGCTGACTTAACCCCTGGATTTTGTGCACCTCCAACGACCGTGCCCATGTTGTTTTTTGGGTATTATGAAGCATGGAAAAACAAAAAAAAACAGAACAAAAACCAAAAAACAATTTTAATGTCCAACTATTGTTCTGTCCCTGGTTTGATTAATTCTGATATTTCGGGTGAACCCTCACCCTTCGTCAAGGTATAAAGACTGTACCGGGAAAGTGAAATCCAGTATCTGGGAGAGAAAAATTGAAGTCAATTTATATATATATATATATATATATATATTAATAGAAATATAATACATTAAAATACAAATAAAAAAACAATAGATAAAAAAAAATAATAATGTAGGCGCAACCTGATAATGATGATATATACATGTCTACATACATATACATAAATATATGTATATATATATGTAAATACATATATATGTGTGTATATAATGTATAATATATATATATATATATATATATATATATATATATATATATATATATTATCAAGTTGCGCCTTATGATTGCACATTATTACTATTATTATTATTATTATCATTTATCTATTTGTGTTTTTATATGAATATTTATAAACACACACAGACAACAAGAAATAATTAAAACACGAACCAGCAGTCGTTACTGTTACTGTCTGAAGAAGAGAGACATTATAATCCTGAAAATGTACCACTTATACTAAATAAACGAAACTCTACTTAGAGTTTCTGATATTTATTTCTTGAATATTTATTTCTTGAATGCTTCATACAAATGCCCAAACCTGATATATGTACCTCCAACAAACGGATGCATAAACCAAAATAATCTCATATGTATATATGCTCTCACCTAGGGCTTATTTTAAGGGGACGCATATATTAAAATCATCCTGGAAAATCAAGCTAGGTCTTATTTCGCTGATAGGTCTTATTTTCCGGAAAACACGGCACTTAATTGCATTTATTAACCATTTTTTTAAAAAAAGACTTTGACTGAATTCGAAAAAGCAGTCTTGCGTATTTATTGTCCTCCATCTTTTTTTAAAAATGATTTCTTCTAACCGTGTGGATGGCTTGAAATTTTAATATCTTGACGCCCAAGTTTCTTTTTTGTCATTTTATTCTTTGGGCAGGCTATTAAAAAAAAAACCAAAAAACAAGAAAAAAAAAAAAAAAACTGCTAAATTTTCATGAAATTGGTTTTGTTGAATAAAACTTAATTAAATCGTATTCATTCGGTTCGAGTTCCTATGAATTTTTATCGGTCGTCGGCGTCTCTGTTGCAATTTAATTCGCGCATGCGCAAACGACTTAACTCAGACATGTTACTTCCTTCATTCCAATTTCTGTTCTTTTTACGCAGAGACATTTTGTGAATATTTTTGCATGTATCCAACATCGGATTTTAATCGCTAATGAAAAAAAAAAAAAAAAATTTCTTGATAAATTATTGTGATTTTTCCCGCTTTTAAGAGAACATTAAGTGTAATTTTCTTTGATAACACAAAACAGACGCACGAATCTTGGCAGGTTGATAAACATTCAGTAGCGTACATACAGAAATGTGTCCCTAAGAATCTTTTTAGTGAAAAATAATTTCTAATTTTCTTCTAAACCAAAAATACAAAGATTTCATTATTTCTAAGTGAACATTTTACAATCAAAATTGTTTGGTTGGTCATTTAATGGCGACAAAGTTTTGAAATAAATTCATTCTTAATGGAGACTCAATTTTTTGTAATAAACATTTTCTATTTAACCCATAGATGGAACACTAACAGGTACTACCACTCTGGGTCAGAGTGGACCAGGGAGCAATGGTGATGAAGGGGTGCTCCACATTCCCCAAACCTCCAGAACTGGAACCTCACCATCAGATAGAGTCTAACATCATTCGCAGGACATGTAGACCCTCAGTTTGTTTGTTTTGTTTTACGGCATATCAACAACAGTGGGTCATTTAATGCCAACAAAGTTTTGAAATAAATTCATTCTTAATGGATAATCAAATTGTTTATAAACTCATGTTTTTCTATCTAACCCATAGATGGGACTCTAACCGGTACTACCACTCCGGGTCAGAGTGGACCAAGGAGCAATGGTGATGAAGGGGTGCTCCACATTCCCCAAACTTCCAGAACTGGAACCCCACCCTCAGATAGAGTCTAACGCCCTTCCCAGGACATGAAGACCCTCAGCCACCGCCTTCTAGCACATATATGATAAAAAGGATGGGGATTGCTATAAGGGATGGGGCAATCATGTAGGTGCTAGGGCTTGACATAACCAGCGGATTGATTGGAGGGGGGCTCTCCGATCGCCCGTATAGCCTAAGTAAGTGTCTAAGTGGTGTGTTGCATGTCACGGACTGCTCATCTACCAGGGTTCTCTCTTTAAGCATCACGGTCGCCACATACGGCCAACAGGCGTCCCCGTTGGGGGAGTCATACCCCTTACAGAGGTGCAGTCGGTGTATTCTAACGCCCCAACCGACAGAGTGCAATCAAAATGGATATTATTAAATACAATATTGCCAATGAATACGTACACACGCTAACCTTTTATTAAAAAAATCTAATTTTCCTCCCAACCAAAAGTGCCAGGATTTTATTGTTTCTCGGGGAACATTACAAAATCAAAATGGATATCATTAAATACAGTATTGCACATGAACAAGTACACCCCTCACGATTTTTTAATAAAAATCAAATTTCCCTTCCAGCAAAGATACCTGGATTTTATTGTTTATAGTAGAACATTATACAATAAAAATGGATATTACTAGATATCGTATCGACCATAAATATATACACCCTTAACAATTCTTTTTATAAAAAGTTAATTTTCTTCTAAACCAAAAATACCTGGATTTTCTTGTTTCTAATGGAACATTATACAATAAAAACGGATATTATTAGGTATTATATCATTACCAATGAATACTTTAATTTTATTCTGAACCAAAGTGTAGTGGAAATGACCGACATGGTGAGCTGCCAGCTGTCGTCGATGAGTCGGCTCGTCTTCGTCGTTCAAAGACAACGAGTTGCGTGCTGCATATGTAGGCGGTGTGTAGTCCGGCGCGAACTCTGGTCCCTTTGACTACGAGGACGGGCAGTCGCGGCGCAACCTTCTGATTAGTGTAAATCGCATTTGATTGGGTGACATTATTATTTGCATCGTTGTCATCCTTCCATCTATTGAAGACGATGGCGTAGTGTCCATTTTTCCCTTTTATCTTCAACTGCGTGAGTAGCTGAACAGACCAATTTTTGAATGGCAATCTCTGGTGCAGTGTTGCAAACAAACGTGATATTGCTTGAGTTGCTGTTGTCTCTCCTTCATTTTGGCTCTCTTTTCTGCGGCGGCTTCTTTCCTCTCTTTTTCACTCCTTTTCGTTCCTTGTCTGATGAGGAGGCACCAGGTCGCACGGTCTTCTGCACAAGCCTCCCATGTGTTGGTGTTAATGTGGCATGTCTTCATATCTCTCTTGCAGACATCTTTAAAGCGCAGGCATGGTCTCCCTACCGGTCGGGTGACCCCTACTAACTCACCATACAGTAGGTCTTTGGGATACTGAAAAGTGTTTACAGTCATTAAAAGTGTTTGAGCCCCTTTGGCGATTGTCTTTTTTAGTGGAGAGAAACAATTGGACGAGCGTGTATTACTTTACAGTGGAAAGATTCGGCTGAAAGACCCAACTGAGTTTGTGCCAGATATACAATGATACGTGGATTTTATTATTTTCTAGTGGATCATTATACTATCAAAACGGATATCATTAGGTATTATATTATTGCCCACGAATAAGTTAATATTCTTCTGAACCAAAGACACTAGGATTTTATTATTTTCTAGTGAAACATTATGTGGAGTAAAGTAGAGAGCTAACGGTAGGTGTGGCGATCCACCTCAGACGCAAAAATAATATCACTGGTCTAACGCTAGTGAAAAGAAGATAGACTCCCTCGTTGATACTGACAATTGGACATTCAGTTTTCTACTCCGTCGATTTTTCTTTTACTTCTATTAAAATATTGCTAGGCGTGTACATACTTATGGGCGATATGAATATAATCTTATTATAATGGAGATAATGTGTATGTTTGTCTATAATCGAAACTATATTACTATTCAAGTCACAATTCCCTTAATTCTTTACGTCACATTCTCCATGGTTTTACTTTTATTTAAACCTCAATTATGAATAAATTTGTTTTACATTATTAATACTGTTGACCATATCTACATTTTAATAACATACAATTGTATTTATATATACAACAAAATAGCAGTTTACAGTGTGAATGGGAAGGCTGATTTGCATATTAATATTAAAAATTTGATTTTAATAAATATGTGCTTAGTATTATTGATTTCGAATTGTTTGGTTTTATCTTAATGAATATCAGCCAATATCTCTGAGATAAATATTAAAAGAAATCCATAACACAAGAAGAAATACATGTAATTTTATTCTTTACTTCCTATTTTAAGTAAATAGTTAAATTGGGAAAATTTAGCAATGAAAGACGGGAGTGATGGAAGAGTAAGTTTTAGTTGTTCTATTTTTCGATTATACACCCCTCTGTTTCAAATCTTTTTATCTGTGTTCTTATTTAGTTTCATTAGCCTTTCTAATTTAATATAATATTTTATTACATTAAAACTTAAATACTTGCACTTTCGATTATACCTCCCTCTGTTTCAAATCTTTTTATCTGTGTTCTTATTTAGTTTCATTAGTCTTTCTAATTTAATATAATATTCTATTACATTAAAAGTTAAATACTTGAACGCAGAGAGGGAATATATTTGCTAGTAATATGAATTTTTATTGCAAAATATTTCCCGAAAAATAATAAAATCACGGTATATTAAATTTAGAAGAAAATTACATTTTTTTTATTGAAAAGAATTGTTAGGCTTTAATTATTTATGGGTGATACTGTCCGGTTTAGCTGAGGCGGAAAAGCATCCGCCTAGGAACCACAAGGTTCAGGGTTCGATACCCAACTCAGCGCATGAGTAGCACACCTTGGGTAATCTGATCTGAGTGCTAAAGTCTGGAGCTGATGGTACGTGTAGCGTTCCACCTCAGACATAAAAACAATCTTACTGGTCTATCGCTATAGGAAAGGGGATAGACTCCCTCGCTGTCCGGCTGATACTAACTATATTCCATCGACTTTACTACATTATACAATCAAAACGATATTATCTATATATCAATACTCGTGTTCCTTAAAAGTACGACCATTATCATCTTGCAACATCCTCTAGCTAAAAAATGAAACCGTCCAGATCGTTCAAGATGAAATGCAAAAATGTAAATCCTAATTATATTGTGTAATTATATCCGTCGGGTTTTTTTAATATCTAAATAATGCTTAAGGATGGAATCCTAGTGGATTCCTTTATTGTACGACCGCTATCATCAACGCTCTCTGATTAAAAATGAGATCGTTCAAATCGTCCAACATGAAATGCAAAAATGTAAATCCTGTTTATCTGGTATTGCTTATGCACCGATTTCTTATTTCTTATTAATGTTGTCATCTCAGCTAAATAATGGAGCATTCAGTTTTTATTATAAAGAAAGAAAGGGAAGAAAAAGGACATGATACACAGAAAAAAATAAAAGAGAGAAGGTGATGACAGGGAGGGGTGAGTGCGCGGAAGCAATAGCGCTAATATGTTTCAATGGAACATACTGAAAAGACGAAAAGAACGAATGAAAGAAAAAAGAATGGGGGGGGTTAAATGAAGGTTATTATACTTTTTTACATATTGAAGTATTCTCAATAGCTCTTAAGTAAAAGTAAAATCGTCGGGGCGGCCTAATGTTGGTATCAGCCAATCAGCTAGGAAGTCTATCCCCTTTTCACTTTCGCTAGACCAAGGAAATTATTTTAGCGTCTGAGGTGGAGCGACACACCTACCCAGCTCCTTACTTTACCGCACAGATCCTTGTGTTATTCATACGCTGAGTTGGCGAGGACCGGAATCGAACTAGAAACCATGTGGTTTCTAGCCGAACGCTCTACCGACTGAGCTAACCCGGCCCATTGAAATGTTGTAATAATTAATCATACTGTAGTATATCCACAGGTCTTGCTAGTAGTATTATTATTGGGATAACTTTGGATAGGTAACCAGTCTAGGAGAAGGAAAACTGAAGGAATTCAAACCTGTTAAACTCCGCTTAAAAA
>CM042171.1:58152506-58155006 GCA_023376005.1 Doryteuthis pealeii | reverse complement strand
CCATGTAGGAGATGGCCAGTAAGCCCGAGAGGCTGGATCCCATCGGCATCCCTAAAAAATTCATTTAGGAAGAAATGCCATAGCTGTACTGCTTCAGTTCAATTCTTTTGATAAAGAGGTATTACCTCGAAAATTCAAGAAATAATAAAAAAAATACAGGTCAACACACACCACCATTGTTACCGTATTATTATTTTTTATTTATTCCAAACTGCATTGTGATGGCCTTCTAAATCAACCTCCTAACCAATACATACACAATGCTTCAAGCAAATTATGAAACTCTCTTCTGATTTGTTTTGAGTTTTCATTTCTTGTTCACCATCCTTCTACCTACCTCATACTGTCAGATTCTACTACATCCATCCTATCTCCATATATATATATATATATATATATATATATATATATATATATATATATATATATATGTGTGTGTGTGTGTGTATGTGTGTGTGTGTGTGTGTGTGTGTGTGCTAGAATCCAATGATTGAGGGCCTTAGTGTTCTAAGTATTACGTTAAACTGCATCTAGTGGTGAAGTTCTAAATCTGGAACTCTGGGGTATGTGGAGTACCCCTTAATCACCAATAAAAAATGTGTTTTAAAAATTCACTTTAGAACTTAAAAAATGAGTACACATGAAGAATAAATAAAAATATCTTTGACATCAAATAACCCAACACGAGTTGACATGCCGTAAAATCCAACCAACCAACCAACCAACCAACCAACGAACTTCTTTAAAATATATTTTATTGTCATCACTTTGAATGATTATATCGTTCAAATACTTTTCTTCAAATAAGACTTTAGTCTCAATACTTTTATAATACTCTTTTTTTGCAGACCCGCCCACGTGGTGGGGGTTCAGTGGCTTCGGCCCTGGATCTTTACAAGTTAATTAAGAATAGGACACTCATATATTACCCATTCATACCTCCTCAAAAAAGAAGCAGACCCATATTGCATACCATGCCAAAAAAAACCTACACAATCAAACACATACTAACAGAATGTAGCAACCTAAAACAAATACGAAAAAAATACTACCAAACAACAAATCTAAAACAGATATTCTACCAAATAAACCCAGAAAAACTACTTGGATACATAAAAGAAGCACGCATCTACAACAAAATCTAAAAATCTTCCAAAAAAATGAAAACACAAAAATATATGTTAACAAAAACATCTAAAAGTTTCACCCACAAAAGAAAATATGTAAAAAAAAAACCTTTAGAAAATTAAACATTATCACTAATTCATTTCAAAAACGTAGTCGGCATTAAATGACCCATTGAGGTTGATATGCCGTAAAACAAGAATAAATCCAAAATCTTTTTTTTCAGAAATGAACGTTACATTCATAGTTAATTTCTGTCTTGGTAAATACAGATTTAATCTCGATCCTTATTTTTTATACGCAAGTCATACTTAGCAGGTTCTGCATGGCAGTAATATGTGTGGTACAAAGCATCAATCTGTATTACTTGGATATTGACAAATATTTACTTTTCTATAAATCTTAATCTACCGAATCAATTTTGAGAAATACTTATGCCCGTCTAACAGGTTCAGCGCGGAGGCAGACCCCGTGACAATAACCACACTTAAGCCACTTCTCAGATTATATATTTGTTGGAGATTAGAAGAACCATTGCCAAAAGAGGATTTTCTAACGTGTCCAAGATTCTGGCTTTGGTATTATCGCGAGAAGTGATTTACCATTTTGGCAATCGGGATATTTATTGTGTTAAATCTAAACCAGCTCGGACCTCTCCATCAAACTTTTAGAATCCAAGAACCGAAAACTCGCTACCTCTGACATTTGAGGTTGGTTGGTTGGTTGGGTTGGTTGGTTGGTTTTATCTTATTACGAGGAGGAAGGGTCGGGTTTAGAGAACTGGTTTAGCTCAGTAGGTAGAGTGCCCATCTTGGAATCGTAAGGTTCCCACCAACTCATCTTAACAAGTAACACAGATTGGGTAGTCTGATCTGTGCGGTAAATTGAGGAGCTGGTGGTAGGTCTAGTGCTTTGCTTTTTTCCATGCTTCTACAACAACCCCACATTTTTTCCCAACGCATATACTGACAAACAGCAGCGCGCGCGTGCACACTCACACACACACACACACACACACACACACACACACACACACACACACACACACACACACACACATATATATATGTATATATGAAGAAAAAATAAGTAAAGAAAAGAAATGTAGATGTATAAAAATGAATTTTATCGATATCACTTTTAATCGATATCACTTACACATGTGTTTCGGTCCGTTTATCAAAATGTATACGGATTTACGTTATTATTATTATTAAAATAATCAGATGAAGTTGAGATGATGATAATAATAATAATAGGAAAAATGTAAAAATATTTCGTACACAGAGAGATTTTTACGACCTTCATCAGAGTGAATTTTTTTATTTATTCATTTTTTTTAATATATATATATATATATATATATATATATATA
>CM042171.1:58142506-58145006 GCA_023376005.1 Doryteuthis pealeii | reverse complement strand
GATTGAATCACCTTTATTGAGGAAAGAATTATGAAATAATCAATTATTCAGGTAAATATTATGGAATAATCCTATGTCGATGAAAGAATTGTGGAATAAGCCATTATTAAGGAAAATATTATGGAATAACCTATATTGAGGAAAGAATTATGGGATAACTCAATATTGAGGAAAATATTGTGGAACAACTTGAGGAATATTGTCTGGAATAATTGAAAAATATATTATGTAATAACTATTGAGGAAATAATTATGGAATAACCAGCTATTGAAAATATATTGAGGAATATAGGAGAGAATTATGGAATACACTATATCGAGAATATTTATGAATATATATGGGAATATATTAACCTATACTAAGGAAAGAATTATATATACTATGGAATAACCTATATAAGAAAAGAACTATGGAATCACCCATTAATGTGGAATATAATATGGAATAATCCTATATTTATATTTAATTATGGAATAATACATTATTAATGAAAATATTATGGAATAATCCAATATTGGGGGCAATATGAAATTACCCAATCTTGAGAAGAATGTAATGGAATAACCCAATCTTGAGCAAAGAATTATGGAATAACCCTATATTGAGGAAATACTATGGAAAAACCACATATTGACCAAATAATTATGGAATACTTGAAGAAAATATTATAGAATTGCCCACTATAGAGGAAAAAATGGAATCATCCAATATTGAGGAAAATATCATGAAATTACTCTATATCAAGCAAAGAATTATGGAATAACCCTATATCGAGGAAAATATTATGGAATAACCCAAAATTGAGAATAAATATGGAATAACCAAATATTGAGGAAATTATAGCTTTGGGGGTACCTAAAGTTGAAACATTACTTTGGACGTTTAAGACGGCTGAATTAAACTGGACTTTTATCAAATTAATCGATTTGATTAAGAAATTATCCTGGATGTCACACAATGCAAAGTATGTCGACAAAATATTGTTGTCCTCTCATGTTGACAATACTGTGCACATTCACAGGAAATAATAATAATAATAATAATAATAATAATAATAATAATAATAGGAAGAATTGAGACCACCCAGTCTACTGCACTGCTGCAATCAGCTAGAATACTCAGAAGAGACCGGGAGACCTGTGGAGACATGGTGTCACTCAGTCCCGAGTAAAATACCATCAGCTAACGCTGATGTAAAAAAAAAAAATAAAATAATAATAATAATAATAATAATAATAATAATAATAATAATAATAATAATAATGTAAAGACAGATTACTTATGGCGGCCAACAATAATAGATGTGACATATGGACAAACAGAAAAACAACAAAGACTAGAAAACAAAAATGGGAACAAAAACAATTATATGGACACTTCAAACGACAGATTGGAGAGGCTGCACATGAAAAAACCTGGACGTGGCTAAGAAAATGAAACCTCAAAAGAGAAACTGAATCACTAATAATTGCTGCACAAAATAATGCCATAAGGACAAACTCTATCAAAGCAAAAATTGATAAGACATAACAAAATAGTAAATGTAGACTCTGCGGTAATAGAGATGAGACCGTAAACCATGTACTATGCGAATGTAGTAAACTAGCACAACGGGAGTACAAAACTAGACACGATTGGGTTGGGAAGGTGATCCACTAGGAATTATGCAAAAAAATTAATTTTGACCATATAACCAAATGGTATATGCATAAACCAGAATCTGTTCTTGAGAACGAAACGCATAAAATTCTCTGGGACTTTGAAATAAAAACGGATCACCTTATCCCAGCAAGACCAGACTGTGTTGATTAACAAAAAGAAAGAACTTGTCAACTGGTGGATTTTGCAGTTCCAGCAGATCACAGGGTGAAGCTAAAAGAAAATGAAAAAATGGACAAATACTTGGACCTTGCCAGAGAACTGAAAAAGTGGAATGAAAGTTATACCAATTGTAGTTGGTGCACTTGGAACGGTCCCAAAAGAATTGGAAAAGGGTTTGGAAAGTCTGGAAATCAGAGGAAGAATTGATACCATCCAGAACACTGCATTGTTGCAATCTACCAGAATACGCAGAAGAGTTCTGGAGACCTGAGGAGACTTGCTGTCACTCAGACTCCAGTGAAAGACCATCAGCTCACACTGATGTAAAAACTCAAAAGGAGTAAATAATAATAATAATAATAATAATAATAATAATAATAATAATAGGCACAGTTGGGTTGGGAAGGTGATCCACTGAGAATTATGCAAAAAAAACTACATTTTGTACATACAACAAAATGGTATATGCATAAACCAGAATCTGTTCTTGAGAAAGAAACGCATAAAAGGCTCTGTGACTTTGAGATAAAGACGGATCACCTTTATCTCAGCCAGGAGACCACACCTAGTGTTGATTAACAAAAAAAAAAAAAAAAGAAAAAAAGATAGATAACATGTCAACTGGTAGATTTGCATTTACAGTGGATCCCAGGGTGAAGATGAAGGAAAACGAAAAGA
>CM042171.1:58122506-58137506 GCA_023376005.1 Doryteuthis pealeii | reverse complement strand
CTCTTCCCCAAGCTCAAGGGGTCATCAAGCGAACCCGTTTTGAGGATGTACACGACATCAAAAAGGCCGTGACGACAGAGCTACAGAGAATCCCGGAAGAATCCTTGCAGGAGTGCATGTAAGTGTGGCAGAGAAGGATGGGAAAGTGCATTAGACTCCAGGGGGATTAATTTGAAGTGGATAACTTAGTTAGTCCTGTAAGTGTAAATAAATTTTGAATTGAAGTTCGTTGAAGATTCAAAATCGGAGGGGGTTAAATGAAAAGTTACCGTTTGCCGTTATAGTTATTATTGGCTGGTAATAACCTTTTCTTGGACCCCTGATTTTGAAGGGGATAACTTATAGTTTGTAGGCTGGATTTAAAATACATTTTTGACATCAGTCCTAGAACGTTTCTGACATATCTCATATATTATATTTAATTACAACTCAATAAATAAGGGGAATTACTCTATAATTAGCCTAATAGTTATTTCGCTTGATGAAATTGATACTGATCGGAATAAGAGAGGACACAGACACCATTAATTCCTTGCCAAATCGAATTTCGTTAATCAATTATTCTTTCTGATTAGCCAAGGTCTCAAGGTCTGGAAGTCTACCGATGGTGGCTATGTCCATCAATCTGAAGTTGAAGGGTTTCCTTTGGGGCTTCTGAAAATTGGAAAGCGAATTTGTCCTGAGTTTTTTTCCCATTATTTAACATTAGAAGCGGCTACCAGGCGTCGCCTGGATAGAAGTGGGAATATAAATGTTAGTCTCACAGATCCATTATTAATAAACGCGAGTTTGATCCTCGCTGGATGCCTTATAAAAATCCTCCAGTAAAAAAGAGATCTGGAATTTTTCCCAAAAATGCAAATAAAATCTTCATTAATTTATGCACAAAAAGTATGCTCTGGTCTCCCCCGGACATACAAACACACAACTGCCCTTTATATATATATATAGATAAGGGAGCTTGAATTTGATGGTTAAAAACGCATCCCTTGCCGATGAGACGAACTCCCCATGTAAATGTATTGCTAATGATTTTATCGGAAAACACATTGAACATCAAAAACCATTATTCATAAGTGAACTCAATTATTATTGATAGAATAGCGTTGTTATAAGTTTAATCAATAACGTATTAAATTTAGTATCATTTTCCCCTGGCGTTATATATATATATATATATATATATATATATATATATATATATATATATGAAAGTAAATGGAAGTTAATCCGACAGTATGAATTTAACATTTTTTTGAAAAAACAAATGATGTTAATAGTTTGCTGACAGAATCTGTTTCGACCGTTTTAATAGAGCGGTCTTCATCAAGAGCAACACATGAATAAAAGACGGAATAAATAACCGTTAGAATAGGAGGTACAAACGAACGCTAGTGTTCGATGCTGGAATTTAATATATATATATATATATAAAGTAAAATCGTCGGGGTGACTTAAAGTATCAGCCAATCAGCGAGGGAGTCTACCCACTTTTCACTAGCGCTGTACCAAGGAGATTGTTTGTGCGTCTGAGGTGGAGTACCACACCTTACATCATCTCCTTACTTTACCGCACAGTTCCCTGTGCTACTCATTCGCTGAGTTGGTGAGGGATGCTATCGAACTAGGAATCTTGTGGTTTCTAGCCGAACGCTGGCATTATTTGATATTTTGAGTCATAAATAAGTATATATATATATATATATATATATATATATATATATATAACTCAAAATATCAAATAATGCCAGTCCACTCAACATCAGATCCAACAACCAGATTCCAGCCTCTCGAAATATAACAAAAATAGAGATAATTATTGCACCATTACTATAATTAACACGTCATCACTCCATTCAAATGAAAATATGAAAAATCTAAATCCATATTTACAAGTGATATTTCAGAATAGATAACTTATATATCAACTACAATATTCCATAAATTTTTTTCTTATCGTCACCAGGTTGTTGTCCCTGTGAAATGAACAGTCTTACCACCATGTTGAAAGTTCCTTCTTCACTATTACTTGTTTCGTTCGAAGATATTTTATGAAATATAGTGTACATATGGTTGGCAACCTTCCGTCTATTTTAGACGATGGCGTAGTTTTTCTTCTTCTTCTCTCTCTTTCTCTCTCTCTCTCTCTCTCTCTCTCTCTCTCTCTCTCACACACACACACTTATAGCTACGTGAGTGGCTGAACAGACCGATCCTCGAATGGCAGTCTCTGGTGCAATGGCTGCAAACAAAAGGTGATGCTTTCTGTAGGTGTTGGGGTGCTGCTGTTTCTCCTTTCTTTTAGCTCTCTTTTCTGTGACAGCTTTTTTCCTCTCTTTTTCACTTCTTTTTGTTCCTTGTTTGACGAGGAGGCGCCAGGTTGCACGGTCTTCTGCACAAGCCTCCCACGTGTCTATGTCGATGCGGCATGTCTTCAGATCTCTCTTGCAGACATCTTTGAAGCATACATATACAATACTAATAACAATATATAAGTAGTATATAGTATTCCTGTATGCATGTAGGTGTACTGTATATACGTTACCCAGTCAAATAAATTAGGGAATTCTCTAATACAAAACAGACTGCATTTTCTTCTACTTGTCTGCAAACGTGAAACATGTGACTTGGTGGATTTTAAATGTGTGTGCAATTGTTAAGTGAACAGTTTAGATTGTGTGAAATGATTTCTTTTGCAATACACTGTAACGTTACACCGGAACCTCGCGATTTCTAGGCGCGTACTCTACCGACTGAAAACTGGAAATTACCAAATAATTCCGTTCTTAAAAAAGTTATTTCAGTATTTTTTGTTCTTCATTTTTTTTTCATTTTTTTTTTCTTTTTTTTTCTTATAAGATAAAAACCTTCTACGTTCGTTCACTCCAAGTTTTTTTTTTCAGTGAACAGTTAAAGGAATATTATGCTATGCAATGGCCGTCACCACTAACCTCCTACCGCATCAGCTGTCAATCCTGTGTGCAGGTGTGGGTGTTTTGACAGACAGGAGGGGGTCATAAGCTGACCTTGATATGATACGCGACGAGAAAGTTGATGAAGGGTTTTTTAAACATTTGGTTTTCAGACGTACGAACGGGGCAGACGTCTGCAATTTAAATGCTCGACATATAAGAGGCCCCCTTTTGTGTATGGGGAGGGGGATTTGACGTAGACGTTTAGAAAAATGCCTAAACTTTTTTGCTTTCAATAAGAGACGGTGACGTTCTCATGAAAGACCTGCTTGAAGGAACAGTGATAGGGAGGTGGTGATCTGGAGCAGCTCGAATGAGAGAGAGAGAGAGAGGGGGTAGAAGAGCTCTTGCGGAAGTGATAACACTAATATGTTTCAATGGATTAGAATTGAAAGGAAAGAGAGAGAGAGAGAGAGAGAGAGAGAGAGAGAGAGAGAGAGAGAGAGAGAGAGAGAGAGAGAGAGAGAGAGAGAGAGAGGGGGGTAAATCAAGACAAGAAGAGCGAAAGGAAAAGACGATGGAAAAGAAGAGAAGAATGAAAAAAGAGAATTGAAGAGGTGAAAGAAAAAAAATCAAGCAACAGAAAGAGAACGTCAACCTGAAGAGAGTCGGAAATTGTTTAATACAAACAGAAATCTACAATAATTTATTTTTGATGTTATTGTTATGGGGAGATACAGGGAAAGATAGAGGGAAGAATAAGGGCATAAGATGAAAGAAAATTTTTATTCACGATCACCATGGAATTTCCATGGGTCCAGCTAGTAAGTAAAAAAATATAAAATCTATATTTTTAGTCTCTCTTTTATTTTTCTAAAGACATCATATAATATAGACCTATATATATATATATATATATATATATATATATATATATATATATATATATATAGAGAGAGAGAGAGAGAGAGAGAGAGAGAGAGAGATGTAGAGATAAGAAACAGATAGATATAAACACAACTCACGATCAGGAGGTTGCGAGTTAAATCTCTGCTACAAATTGATTCCGCCACAATTTGCAGGCCTGTGATAGATAAATTGATATATATATATATATATATATATATAAACAAAATAAGATAGATCGATGGATAGATAAATATGAACGAAATGAGATCGATAGATAGATAGATAGGTAGATATGAAAAGACTAAGATAGATACATTGATAGATAGATGGATAGATAGATAGATATCAATAGACTAAGATAGATATATAGATATTAAAATGTTGAGATAGATAGAGAGACATGAATATACTAAGATAGATCGATATGAACATACTGAGATGGATAGATAGATAAATAATATGTTGATATAGTTAGATATTAATTATTTGATATATATATATATATAATATATATATATATATATATATATATATAATATATATATATATATATATACTCTCCCCAGGGCTGAAGAATGTTAATCTCACCATTAGATGCTCCACCTCCGACACCAAAACAATCTCCTTGGTCTAGCGCTATTGAAAAGGGGATAGACGCCCTCGCTGACTGGCTGATACCGACTTTAGGCCGCCCCGACGACTTTACTTTACTTATATATATATATATATATATATATATATATATATATATATATATATGTGTGTGTGTGTGTGTGTGTGTGTGTGTGTATACACTCCCCAGGGCTGAATAATTTTAATCTCACCATTAGATGCAGTTTAACATCGTATCCAGGACAAGAATGTATAGTAGAGTGGGGAGGAACATCCCAGAGTGATAGAAATAATAACTTACGAATGGAATAGAACGAAGGGTTTTTGTGTAATGGGGACAAATAAATGGTTTCCTCGACCCGGCACTCTTACCGCTAATTGTGTTAATGTTTGATAGACACGGCGCAAGATGAGGAAAAGATTGCTTTTAATATCAAATTTATCGATTATCTAGCATTGATCAATCAATAAGCTAGCCCTTATCATTTGCAATTTAGTAATGGATCCATTTTCAACAGACTGCACAGACAACGCCGCTCTGAGAGTCCAGACAAACTCCGAAAGTCCATTAACAGCCTGTCTGTTAGATGACAGACACCAAACATAAAATACGTTTAGTCTTTTTTCTTTCTCTTCTTTCATTTTTTTGTTTTTATTGATTAGATATCAGAACGACCAAAGTGTAGCTGTATTTCCGAGAAAAATGATCAGGAAACACGTATGTAAGCGTGAGATCAGGAAATTACACTATCGTCCATAAACAAGCGCTCTCGACCAATATTCAAATATATTCGAGTTGGTAAATAGATACAAAAAAAACAAAAAACAAAAAACAAAAAAACACGCTACAAATATCATTTTTTGAGTTTCAAGAAAAAAAACTTTTAAATTTTCAAATAACGCTTTTCGCGTATTGAATTGTTATGTTTTTAATTTTGTTGATATTACCTAATATCGACGTTTTACTCAGAAGTAGAGTATCTGTGGTAAAGTGGCTAGTGTGATGGACTGCAAGTTTCAACAATAAAAATATATCTAAAATAGGTGGGTTATCTCCCTTGGTCAACGTGCCTCCTTTTCAAATCAACCAATCAGAGGCTCGCAAATTGTGGCGGGATCAATTTGTAAAGATCAATTTGAAAAAAAAAGGAAAGAAAAATAAAGAAAGAATAAGAACAATGGAATGGGAACTAGAAAAAGAAGAAGAACAGAAGGAGGAGAAAGAAGGAGAATGAAGAAGAAGAAAACAGAAGAAGAAGAAGAAGGAGGTGGAGGAAGCAAAAGAAGAAGAAGAAAACGAAGAAGAGAAAATGAGATAGAAGAAGGAGGAGGAGGAGGAGGAGGTGGTGGAGGAAGCAGAAGAAGAAGAAAAGAAGAAGAAGAGAAGAAGAAGAAGAAGAAAGAAAAATAAGGAAAAAGAAGAAGATGAAGATGAAGAAGAAGAAGAAGAACAACAACAACAACAACAACAACAAACAAAAGGAGGAGGAGGAAGAGGAAGCAGAAGAAGAGGAAAAAGAAGAAGAAGAAAACAAAAAGAAGAAGAAGGAGGTGGAGGAGGAAAAAGAAGAAGAGGAAAAAGAAGAAGAAGAAGAAGAACAACAACAACAACAACAAAAAGGAGAAGGAAGAGGAAGAAGGAGAATGAAGAAGAAGAAAACAGAAGAAGAAGAAGGAGGTGGAGAAAGCAGAAGAAGAAAAATAAGGAAAAAGAAGAAGAAGAACAATAACAACAGCAACAAAAATGAGGAGGAGGAAGAGGAAGAGGAAGAAGGAGAATGAAGAGAAGAAAAAGAAAAGAAGAAGAAGGAGGTGGAAGAAGAAGAAGAAGAAGAAGAAGAAGAACAACAACAACAACAACAACAGCATCAATAACAACAACAACAAAAGGGAGGAGGTGGAGGAAGAGGAAGAAGGAGAATGAAGAAGAAGAAAACAAAGGAAGAATGATGGGGAAGGAGGAGAAGGAGGAAGAGAGAAGAAAAGCAAACATATCAATGAGTTGACAAGATAGAAAATAGGGGACATATGGCCCTTTGTAAAGAAATTAAAATAATCTTCGTTTGTTTCCATTTGTTAATAGTGACAGGTGCGTTGTTCGGGTCTTCTTCGAGCGTTTTCGGTTATCTCCCCTTGGTAAATCCATCTTCTCTTTTCGACAGCCGCTTCGGTTCGATTGCAAGAGACAAATGGTAAAATTACTAGAAACAGGTTGTTTCTTGGCATTATGTCCAAAAGAGGAAAAAGAAGGCCAAAATGTCTTCAGTAAAATAGAATTCTAGTCACTAAATTTAAAAAAGAAACACACACACACACACACACACACACAGTTTCTTGGTACAAGGTGATTCTAGGCTGGTCCTATTCTCTACTAGTAGTTTGTTGTAGAGTTCAGGTTTGTGGGCGTCAGCAAGCTCGCACATTTACGCATGTAAATCTATAGTCTCAGTCATGTTGCATGTGCAATGTTACCGGCGCCTTGGAATTTTCTAAGTCTGGACTTAGTATAAGTCCAGGAGTCATGTTTTTCTATGACCATGCTATCTATAATTCTACGAATGAATAATTTCTCAGGGAAGTGCGGAAGAGGGGTAGGGAATATTAGCACATGGTCAGCATGTAAAGGAGAGTCAGTATAAAGACAAACAAAAAAACAAAAAAAACAAAAAAAACAAGGAATTACAGTTAGAAAGGCTTTTTCAGTCTGTAGACCACGGTATACCGCAAACCTACATTCAATGGTCTCTACACCCGGTGGGATTCTTTTTGTCCCACTAAAAGAAAAATCAATTTAATCAAGACCCTTGCACATAGGACTTTAATGATGTGCTCCGATTTCAAATTGGGTGAAGAGATTAAATTTATTTCTGAAACTCTCTACAATAACGGATTTCCCTTAGATATTGTAAAATCCGTTATTCAACATAAAATAACCGACTTTAAAAAGATTAAGCCGGCCACGGTAGAAAAATGTCCGGTATATCTACGCCTACCTTGGTTAGGCAATATAAGTGAGAAATTTTCAAGGCAAATTTCCCGATGTGTACAATATTATTACCCTTCCTCTAATCTACGTGTTGTTTTTAAAACAAAACCTATGTTGGTACCCAATGGCAAGGATGTCCCCCCCCATAATAACTCTATAATTTATTCATACAAATGTATTTGCGGTTTGCAATACATAGGGAGAACAAACCAGCGATTGGATGCCCGCATTAAGCAACACGTCCCCACTAAGATTAGAAATGAAATCGTCGATCCAAACGATGTACTGAGGAACACTTATGGTTCCTCTATAGGCGAGCACCTCATAAGTAACCCCAATTGCGCCAACTCATTCAGTGTTGACTGGTTCTCAGTTGAGAGCAAGTCACACTCTTTTTATCACCTCAAAATTTTGGAGACATTGTATATTCTTACTTGGTTTAGATATCATCAATCTTTAGACCCCCCCTTGTTTGAGGTATAGAAAAGAAATTGTTCTTTTCTTCTTGTTATTTAAAAAATATTTTTTACTCGTCCCATTTACTGGTTATTCTATTTTTCTCGATATTTAGCTCTGTTGAGCGAGGAACGAAACATGTAAGCTAGCAACATGTAAGCTAGAAAAACTTAACAAGCCGTCATCCCCTTATATTTTTATTTCGACAAAAAAATGACTCCAGCCTCATCAGTCGAGTTTTACAAATAAAACACACACACACACACACACACAGACACACACACACACACAAATATATATATATACATATATATATTTATCTATAATTTATCTATAATTATACCGTCGGATTCATTTCCTTACTCTTAACTTTATATATATATATATATAGAGAGAGAGAGAGAGAGATAGATAGATAGATAAGAAACTATCATAACAATATTATTTTTGTCTATCAAAACGTTGTGTCGTAGAAAGGTAAGATAGGTAAACATTGATGAATCTCGTACCATATGTAATAAGTTATATCCCCCCTTCTCTCTCTCTCTCTCTCTCTCTCTCTCTCTCTCTCTCTCTCTCTAAATACGCTTAAATCGTTGGAAACGAATAAAGACTAAATCAACAAAAGATGGTACTCTCTAAAAGGAAAACATGTTTGGACAACGGCGGAAGCAAACGTTAATATTGAAGTAACGCGATTGGTGTGTGGGCGGCTTTGACGGTCTGATGAAGGAAAAGAGGAAAAAGATTCGAATGAGTCAGACTCTAACAATGGAGGAAATTCAATTCTATACCGAGGCGATTAGGAGGCAAATTGGAAAAAGAAAAAAAAAAAGAAGTTAAATCTGAGATACCCCCCACCCCCCACCTCGAACGAACAACTTTAAGGTAAATTAAAAATGAATTAATACAACGAATGAACAAATCGAAACAAAAAGGGATCATTTTCATTCATTATTATTACTAGCAAAAATATGAGCCCCCTGGGTGCGAGTATTTAAGTTTAAATGTAATAAAATATTATATTGAATTAGAAAGACTAACGAAACTAAATAAGAAAGAATATAAAAATATTACACTTATTTTAATGTTATGTCTGCGAGAAGATGGGAGAAAATGCGCGAATCCCGGGGCGATTTGAGGGGGGGGGTCTTAGGACGACGTTATTACGAGAGAATTCAAGAAGATGAAGATCAGCGAGTTGCAGTTTCGGAAAGTTAAAAGCGGTGTAAGATTTGAACACGTCCCACCAGTGAAGAATAAGAGGGGGAAGATTCTACAGAGGACGAGCCGACTGAATCCCTCCGTTCAGTTGATTCTCAACTTATTTAATGTTACTAGCAACAGAAAACATCCTCCGGGCGTCGTAAAAATCAATTTTTGAAAGACATTGCGTAAGAGGGTGGGAGTTAAGAATTCAATGTCAGAGGGTTTGTATCATAAGTAAGACAAATCCTCATATTTATTAAAGAAGTAAAAAAAAAAAAAAAAAAATAAAACAATTTGAAATGAAAACTGAGCCCCGTCCCTCTCAAATAAAATGTTGCGTGCATTTAATAATCAAACAATTATTTTGAATATTTTCCACATCAAACACAAAATCGTTGGTATTTATTTATTGTAAACTTTTAGTTAACTTCTTGTTACTGTAAAAAAAAAAAAAGGGACGAGAGTAAAAAACAATTTTAAAAATTGCTTACTCAAATTTTGGGTGTATATAGCATAAGAATATTGTGACGTAAACTGTGACGTAGAGCTATGTCGTAGTTTTTGTTACTGACATAAATACAGATAATCTCCATTATTAATAGATGTTAATTGATTTCCATATAAAATATAGAATTATATATAGCGTTGTTTTTAATCATGATCATCATGTCGCCCCCCCCCAACAATATGTTCCACGAACAAAGTGTAATGAAGAAATACCAACACTAAACATTCGGTAAGGAAAAAACAAACAACTCACATATACAATGTACATATAAATGTTTAATATACATAAAAACAAAATAACAAATACATATATCCCAAACAATCATCATCATCATCATGTCACGCAATTAGCACGGATATCCATGACAATCACTCGCCAACCTTCCCTATCATTCATTGTCCCCAGGAGGTCCACTGTGCAGCATCCAGTATCCGCACAGAGCTGGTCAATGTAGGTTATTGATGGGCGGCCCACATTAGCATGTCCATGTGCTGGTTTCCACTGGAAAATGTCGCTTTTGAGTTCGTCCTTGCTTCTCCAGTAGTGTCCAGCATGTCTTGTTCGTCTCACTCGATGGTTTGTGAGATAGGGGGCAAGTGGCCGTACAGCTGCTTTCTTGTAGGGTGTTTGTTTCTACGATTTGTTTTTAATACATTTGAGAATAACATGATAGTATTGAAAAGAAGGAAAGAAAGAACAAAGAGAGAGAGAGAGAGAGAGAGAGAGAGAGAGAGAGAGAGAGAGAGAGAGAGAGAGAGAGAGGGGAGAGAGGAGAGAGAGAGAGTTAAATCAAGATTATTATACTTTTTACATACTGAAGTATTTAACAATAGCTCTTAAGTAAACATATCAACGTTTAATAATAAAATCATCATTCTGTAGTATATCCACAGGTCCGGCTAGTTTATTATTGTTCGCTATTCATTTTTCTAACTCATTTTTTTAAACATTTGTAAAACTCATTTTTTAAAAATCTATTTAACCCATAGATGGGTCCCTAACATGTACTACCACTCCGGACCAGAGTGGACTTGGGAGTAATGACAATGAAGTGGCAACCCACACTCCCCAAAAGTTAGGTCATGCTAGTAAAATATGAATAAAATGTACGTTGTTTTCTTTCACTGAATAACAAGTTTGATGCCCCATACTTGTGATCTTGGTCACATCCTACTCGTGGCGAACGGATTGAGCAAATACATACGTTATTTTCTTTCTATTAGTCTGTCTCTCTGTCCCTGACTCTTTCTTTCTTTCCTTTTCTCTCTCTCTCTCTCTCTCTCTCTCTCTCTCTCTCTCTGTGTGTCTCACTTCGTCTCTATCTCTCTGTCTCAACACGCTTCCTCTCTTATTCTCTTTTTTATTATTTCTCTATTTCTGTCTACTTCCCACTCTACAAAACTTGTATATTGTTACATAGTCATCGACAACTGATATATATATATATATATATATATATATATATATATATATGTGTGTGTGTGTGTGTGTGTGTGTGTGTATTTGGGCAGCATTCTTTCATTTATTAATGTAGAATTAAACAAAAGACACGTCTCCTGTTTAACAATTTTATTAACAATCTTTCCGAGCTTTCTGGCCAACTTTATTACATTTGGATGGAATCCATAGATTAGTTCATCCTTGAATAAGATTAATTTTGAATGCAGTTGTTACATTTTAAAATGCCTATAACACTTTTACTACCACCCCCCCCCTTCCAGTCGCCACACCCCTTAATATACTAACTTGAAAAAAAAAAAACTAGAACATAAACACATCACCCCTGATGATGGCACTTCGAAGTGCCGAAAGTACTTGGGATACGAACATCGGTGGACTAATCTAGGGATTCCATCCAAATGTAAAAAAGTTGGCCAGAAAGCTCGAAAAGATCGTCAATTTAATTGTTAAACTGGAGACGTGCCTTTTGTTTAATTCAACACACACACGCACACACACAACACACACACACACACACACACACACACACACACACACACATATATATATATATATATATATATATATATATACACCAATCACTCCGCACGAGCGGAATGCGACACAAGGTCAATTTCTTAAGCGGAGTTTGACAGGTTCACATTCAGAGTTTTTCCTTCTCCTAGACGGGTTGCCTAACCCGTCTACCCTACTATTTACCCATAGCTGGAAGGAGTATAGTTGAATTAATACCTTTCCCAAGGGTATTATCGCTATGAGAACTGCAAACAGCTTTGTCCAAGATTTGAACTCGGATCGACGCGTCCATTTCCTACGAGTCTAACCATTATGCCACGCGCGCTTCCAACGCCATATCCGTGATATGTATCATCTGACGGGGGTGGGGGGAAACTCCGAAACTCCACTCGCCTCAAATGTCGAACCTTCTGTTGTTTTATTCCCGTCTTTCGATTATTGAAGACGCAGAAATCCATGGAAACAGATAATGGACGCAATGTGCATTCTAGATTCGCAGATCTTTCTTTGTTCTCGTAAGAAACGGCTATTCTCAAAACTTTGGGGGGAATCTCTCTCTCTCTCTCTCTCTCTCTCTCTCTCTCTCTCTCTCTCTCTCGTAAAGACGTTGGAAACGAATAAAGACTATATATATATGAATAAATGTAAGGTAATCCAAATGACTGGTAAGTAAGAGATGATTCTATTTGGGATCATCGAAATCTCACGATACAACCATAATGTAGGTGTAAACATATATATTCATACAAAGATTTTTATAACTCCCTAGGAGAGCTCAATGTATAATAATCAATAAATTAATTATATACGGGACAATATCTATTTATTTATTTATATGCTAATACTTTTCACATTCATTCTCCACTCATTCTATATATATACAAAATGAATGGAGATTATATATATATATATATATATATATATATATATATAGGTCCGTATTGAACTGTATTTCCTAGGTTTGATTTTAGCTTTTACAGGGCTCAACACGGATTGTCCCGATGCGTTTCTATAGCGATTAAGTATATTTGAATCTGGCAAATCATCCAGGTTGTCACATAAGACACGTCCCAGATCAACTTGTTTGTTCTATTCGTAGAAGGGAATCAGGTGATCAGGACAACATTTACGGACAGTATATATTCAGGTAAATATTTTCCTCACCTCCCACCAAGCATGGCTTACGCTGAAACCCCTGACACACACAAACACACACACATATTATTATATATTATTATTATTATTATTATTATAAAAATGGGTACAAGAGATAACCTACTCGAGTTTCACCATAAGAATCTTCAGGGTTATATATATTATTATAAATTTATAATAAAGTTGCTCTTCTTAGTATTGAGCACTTTGTATTTGTTATATCGCTGACTTACCACTCTGAATTCCACACTTACTAACCATTGTGACCAAATTCACCGGTAAGTCAACTATTCCTATATATATATATATATATATATATATATATATATATGTCATCAATGGGTGCAGCCTGGAAGCAGTGGAGAGCTTCAAGTATCTTAGGTCCACCATTGCCAACTCAGTCTCCAATGACAGTGAAGTTAACAGCAGAATCGCCAGAGCAGCGGCAGTTATGGCCAAACTGAGCCAGAGAGTCTGGGACAATGTCAGCCTTACAAAGAGAACCAAACTGCGCGTCTACAAAGCATACGTTATCAGCACTCTCCTCTACAGTACCGAAGCCTGGATCACGTACTCATGCCATGAGAGGAAACTGGAAAATTTGCACCTCAGATGCCTACGCCGCATCCTATGCATACGTTTGCAGGATAAAGTGCCAAACACAGAAGTGCTGGAATGAGCAAACATGAACAGCATGCTCGCCATCATCTGCGAAGGCGCTTGCGTTGGCTTGGCCATGTCAGGAGGATTTGACAAAGGCCGCATCCCCCAAAGACCTACTGTATAGCGAATTAGCAGAGGGCACCCGACTAGTAGGGAGACCACGCCTGCGCTTTAGGGATGTCTGTAAGAGAAACATGAAGACATGCCACATTAGCACCAACACATGGGAGGCTTGTGCAGAAGACCGTGCGGCCTGGCGACTCCTCGTCAAACAAGGAACGAAAAGGAGTGAAAAAGAGAAAAGTAGCTGCCGCAGAAAAGAGAGCCAAAAGGAAGGAGAGACAACAGCATCTCCAGCAAGCATCACTGTTTGTTTGCAGTCACTGCTCCAGAGATTGCCATTCTAAAATTGGTATGTTCAGCCACTCACGCAGTTGCAAAAAAAAAAAATTAAATAATGGACACTACGCCATCGTCTTTAGTAGACGGAAGGATGCACATATATATATACATGGGTCCTGGATATATTTCCTACATTCAGACCTGACCATATATGTAGTATGTGTGGCTGGGCTTGACAGTCACAGGGGGGGGGGTCTCTTGAGTCATATGCGGTCACATGGGGACAGACGCCCACGTGGAAAAACGTGTGTGTACGAGTAAAAGTCGGGGGTCTCACGTGTCTTTTATGTGACAGGACGTGTAAAAGCAAAGCCATTTGTGTACTCACAACTGTAATTTGTAGAAATGGCCTTATTCTGTGAAGAAGTGGCAATCACCATATATATATATATATATATATATATATATATATATATATATATATATTATATATATATATGTGTGTGTGTGTTATGTTCTTGTGAACGTTGTTTGTTTGGTCTTTTAAAGCATTGGAAATAAGAAAAACAAGAAAAATCAGATTTTTATATATTCAACCGTTGCTCTGTTTCTGTTTAATATATTCCGATTGAACCTTCACCCTTTCTCATATGTCAGACGTCTGGACCAGGTTTGGCGTCAGTACAGGCAGTAATATCTCATCCACATAACGCGATGTTAATGCATGCATAGGAAAGGCATGGTCTGCTATAGCTCTAGGCATAAAATAACCTAGACGGGTTGACAGGCCATTAAAACCAATCAATCTTACCCCGCTGAATTTGTAATTTTTTCTCGCTTCAAGGACGGATTCTCTTTTCTTTCTTTTTTTTTTTTTTAAATCCGGCTTTCTTGTTTTTGTTTTGGCTGGTATTTCATAATCTACTTGTAGCTGGAAAAAAAGTAGGCCAATTTCTTTTTATTTGATAACTTACATAAGTTTTTGCTTTGGACATAAGTTATGTAAACATATTCAGTTTTTCTTTCTCCCTTTTACTTCCTTTTGGTTTATACGCGTCAGTCAGTCTGAAAACGGAATATATAAAGGTACATTGTGATCGATGAGAACGAAAATGGATTCCTTAGTAACTGTCATGATGTGGAAATTTTATTTTATTTAAAAAAAAGTTTTTATTTTTTTTATTAAGAACGCCGATGTTAAGTAGCCATAAGCCTGTTCAATACTTAGGAAATGGGTGACCATTTAAGAAACAGCAGGTACTATAAACAGG
>CM042171.1:58097506-58112506 GCA_023376005.1 Doryteuthis pealeii | reverse complement strand
AACAAAAAACAAAAACAAAACAAAACAAAAAACTTATCTAATTGTTGTCACCGAAGAGAACTCACTCAGTCCGAGCAAAAACCATGAAACGTACATCAGGATAGATACATAGACAAAATGGAATAAATAGATAAAAAGATAATAAGAAACAGTAATATACAGCAGCTAGTCACACACACACACACACACACACACACACACATATATATATATATATATATATATATATATATATATATGTGTGTGTGTGTGTGTGTATGTATTTATATAGATAAAAGGTGGCTTACCGGTGAATATGGGCACGATCGTTGGAGGTGCACAGAATCCAGGGGTTAAGTCAGCGATATGACAAATACAAAGTGCTCAATACAAAGTAGAGCAAATTTATTAAAGAAATGGATACAATCGAAACCTACTCGAGTTTCACCATAAGGATCTTCAGGGTTAAATCCACTGAATTAATCGAGGTACCGATTAATTGCAGCCGATTACACGTGTGTTCATTGGTACTACTAATTCAGTGGATTTAACCCTGAAGATCCTTATGGTGAAACTCCAGTAGGTTTCTATTGTATCCATTTCTTTAATATATATATATATATATATATATATATATATATATATATATCGCTCCCGACTAGAAGTAGCTGTTAAAAAGTTGACCTGCGATGATGAGACATAAACGTCGAAACACGTACATGTGGATGACAGATATATATATATATATATATATATATATATATATATATATATGTATATAATCCAAAAGTCCAGAGAAGAAATCTTCCTTACGACACAATAGTTTTATTTAAAAAATTGTCGCAGTTTGAGAGCTCAATGTGTGCTCTTAAAGTTAGAGTCACAGAGCAAATATATAAGTAAAGAAATAACAAAAGACTTAGAGATTTAGCATTATAGTCTATTTCAGGGAGCTTAGACAAATAGTCTAACTCTCCGCATCTGATGAGTCGGGAGATTTAGACTATTTATCTAAGCTCCCTGAAATAGACTATAATGCTCAATCTCTTAGTCTTTTGTTATTTCTTTACTTATATATATATATATATATATATATATATATATATATATATATATATATATATATAATGATTGTTTTTATTTTCGAAAACTCGGTCGTATTTATTTCAACATTTTTCTCAGTTGTTTTGATTTAAAATAAAATGAAAATACAAAAAAAAAAAAAAAAAAAAAAAAAAAAAAAAAAGAAAAAAGAAAAGAAAAAGAAAAACGATATTTTAAAGGGGGTGGGTAAAATATTTACATTTACTTTTCGATAAACAAAGCCTGGGGGTGGCTTACTTTTAAAGACTTCAAACCACTAAAAGTTATTGTCGATTAAAAAAAAAAAGCCTTCAAACCGCTAAAAAATATTTTTTCAAGAGAAGGAGTATAAAATCTTTATATTTACTTTTTGAGAAAAGACTTGGTGGGTAGAGGGTAAAATATCACTTTCATATCGCATTAAATTTATGGGGAAAATGACTTTAACCAACTATGGAGTTTATAAGTAGCACGGGTCGAATTTTCAGCAGGCATCGCTAAGCGTTTTTAGATCAGGAGACTAGGACGCATTTATGGGATTTGCACATTTTTGTCGAAGTCGAAAAGTAGTAACATAATGAGCATGAGTAAACACAAACAAACAAACAAAAAACAAAATAATATTACACATGTAATTTATTTTTAATACTTTTTATACTAGGCACTGCCAAAAATGGCAAAAACACCGTATTTTACAAAATAGATTAACGGGCCCCACCGATTGAATAAATAAAATGACCAAAAATCAGGGAATTATCTGATTTTAATGAAATTTTCAGTGTTGATTTATCGATGAATGAATTTTATAATGCATTAGATATTTTATTTAACAACTTTCTGTTTTTTTTTTTAAATCCCTTAAATTTGAAACCCCCTTATTTTTGGGGTGCAAAATATCGGTGGGGTTATATACTTTCAAAAGTAATTACAGTATAAATAAAAAGAAAAATGATCGAAGGTGTGAATACAAGAAAAAATTATGGGAGTTATCCTGGTAGAAAATAAGTACCGAAAATCAGAAAATTAAATGTGAAATAAAAACTAAAAAAATAATTTTTTAATTTTTTTACTCTTTTTGATAATTATCTAATTGGCTAATATTTTCTAAAAGAAAAAAATTATACATCGATATTTGTTTTGTTTAAAAGGGAGGCCTAAATTTTCAATCGTTTTCTACAAAAATTATTAGATGACAGTAATACGCTAAAGTAGTTATTAAATAAATATTTGTTGTTAGAATCTAAAAATATAAAATTTGAAACTTAAAACTGGGCGTTTTCATATTTCAAATGAATTTTATCTATTAATAACGTATGATAATTATTTCTGCTATTGTAGGCGGCAATGTTGATATTTATTTTAAAGAATTTCGATTTATTTTCATTGAATCAGTTTCATTGTAACGAATCAGTAATTAACAAAAATCGTTGATTAATAAATCAACACAGAAAATGTTATTAAAATCAGATAATCCCCAGATTTAAAATTGTTTTTTTTTTCATCAACAATGACCCCCCCCGCCCCTACAAAGATAGGTCACGGGACATTTTCTCTCGGTCATTTCGTTTTTGCAAACAAATTCACAAGAATTTTTTAGATCGTCTTTTTTTTAGACTAAATAGAAAAAGATATTTCATTTAAAAGTTATTAATTCTTTTGTTACTGAGTGTATTTGTTGTTTTTTGTTATTGATTTCAAAGAAGAAACTGTTATAAGCCTTAAAATCCTTTTCTTTTTTTTTTTACTCTGGATATACATAAAAACAGCGGGCATGTTTTCTATATATTTGAGAAAAATTGACCGAAATAATAGTTTAAAATGTATTAAAAATAAATTATATGTGTAATATTATTTTGCTTTTATTTACTGATGCTCGTTATGTTACTACTTTTCGACTTAGACAAAAATTTGACCTTAGATAATTAATTTAATTAATTCTAATTCGTTTTTGAAATGAAAATGAGTGAACAAATTGGCAGCGCCTACTTTATACTATTATTTTTGGTCAATTTTGCTCAAATATATTGCAAACATGCCCGCCTCTTAATGTATTTACGAAAAAAAATATTTAGGATTTTAAGGCTGATAACAATGTATTCTTAGAAATCAATAAGACAAAATAATAAATACATTCATTACAGAAGAATTAATAACTTGTAAATGAAAAATTTTGTCTTTTTGGTCTAAACTCGCAGAAAAAGACCATCTAAAAAATGTTGTTTTCTTCTATTCATACCTTAAGTCTTTTGTCTTTTTATTTATAATGTAATTAGTTTCACCTTTATATAACCCCGCCGATATTTTGCGCCCCAAGGCGGGGGTTCAAAATTAAGGGACCTGAAAAAAAATCAAAGTTTTGAAATAAAATAGATGATGTATTATAAAATTTATTCATCGATAATGAAATTTTCAGTGTTGATTTCAACACTGAAAATTTCATTAAAATCGGAAAATTCTCTGATTTTTTTGGTATTCTTTTCAATCGGAAGGGGGGTGGGTATATTCAAAATATTAAGTATATTTAAAATACGGATTTGACGTCATCTTTGGCCATACCTATCTAATCCCAATTATTTACCGAGAGCTGAATGGGTGACACAACGGGTCACGTTTTGTCTAGTTCATATATATATATATATATATATATATATATATATATATATATATATATATATATATATATATACATATGAATATTTACCTTATTTTCATACATAATGTATTAATAGTAATGCGTTTAGGTCAAATTTTTTTTAGTACAATAATACAAGCAGCGTGTTTACAGGCCAAAGGGGCAGAGTTGATTAGAAAGAATATTTTCTATTGGTTGGGAGGTGTGACGAAGAAGTTAAATATCAGAAAAATAAAGTAAAATTACCGAAATTACTGGTCAAGAAATTAACTGAAAATGTCAAATATATTTCAGATGTTTAAACGAAATAAGCATTTGAGTGAGTATCTCTGAAAAACCTCATATATTTGACTCGCCCCTAATATCACATTCTAACCACTACGCATTCCCAAATAAAGAATTGTATTCCCCTCACGACTTCTTTATATCAATAAGTGATAAACAAAGATTATGATATCGATTCTAATCAAGACTGCCTGTCGACCAATTTGTTGGTCTCTTCGAAGTCATAATACAGCCATCGTCTCCAACAGACAAGGGGGGGGGGGACTGACACAATTTTTTTTTCTCAGCACCCTCGTCTAGTTCCCGGGGGTTGGGATGTAGAAATCGATTAAGTATATTCTCAAATTGTCGCTGGAAAAGAAATCCTGTATAAAAACACTCAGCAGGAAGAACTGGTAATAAAAACGCTGGTCATATGTCCACTTGATGAGATTCAGCTATTACAGTGATTCCAAAACGAGGCTGTATGCAATCCAAAATGGCGGTCGTATAACAACCAAGAGGAGATTGATACATGTAAAATCTTAAACAGCTAAATAACATTGTTTTTATAACTTTTAAATATTATTCTTTATAGCAAATATATACACCCTCCGTAGGGTGCAAGTATTCAAGTTTTTATGTAATAGAATATTATATTAAATCAGAAAGACTCATGAAACTGAATAAGAATGCAGATAAAAAAAATTTGAAACAGAGAGGTATATAATCGAAAAATAGAACAACTGAAACTTACTCTTCCATTACTCTCGTCTTTCATTGCTAAATTTTCCTTATTTAACTATTTACTTTGGAAGTAAAAAATAAAAGTACAATTATTTCTTCTTGTTAATGGATTTCCTTTAAGATGTATCTCCGAGATTTTAGCACATATTCATTAAGATAAAACTAAACAATTAGAAATTGATAATGCTAAGCACATATTTATTAAAATCATATTTTTAAGATCAGTATGCAAATAAACCTTCATAAATCTCCCTTATAATAAGATCTTGCTGTTGTGTTTGATAGTTTTTATAGCAATAAATAATATAATTTTTATAGTAATAGATAATAGATAATTTAGAATGTAAAAACAACGAAGAAGTAGTATAAATCGTCCAAAATGAAATACACAAATGTAAATACTGATTATCTGGTGTTGCTTAACGACCAAATTCTTATTTCTTATGAGTGTCGTCATCTCAACTAAATAATGGACCATTCCGTTTTTATTATAAAGAAAGAAAAGGAAGAAAAAGGACACGATATACAGAAATATATGATAAGAAAGAAATACAGAGATTACGTTTAGTTTGTTTTGTTTTACGGCATATCAAGCTCAGTGGGTCATTTAATGCCGACAAAATTTTGAAATGAAATTCATTCTTAATGGATTCTCAGGTTTCTTTTATAAACTCATGTTTTTCTATTTAACCCGTAGATGGGACCCTAACAGGTACTACCACTCCGGGTCAGAGTGGACCAGGGAGCAATGGTGATCAAGTGGGACTCCACATTTCCCGGACCTCCAAAACTGGAACCTCACCGTCAAAAGGCAATGCAAAAATGTAGTTATTTACCTCGCATCCAACGTATACGTGTGTGACACAAGGTCTTTTTTAATGTGGGACCACCCACAAGCCGAAGGTCATGGGTTTGTGGGTGCAGAAATTTGTGAGACGACCTGTCCTGCGCTCTGCACCTTCGATGCACAATGTGTAGACCCCAAACGTTCTGATATTCTATGCTGGCCGATTTGAAGGACACGAGTCAGAGACAGGTTCACAAGGATTCAAACAAACAAACAACTACAAAGTTTGTAAACAAGACGCGGATGGAAGAAGGGATTCTGTGATACTTTAGAAATCTATCTCAACTGGCTGGCTACTGACTTCACTTGTGGATTCGAGGCTAACTACTGCTACCGACGTTAACACCTCTAGGGCCCGGGGTTGACTGCCTCATTGCTGGAATTTAGCTGAATTTATATAGAATTCTCCTCCACCATCCCCCTGCTCCGAACCACACAGATGGCCAGTACTTAAATTCAATCACCGACTTCTAGACGTCATTAACCCTTAAAATTAAAGTAATTAAATCTTTTTTCCAGACGTAGTGTCTTCAATACGTCGACCATTGATTTTTTAAAACGAGATTTTCTCATAAAAATCCTTTTTGCTTTTAGTACCTAGATGCCTAAGATATCATCACCAAATGGTCCCATTTCACGGTAGTCATATAACCCTCTCAAACCTTACGGCCTAATTTTTTGTGTTTGTAAAAATGACAAACACCCACGCATTTACTTATGCCTGGCTTTAACATATTCTATTTTTATTCATTTATTTATTTATTTATTCTGACCATGTTCTCCTTCCATCATAGTATCACAAATTGCATTGATGCCGTCAGCATTGTCCCTCAAGGGGGCGCCTCAGGCACTGGGCAATAAACTAAGTTCTGCCCCTTTAAATCAAGCAGGCAGGTGTTGCCTGGGGAGATATCACCCTGGGATCTATGCCATTAATTACTTAACCAGTCCAGGGCCGAAGCCACTGGACCCCCCCCAGGTCTAGGCCGGGTAAGTATAATCGTTCCTTAATTTTCCGTCTGATATCAGCCTGCAACACCCACTGGTTAAAAATAAAACCGTCCAAATTGTTTGCAATGCAAAAATATAAATCCAGATTATCTGGTGTCACTTAATCGCAGATTTCTTATTTGTCCCATTTTATTTCACCCAATTTTAAAAATGAAACATTCCAAATAGTCTTGCATCGCTTAAATGCCCAACGTAAAATTAAAATGAATTGAAAAAAGAAAGAAAAAAAGTTACATATTTTATCTATAATATTGAAATTGTGAATTACGGAATATATTTTGGTAATTTTCATCTCATGTCATTTCGGTCCCCTGCCCCCAAATTGACGCTATATCTTAGCGAACCAGCGTCAGGCGAATTTCCAGCCCAACATATATTTTCCGAATCAGGTTTTAGTTACTTTTTTTGTCAGCAAATTAATGTAGATATTTTAAACGCCTCCTTCCAGATTTTTATCGGCAAATCAATGTAAATATTTTACAACCTTGCTTTTACGAAAGAGTGAGAGAGTAAAATCAAGATTATTCTCAGTCGGTAGAGCGTCCAGATAGGAATCACAAGGTTCCTGGTTAAAATAACGGTCCTCGCCAACTCAGCGTGTGAGTAGCATAGGGATATGTGCGGTAAAGTGAGGAGCTGATGGTAGGCGTGGCACTCCATATCAGAAGCTAAAAATAATCTCCTTGTTTTAGCACTAGGGAAAAAGGCAAAAACTCCATTGCTGTCTGGTTGACACCGACATTAGGCCACCCCGACGACTTTATTTTTACACATTGAACTAATGGCAATAGCTCTTACGTAAACATTTTAAACATTGTAATAATTGTATTATCATATTGTGTCCTGTTAGTATCAAAGACATTCAAAAGAGTTATGAACTGGGACCGAAGAATACACCGACTGCACCTCTGCAGAAGGGGCCACCTGTTGGCCGTGGGTGGTGACACTTGATGCTTAAATACAGAGTTTTGGTGGCTGAGCAGTCCATGACATGCAACACTACTTTGGCTCTTAGATTGGCTTGCCGTAAAATCCAACCAGCCAACAAATTCCAAAAAATAAGAAAAAAAAAGAAAAGAAAAGAGAAAGGGACATAAGCCGTAAGTAAAGTAGGCAGAGTGGCGAGGGAGTATATCCCCTTTTGCACTAGCGCCAGACCAGAGAGATCTATGCGTTAAGTAGATTTAAAAAAGAGTTTTAAAAATGTGTTTAAAAAACTGAGTTTGAAAAAAAAAATTGAATACCCAACAAGAATGAATAAAACAAAATGTCTTCGGCATAAAATAACCTAACAGGGGTCGACATGCCGTAAAATCCAAAGAACCAACCAACCAACCAACCAGCTTATAAGTTCATGGCGAAACTGATTTGGATTATCAAACCTCATTTCAAAAATTCAGCCAAATAACAAGCCTCTGAAACACTCTCTTGGATTTGCCACCATTTTGAATAGCATCAAAACAAATATATAACTTTTTTCTTTGGTTTTATTGTTCTTTTTATCATTTAAGCTTTTCCTGGGTATGGCATTAAACTATCTCATGGTGAAGTTCTAATTTTGGAACTCTGGGGGCTTCACCACCTCTTCACCTTCATTACTCCCAGATTCATTCTGACTCGGAGTGGTAGTACCTGTTGAGGTACCATCAATGGGTTGAAAAATGGTAGAAAAATAAGTTTTAAAAATGTGTTTAAAAAGAAAAAAACTGAGTATTTACCATCAAGAATGAATAAAACCAAAACGTTTTCGGCATAAAATAACCCAACAAAGATTGCCAACCAACCAACCAACCAGCCAACCAAACCCCAAAAATAAGATAAAAAAGCAACATAAGCCGTAAGTAAGTAAAGTAAGAGGAGTGGCAAGGGAGTCTGTCCCCTTTTGCACAAGCGCTAGATCAGAGAGATTGATGGGTTAAATAATTTTTTAAAATGAATATTAAAAATGTGTTAAAAAAACTGAGTTTGACAAAAAAATTGGATACACTAGAATGAATATGTTACATATTAATTGGATCCCTATTACTTTTTAAGGTAGTATAGAAATCCTTATGGCGATCAGTACAGCTGATGGCCTTGAGAGTGAGTGACAATGCTTGACCTCTCTCACCTTGCTTTCTGGGGATAGAATCGTGAGAACGGAACCCCCTTCCGGTTTAAGGTGGGCAACTCAGTAAGTCAGTTGCAGTAGTCAGTTGCAGTTAGTCAGTTGAGAGTTAGGACTGAAGCTAGCAAGATGTGACTCTCCGCACGCAGTTGTCTGATCTGGGGATCCGGAATAAAGTAACATCAAAAGTAAATCGAAGTCTTGTTGTTATTACTAAAAGCTAACAATGACACAAGGCTTCTGATAAGAAATGGTTCCCAACAGAACCAGACACGGAACCCCCAATAGAAGACCAGACCAACATAGAAGATAGAAGATAGACGATCAGAAGACGGCCGGAAGAATAGACCAGAGTAAGACGTAAGAAGTATACAACGTATAGATATTTAGTGCCGTCAAAGAAAAGGCACTATGTAACAAATAAAACAAAATGTCTTCTGCATAAAATAAGCCAACAGGGATTGACATGCCGTAAAATGTAACCAACCAACCAACCAACCAACCAACCAACCAGCTTATTAGTTCATGGTGTGCTGATTCACGCCACGAGTTTAAGGCAGACAGGAGTTAAAATCAGATAACACATGAATTCAACATGGAATTTCAAATAACTTGTATTAATATATACACAAACAAGAAATTACGCTTAAATACTTGCAAACGAAGATTTTGTCTGCAGGAATTATAATTATATGAATATAATAATACAGTCCACTTAACTGAATTCCTTGAGGTTGGTGAATTATCGAAGTACCTACAACGACTCTCTGTCTCTTTCTGATGAATATAAGGGACGACTATTTTTTTCTCGTCCGAATTCTGTAGATGCTGGTGACCAAAGAGGAAGAAATCCTATCTTCAATTTTGCCGTTAAAGTTTGATTAGTTGATTCAAAGAGAGGCTCGTAAACCAAGGACGACAACTCACCTACCTTAGATATCTATCTATACATATATAAAGGGCAGTTGTGTATATGTGTATGTCCAGAGGAAACTTCGAAAATAAAACAATTAACGACAAAGTAAATATATATATATATATATATATATATATATATATATATATATATATATATACATTCACTATCACCAGCGCTTGGTTTTTGAGCAAAAGAAGGTAATTGAAATATAATATTGATTGATTGAATTAATCGCCTCATTTATATTGTATTTTTTAAAAATTGTAAATTATTGAATTAAAATTTCTTACTATATTGTTATATATTTATGTGAGGATCTTACGGGGCATCCAGTGAGGATCTAACTTGTGATAATGGATCTGATATCTGAGACTAACTTTTAAAAAATCACCCCTTACCCAGGCGACGCCGGGTAGCCACTTCTAGTATTTTTATAAAGGCGAAACTGATTTTTGTGATGAATTGCAACAATGCAAGATTTCGCGTTTAATTTCAAATCACGTAAATTATTCTACCTTGTAGATGTGTTAACTGTAAACGTTGAATGCAATGTATATTTATTTTTCATACTTGAGATCAACTGCTTAAAAACGGATCTACTTCTTCCAGGCATGCGCAGAATGCACAAAGATGAGGCAAACATTTTGGAAAATCTCTCACGTAGAAGAACTATAGAGAAATGTTTAAGATTCAACTGATAGATCATAAAATCGCTAATATTACTGATCGGCGAAGCTGAAAATACAATTTGTAAAACATACTGATTGATACAGTTTTTGACTTTTGTTTTTTTTTTATTAGAAATAAGAAATTGAAAAAATAATTGTGATGTATTGAAAACGTATCTGGTGGTAATTGAATTTGCTGAGGATATGGTTCTGTTAACGTAAGGTCATTATTATCTACTGGAAAATATATGCATCCTCCGGGTTGAATTATTTAAGTTTTAATGTAATAAAATATTATATAAAATTAGAAAGGCTAATGAAAATAAATAAGAACGCAGATAAAAAGATTCGAAACAGAGGTGGGTATAATTGAAAAATAGAAAAACTGAAACTTACTCTTCCATCACTCCCGTATTTCATTGCTAAATTTTCATAATTTAACTATTTTGTTAAAATAGGGAGTAAAGAATAAAATCACAGTTATTTCTTATTGTTAATGAATTTCATTTAAGATTTATCCCCGAGATTTGTCCTCATATTCATTAAGATAAAACCAAATAATTAGAAATCAATATTACTAAGCACATATTTATTAAAATCAAATTTTTTATATCAATATGCAAATTAGCCTTCCTTTCATACTGTAAATCGGTATTTTGTTGTATATATAAATACACTTGCATGTTATTAGTATGTCCAACATATCTAACTTCGGAGGCTTCGACCCTGGACTATACAAGCTAACATCGTTGATCCCAGGGGGCCATTCCCCTAGGCAACATCTGCCCCCTCGATTTAAATGGGCAGGTCTGGGTTTATTGCCCAGTGCCTGAGGCGCCCCCTTGAGAGGGAATGCCAACGGGATCAACGCATTTTTTGCATCCGCCACCCTTGACCTTCGGTTCGTGGGCGGTCCCACATTAATTGTACCTTGTGCCTAACCTGTACACGTGGGGTACGTGGTAAATGGTCAACAGTATCAATAATGTAAGACAATTTTATTGTTTGAGGTTTGAATAAAATTAAAATCATGGATAATGTGATGTAAATAACAAAAGGAATTGTGACTTGAGAAGTGATATATATTTGATTACCGACAGACAAGCATACAATACATATTATTATTATTATTATTATTATTATTATTATTATTATTATTATTACATTTCTTTAATATAATGTAAGACTTTTACAATTTATTCTGCTCATGACGCCACACCCTTCGAGGTTTATTTTCGTTGTCGCTTTTGCGTAGTAATCTGGAATTTGAATTCATACAAATGTCGTCTGGGCCACAGCAGGTGAGATGACCCGAACTAAATCTACAGTCGAACACAATTAGAGTTTTGCAGGCCAAACTAAAAATAAACAAAGCACCACACCAATAACAGAAAGTAACTCTTGTACGAAAATAAACGACCAATGTTATTCAAATCAATTCGAGTAGATGGACATTTCATTTGTTGGTGCCAAAGATTACATCTCTTCTTGTTACATAATTCCTGGGTTGCCTACCAATTATGACAGTTTGGTTTAGTTTGATCTGGTTTGTTTTACGGCGTATCAATCTCAATGGGTTATTTAATGCCGATAAAGTTTTGAAATAAAGTCGTTCTTAATGGATAATCAATTTTGTTTATAAACTCATGCTTTTCTATTCAACCCATAGAAGGGACCCTAACAGGTACTTCCACTCCGGGTCAGAGTGGACCAGGGAGCAATGATAATGAAAAGGTGCTCCACATTTTCTATACCTCCAGAACTGGAACTTCACCATCAGACAGAGTTTAACGTCATTCCAGGACATATAGACCCTCAGCCATCGCCTTCTAGCACCCATATGGCTCAATTAGGACAGAAGTATTTCTCTGGATTTTTTTTAGATGAGGCTTGATAATTAGTATTATTTGGATTATTCGGACTATTCGGAGGGCAGGGTTGTACAGATAACAATAAAGATGAGGACAATAGTCCGAATAATCCAAATAATACTAATTAGGACTATAAAAGTAAAGTCGACGGGAAGTCTAAAGTCGGTATTAGCCAGACCAAGTAGATTGTTTTTGAATCAGAAGTGGAGCGCCACACTTACCATCAACTACTTAATTTATCGCACAGATCCCTGCGCTACTCCTACGCTGAGTTGACGAGGGCCTGTATCGAACCAGAAGCATTGTGGCTCCTAGGCGCACGCTCTACCGACTGAGCTAAACCCGCCCATATTATGACTGTAGTGCACTAAAATTTAAGCCCTGTCGGATAGGTCTTTGGAATACGCCGACTGCACCTATGCAGAGGGATAAGACTCCCTCAAATGGGGCCACCTGTTGGCCGTGGGTGGCACGCCGTGATTCTTAAGGATGGAATCCTGGTGGCTGATCAGTCTATGATATGCAACACTCCACTTTGGCCCTTACTTAGGCTAGACGGGTGGTCAGAGAGACAACCTCGGATCAATCGGCTGGCTATGTCAAGCCCTAGGACCTATATGATTGTCCCGACCCTATTGCCCTTATGACAAACCCCAACCCTTTTTATCATATGGGTACTTGAAGGCAGTGACTGAGGGTCTTCATGTCTTGGGTATGACGATAAACTCTAACTGATGGTGAGGTCCCAGTTTTGGAGGTCTGAGGAATGTAGAGCACCCCTTTATCACTATTGCTCCGGGTCAACTCTGACCCGGATTGGTATTACCTGTTAGGGTTCTATCTATCTAAAAAAAAGTGTTTACAAAATAAAATTAGTTTATAATTTTTTTTTCTAAACTATCGTTACGAATCTTTCAAAACTTTGCTGGCATTAAATGTCCCACTGTGGTTGATATGCCGTAAAACAAAAAAAAAATAAACAAAGCTAACATTTAAATAATGATATGGTAAATGGAAAGTTGTCATTAACTGTTTTAGAAGTGATTGACAACAAGTTCACCTTTCACTGACCTATCCGTTGTTTTCTCATTGCTAAGAAAAAAGCGTGTGAACGGAACTGAGTTAGAGTAGTTAGATTTTGGCGGTTAGTCGAAGGGGCCAGACGTGATGGTCATCTGTTCCTAAGCATGCCGTCTTCTCACCGCCCGGTTAAACCCTTTTGAGCTTCGGGCAATAAAGACGTCTGAAAAATAAATGAAATCTTGCATTGATTATTAAAAACAAAGAAATGTGCACAGACAACCGCAGCCCAGAATAACAGAATTCGTATCGAACAGAATGATATTTTCCACGTACACCACGTGTACGGGTTAGGAACAAGGCTCTATTGATATGGGGCTACCCATAAGCCGTGACTCATAGGTGGCGGGTATAAAAATACGTTGATCCCGTCGGAATTCCCCCTCAAGGGGGTCGCCTCAGGCACTGGGCAATAAACCCAGCCCTGTCCTTATAAATAGGGGTCAGGTATTGACTGGGGGGATGCCCCCCCCCCCGGGATCAACGATGTTAGCTTGTAAGGTCCAGTGGCTTCAGCCCTGGACCCCCGGTCGAAACCCACAGGAAGAAATCAAACCAAAAGAACATGGCCATTTGGCGAAATAGAGCCTCCCAAGAAATCAGCTAATCTCTCGCCATTTATATACCCAATACAAAAGAGGTATATGATATTATCCGTCTCCTGACCTGCAACTGGTCCACTCTGACCCGGAGTGGTAGTACTTGTTAGGGTCCTGTCTTCTGAAATAGAAAAAATATATTTTTTAAATTGTTTAAAAAAAGAGATTAGATAAAAAATAATTTGAATACCCATCAAGTTAAACAAAATGTCTTCAACATAAAATAACCCATCAAGGGATAACATGCCGTAAAATCCAACCAACCAACCAACTAACCAACCAACCAACCAGCCAACCACTATTATTATTATTATTATTATTATTATTATGAGATTTTCACACTTGCCGTAGCCGGTGGTTTACTGGAGGCTTAGTGACAGCAAGTCTCCTCAGGTCTCCAGGACTCTTCTGAGTATTCTAGCCGATCTTAACGGTGCTGTAATTTGGATGGTCTTGATTCTTCCTTTGATTTCCAATTCACCCAAATTATTTTTCAGAGCTTTGGAGACCGTTCCAAGGGCACCAATGACAATTTGTACAACTTTCACGTTTAACAGGTTCCTAAGTTCTCTGGCAAGGGCTAAGTATTTGTCTATATTTTCGCCTTCTTTCATTTTCACTCGGTGGTCGGCCGGTACGGCAAAATTCACGAGATGACAGCTTCTCTTCTTCTATCAGTACAAGGTCTGTTCTCCTGGCCGGGATTAGGTGATCCGTTTGGAGCTCGAAGTTCCATAGAATTTTATGCAGAGGAGCAGTCAGTATATTCTAATGCCGAGCTGATTGGGTGTCGAACGAGATTGAAGAATAGTCATATTTAAATCTTCTCTCGTGTTGCTGTTGCCCTCTGTTCCTTTACAGATCCCAGTTACATGAGAATTTTTAGATTCGAAAAATCATATATCCCTCGCCCCCTTTTTTCTTTTTTGCTGAGTTTGAAATAATAGAGAATCGTTTCATGCATACGAATAAGTGTGTAATATAATCATGAAGAAAAAAATGGCATTTATTTTATATAAATTTTGTTTTATCAACATCAAATATTGTAAAGTGCAAATTTCTTATCAAAATCAGATGTCATGCTACGGACGTTTCGTTTTTTCGATACGACGCCATTTTTATTCTGAAAGGTTCGCTCATCCATCTTTTCCAAATTTATTTCATTTGTTTTTTTTGTGGGGGGGGGGGGGCTT
>CM042171.1:58087506-58092506 GCA_023376005.1 Doryteuthis pealeii | reverse complement strand
TTTTCTTTACAATTGCATTGTGATAGCCTTCAAAACCAATATATATAATATATATATATATATATATATATATATGCATAAGTACCCGGCCCATGACCGGAAAAAAATGATTGATTAGAAAGACCATTGATTGAAAGTGGAAAGAAAAGAGGAGTAAGAGAGGAAAATGATTTACTAAATTCTCATCATATTAAAAAAAGAATTGGTAAGAATTCATATATTACAATGTTTGTTTATTTTAATAAATGTTTTGTTTTCTTACATTCAAAATATTAGTGACGTCCCATCGTGGTGTCAGGATAAGCAAGCTAGTTTCATAGATCCATTACTACTGAATAGTGAGTTCGATTCTCGCTGGATGCCCTGCATTGTGTCACGCCCTACCTGTGGTGAAAGATACAGATACATAAGAAATGCAGTCAGCAGGCTCGATTCTGGTAGATCCATTACTATTGCATGACGAGTTCAATCCACGCTGTATGCCTCATACCTGCAACCTTGTGTCACATCCTACACATGGCGAACGTGTTTGTTAAATAATGATGGTGTCCCATCGTGGTGTAATGGTTATTTTTTTGATTTTCGCTGTATGCCCCTTACTTGTGACCTTGTGTCATATCCTACACATGATGACCACATTTAAAAAAGAGCATCATATCGGTGTAATGGTGAGCAAGATAGTCTCACCGATCCATTATTACAGAATAATGAATTTTGATCCATGCTGGATTCCTACGCGTGTCGAGCAGTTTGTACAAAGAATAAGGTCGTCTCATCATAGAGTAATTGTTAGCAAGCTAGTCTCGCAAATGTATTACAACTGAATAGCGAGGTTGATCCTCAGTGGATTCCTTATACTTGCGATTTGTGACCCTTTCCAACCCATAGCGAACGGGTTAAGTAAATACCTACATTTAAAAATATTTTAAAACTTTTTACCATAAACTCTTAATTGGTTTGAACCAATTTTTTTTTACCCCATAAAATTGTAACAATAAAAAAGAATTAAAAGTAGTATTTTTTTCTTCATACCTTTTTTTTGGGGGGAGGGGTACATTTAGAATAGTAATTCAAATAAAAGGTACTAATTGGTCTTGAAGATTTTCATATTTTTTTTAGTTACCAAACAATTGAGCTTTTTTTCATACAATTAGTACTGAATTAGAATTAACTATTTCTGTTGGAATGTGGAATTATTCCAATTCCACATCATTTAAACATCATTCGTCTTAAAGCTTTTACTCATGAAGAACTGTGGCAAATCACGCAAATCAATTTTCATTATTACATTATAGCATTTCATCAGTAAAAATCAAAAACTAAATTTGTACTTTTCCTCATTAGAAACATGATAAATTATATTTGAGATTTTATTTCTCAATGACCTTTTCTAAAGAATAAGTCGACTCATAAGATGAGTAGAGAGTTCGATTCCCGCTGGATGCCCCACACTGCTAACTTAAGACAAATCCTTACCTGTGGTGAACGATTTGGGTAAATAAGGAATGCAGCCCATTATGGTGTAACAATCAGTAAGCCTCGATTCACGTAGATCCATTATTACTGAATGACAATTTCAATCCACGCTGTATGACTCATACCTGCAACTTTGTGTCACATCCTAGCCCATGCTGCGAACGCGTTGGGTAATAATGATGGTGTCCCATTGAGGTGTAATGTGTTATTTTTGATTTTCGCTGTGACCACCCCCACACATGATAGAAAGGTTTGAAAAGAAAACCCTATCGGTGTATAATGGTGAGCAAGATAGTCTCACCGATCCATTAAAACTGAATACTGAATTGGTCGTTGCTGGATTCTTATTTGTGATGGTGTGTCACATCCAACGCGTTGCGATAGTTTGTCTAAAGAATAAGAGCGTCCCATCATAGTATAATTGTTAGCAAGCTAGTCTCGCAAAGCATTACTACTGAATACTGAGTTCGATCCTCAGTGGACGCCTTATACTTGCGACTGTGTCACATCCTACCAAACGAACGGGGTAGTAAATGCCTACACTTAACATTTTTTTTTTAATTACCATTAACTCGGAAGTTTGAACCAACTTTTTTTTTTTACTATTGAATTGCAATTTAAGAAAATGTTTTTATTAATTTATTTTCTTTTTAATCCAATAAAAATCTCACAATAAAATAATATCACTAATATAATTTTTTTCGACATTCAATATTTTAAGGGTGGTTACATTTAGAATAGTACTTCCAATAAAAAGGTACCGATTGGTCTGAAAGATTTTAATGATTTCTTTTTGTTACAAAAGAAAAATCAACCTTTCTTACAATTAGTACTGAATTTTAAAAAAATTATTTTTATGTGGAATTGGAATATTTAAACATCGTGTGTCTTAGTACTTTTAAAAAAATTTTTTTTACTACTGATGAAGAACTGTGGAAAGTCCCGCAAATCAATTAATTTTTATTAAAATTAGATCATTTCATCAGTAAAAGAAACTAAATTTGTACTTTTTCTCAGACATTAAATTACATTTGAGATTTTATTCTCACTGACTGTTTCTGAAGTCGAAGATCCATTACTGATGAGTAGCGAATCTGATCCAATCTTGATGCCCCAAATTACTACAGTCTCACATCCTATCCATAGTGAACGGTCGGGTAAATACTTGTTTCTATTATTTTGTCACCTGAAAGTTTTATCTCCAGGTCAAATTAGATAGGGCTAAGAAAGATTATATCATGAATTACTTTTTGTCTCTGAAGAGTTCCACAAACCGTTTGATTTTAATTTGATCTCGATGGATGCCCCCATACATTCCCTTAGTGTCATATATTCGTTAAAAAACGAATTGAAGGATGAGTGGTGTAATGGTTAACAGTCATAGGAAATGGGCTCGTGTGTGTGCGTTTATATATATATAAATATATATATATATAATCATCATATATATGTGTGTGGTGCGTATACTATATATCCTAATATATAAAACAGAGATTTGTATGTACGTGTCGACGTAAAACAAAAAAAAAACGGCCCGAGGTCACTCAGCATTCAAAATCTTGCATACACCATGAATCCTTCTAACTAACGAAAAATTCCAAATTTGGTTACTTGATTATTTTATTGATTAAGGGATTAACCTCGCATTAATTAATCCAAAATCACCCCAATTTCCGCGAACTCGTCCCGTATATCAGCCCCTCTGATAATAAAATATGTCTCTGCCTGCTTATTGTTTAAACGATAACAGCAGCCCGAAAGTTTTTCATTTTAATGAACATCTAATTTTGCAGTCTAAGCCGTTTCACCAGTCCGAAATCTTATGGCCTATTTATGCTGTCAGTCTTTAATAATTTTATATCGTTAGAAAGGATAAGAAAATTTAGCTCTCTTCAAAAATGTAATTGCTGCTCGAGTTTCTATTTAACTGAATCACTTCTTATTTACAGCGAGTCTAAAAAATTTTAAAAAATGCTCTCGGCATAGCCACGCTGCTTATGATTATTGCGATACAGCAGTGCAGGTCCTATAACAGTCAGATTCGGAACTCACCTATTTAAGGAGATTTTTAATCTTTAACAATATTTACTCATCTTTAGTAATAAGATGAACATAGGTCTCTGAATATGTAATTTGTATGTTAGTTTTTATATGATTTTTTTTTTACAGCGAGCTTAAAAAAAAAAAAAATACACTACGTAATAGGCCGATAAATACGAATACGGCAGTTCGCAATCTCTCTAGTCTTTTCTGAATATGTGCTAATTTGTATGTGTTTTTATAGATTTAACATTATTTTTTACACGCAGACGTTTCGTCCATATTCTTAATTGACAGTACCTCATTTTACATTTAATTTTTCTGTACATGCATAAAAACTTGCAGAAAATCTCAAAATGCACACGCTTTACGTTACATTATTAAAAAATATTTAATCCGTACAATAACAGCTATCATGAAAATCAATTTTACTCCGTAAGCTACGGTTACATATCTTGCTATAAATTAAACTAAGATTTTAATTCGAAATAACAATGCACTTAATTCTTTAATTTATTTATTTCAATTTTTATTGTTGATTTTTACAGGCGTACGTTAAAAATAAACAATTAAGATTGACGAAATTTCCTGAAACTGTTTTTCTCTTTACGGCTTCGTTAACTTATTATTTCTCTCAAACCACGATAAAAAAAAAACCAAACACAATAACAAAGGTTACTAATATGACAAAATCACGTCTGTTTTATCTTTAGTCGAAGCACCGAACTGGATAATAAGTAGCTCAATTATTACAAGACGAAAATTCTATTTCCAAGTTTATCTGACAATATCCAGCTTATTGGAAAACATTTAAACAAAAAAATTATATGTAACTACGGCAAAATTGTAAGCGCTTTGCTTTATCAACAATGACCATCGATTCGTTACGCTAAATTCACCCGAAAAAGTGATTAAACACACAAAACAACTAACCAATCCAACATTTACAATTATCTATCAAAATACAATCTTAAATTACTTCCTCAGAATTCTGCCTTCACAACATTAAATTAGTTTTATGATTTTACTCTTTATTGTGAAGCTCAACCTAAAACATTGCTGAGTTTACTAGTGCACACTTCATTCACGTTCCCTGAAAATCTGGCATGTTTCATAAAGAGATTTCACTAGGTGACATTTAAACCTTTATGAAAACTTGATCGTTTGATTAATTAAATTTTGTAATAAACACTTACTTTTAACTGCGGCGGGGGGGGTAGGCCGTTAGGGTTAGGGGGGCGTTCAGTTTACATGGAAAATAAATAAATAATTTAGCCGGTCTCCGTTCAAGCCGGTTCCCGATATTGCGCGGCATCAATCTTTAACTATAAAACTTCTATACGAGGATGAGCACCCGTGCAATACCTCAAATAATAAAGAACTTTTAAGAATTCTTTCAATCTGAATCTAGATTGGGTGTAATCGATAATAATCACCTGAAGGCGAAAAATAGATGGGGCGCCGGGGGCAGTATCTCTCTCTGT
>CM042171.1:58069559-58087406 GCA_023376005.1 Doryteuthis pealeii | reverse complement strand
AGGCAGAATTTCGACTGAAAAAACATTGAAAAGAATTAGAACTCATCAGCGGATTTTACAAAAAAAAGTTGGGTTTTTTTTTGGGGGGTGCCGGGGTAAACCCGTCTGATTGAGGCTAGACTCATTTTTATTCTTTTTAGTTTCTCTGGCGAAATAGAAATTATAACGGGAGATCTTGTTGAGTATTATCAATCTTGAAAGTTTAAATATTGCTCTGTATATAACTTAATTTTATTGATTATATACATAGAGCTCTTTTTAGGGATTATTTTTAAAAATCTTGTATGAGTATATATGCATTGAACCTACAAGAGCATAGCAGTATGGTTGTACAGGGAGATTTCGAATGATGCCCAATAGAATCGTCCTTATTTACCAGTCATTTGCATTACCTTACACACACACACACACCACTCATCACACACACACACACCACACTCACAACATTCCCAATATATATATATATTAATATATATATATATATATATATATATACTGAACTATCATACAGATAGATAAATATAGATATAGATATAATACTTTTAATATAAAAATCTCGATATTAAACTTATATATATATAATATATATATATATATATATATATAGTGGTTTCTTTGAAATCATAGACAAAAATAACATCTTAGTTTTATTTTTTAATACGCATTGTAATTGCCTTCAAATTACGAATATATTTAATATATATATTAATTTTTTATTCAATTTATTTTTTCTAATGTATCTTTGATTGTTTTAAATTTTATTCTTATTTTTCCATTGTATAGGTTTTTTTGATGTGGGTGCTGTTTTTGTGAATGTGGAAAGAGAGCCTACTCGGTTTTAAAAATGGAAGAAAGAAAAAAAACGGGATTTTCCTGCGTTTTCCCTCTATTCTACATAAATCTTTTTATTCATTTTGTTACCGGGCCGAAATGTAATAATAATCGCCAAATAACGGTTGCTTAAGAGAATATTTTCATTTTGCTTACTGAATGTGTAAACATTGCTCTGTATATAATTGCTTATTATTATATATATAATAGAGACATATATATAGAAGGAAAAAATGGATAGATGCTTGTAAGATCGTGCATCCATCGTAGGCATGAATTGTGGATATACAGAGAATACAGATGATCCCAAAAAATAGAATCATACCCCAGTATAGCCGTTATCTTGGATAACTTTATCTTCTGTTCTGTCTCTGTCTGTCTGTCTGTCTGTCTGTCTGTCTGTCAATGTTCTCTCTTTCTCTAATAACATATAATATAATATAATATTAATACCATCTCAATTAAATAATATAATCATAATAGGTGTGTCAAACAGTATCGAGATTTTTTTTAACTTTTTGATACAACCTTGTATTCTGAAAATATATTCGTTTCATTTCATTGTTCTTGTTTATCGTGGTAATGTAGGCAAGGAATCGAACCTAGACGCTCTTCTTATTGATGCTACCGTTATGTATATATATATATAGATATATATATATATTATATATATATATAATCAAAGTCAGAGAAGAATCTTCTTACGCATAGGAGTTTTATTGTAAAAAAACCTGTCGCAGGGTTTGAGAGCTCAATGTGTGCTCTTAATGTTAGAGTCACAGAGCAAATTTTAGTAAAGTAAGAAATAACAAAAGACGTTAGGAGATTTAGCATTATAACGTCTATTTCAGGGAGCTTAGGACAAATTTGTCTAACTCTCCGACTCATCAGAATGCTAAATCTGATAGCATCTGATGAGTTGGGAGCGTTAGACACTTTGTATAGATATACATAAGAAAATAGATCTTAAGGCTTAAATCTCTAGTCTTTGTTATTTTCTACTTTACTTTATACTGTATATATTTATTATATATATAGTATAATATATATATATATATATATAATATAAAATATGATAAGATTACCACAATTATATTGTTACAGAAAAGATCTTAGTTGATAGAAGTTGGACAAAAACTTTTGATCCGTCTAAAAAAAAACGGCATATAAAATACTTCTATTAAAGCTATTATTTTATTATCTTATATAGATTTTTTTAATGCTTATAAAAAGATTATATATGTCGTTCTATTGGGCCAAAAGAACGTGTTCATATTGTGAATATCTTCAACACTCTTCTTCGGGCATCTTAAAAAGAAAAGAGAAATGATTTTCCAAGTGTCAATAAAGGTAATCTTAGTTAAATAAAACAGACACCAGAGTTGCGACTTTACACCATCCCAAGAGGAAATTTTGTTTAATTTTTTTTTTTTTTTTTTTTTTTGTTTAACGTTTCAGTCTGAGTGAAGTTGAGTAAAGAACATCTGGATGCTGATATTAAATTCTTAATATTGTCTTTTAATTCTTTTTTTATTTTTTTTATTTCATTTTTTATTTTTTATCTTGCTTTTTTTTTTTTTTGCTATTTTTTCGTATTGTGTTGCAGTCCGTTCATAGGCACGTGTTGAATGCTTCAGGGAAATAAAAGGAAAAACAACACGGTTACGATTCCAATGCCGTAAATTGAAGGTGTAAAAAGAAGACGACATGAATATTTTTAAGCAGGGGAAAAAATGTCTTTCCTATCATGGAAGACGCGCGGGTGAAGACGAGAAAAAGATAGATAGAGATATAAGAATAGAAAATAACAGAATAGGAATAAGAAGAGGAGAGAGAGAAGAGAGAGAGGGAGTTATAGAAGAAGAAGAAAAGAGACGAAGAAGAGAGAAGAAAGAGAGAGAGAGATAGAAGAAGAAGAGAGAAGAGAAAAATTGAAAGGGAGAGATTGGAGTAAAAAGAAAAAGAGAAGAGTGGAAGAGAAAGAGAAGATGAGTAAATTGAGAACAGAATGAAGAACGAGAGAGAGGAATGAAGAAAAGATGGAAGAGAAAGAGAAAGAAAGAAATAATAAATTTAAAAAAGGGAAACATAAAAAAAACTTAAGAAGAAGAAAAATAAAGGAAAGAGAAAGAGAGAAGAGAAAAGAGAAAGAGAGAAAGAGAAATGAATTAAATAGAATTGAAGAGGGGGAAGAATATTGAAAGAAAGAGAAAGAAAAAAGAGATATGAAGTAAGCACTTTTTTTTTTTTTTTAAAGTGAAAGAGAATAGAGAAAAGTTTAGAAGAAGGAGAATACTGAAAAGAAGAGAAGACAGAGGTTCATATTAAAGAAGCAAGAAAGATGAATAAAATAAGAAAAGAGAAAATTAGATTAGATGTTAAAGAGAAAAGAAAGAGAAAGGAAGGATCAGGTGAAAGGAAAAAAGAGAAAATATTAAAAGGAATGAGAGAGGTATATTGAAAGAGAAAGAAAGAAAGGGAATCTTATCGAGAAGAAGAAAAAAAACATAAACTTAAATAGAAAGAGAAGAAAAGGAAAATATTGAAGAGAAAGAGAAATTGAAAGAAAAAGGAGAATGAAAGTAACACATTAACGTGAAGAAAAATAGAAAAAAAGTATAAAGAAAAAGTGTAAAAGAGGGACATCTGAAAAGATAAGAGAAAGACGAAGAGAAGAGAAGAGCAAAAGAAAGAGGAAACGCTTATTAGAAATAGAAATAAACGGAGCTGTGAATCAAAAAGGGGAGAATAGAGAATATAGATAAAGCACCCCACCACAAAGCCACCCAACCCACATAAAAAAACCAAATGAAATAAATTTGGAAAAGATGGATGAGCGAACCTTTAGAATAAAAAATGGCGTCGTATCGTAAAAAAACCGAAACGTCCGTAGCATGACATCTTGAATTTTGATCAGAAATATTTGGCACTTTACAAATATTTGATGTTGATAAAACAAAAATTTATATAAAATAAATGCCATTTTTTTTTCTTCATGATTATATTGAACACATTATTCGTGCATCGAACGATTCCTTTATTTCACACTCAGCAAAAAAAAAAAGAAGGGATATATGATTTTTCGAATTAAAATTCTCATGTAATGGATCTGTAAAGGAACACGAGGGCAACAGCAACACGAGAGAAGATTTAAATATGCTATTCTTCAATCTCGTTCGACAACCCAATGAGCTCGGGCATTAGAATAAAAACTGACTGCTCCTCGCATAAATTCTATGGAACTTCGAGCTCCAAACGGATCACCAATCCTGCAGGAGAACAGACCTTGTACTGATAGAAGAGAGAAGCTGTCATCGTGCGTGAATTTTGCCGGTACCGGCCGACACCGAGTGGAAAATGAAAAAAGGCGAAATATAGACCAAATACTTAGCTTGCCAGGAAGCTTAGGAACCTGTTAAACGTGAAAGTTGTACAAATTGTCATTGGTGCCCTTGGACCGGTCTTCCAAGCTCTGATACAAATAATTTGGGTGATTTGGAAAATGCCAAAGGAAGATTCGAAGACATCCAAGATTAAAGCATTCGTTTACAGATTCGGCTAGAATACTCAGAGAGTCCTGGAGACCTAGAGAGACTGCTGTCACTAAGCTCCAGTAAACCACCCGGCTACGGCAAGTGTGAAATCTCCTAATACATAATACATAATAATAATAATAATAGTGTTGGCTGGTTGGTTGGTTGGTTAGTTGGTTGGTTGGTTGGATTTTACGCATGTATGCCCTTGAAATGGGTTATTTTATGTGACGACATTTTGATATATATAAATATAATAGAGAGTATATACATATATATATATATATATAAATTTTTTTAAAACAATCTTAAAAAATATATTTTTTTCGTATTTTCGAAAGCCCACGGCACCCCTCACAACGTATACAACAATTCACCCCACAGCACGGATAGTGACAAAACAGAATTGCAGGTCGGAGATCGGATATATCATTATAGGCTCTTTTGGTTTGGGTAATATAATCATGGCGAGAGATAGCTGATTTCTTGGGAGGCTCTATTTCGCCAAATGGCGCATGTTCTTTTGGTTTGATTTCTTCCTGTGTTTCGACGCGGGGGTCAGGGCTGAAGCCACTGGACCTTAACAAGCTAACATCGTTGATCCGGGGGGGGGGGGCATCCGCGCCCAGTCAATACTGACCCTTTTTATCCACAGGACAGCTGGTTTATTGCCCAGTGCCTGAGGGCGCCCCTTGAGGGGGGAATTCCGGACGGATCACGTATTTTTGGTATACCCGACTTTATGAGTCAGGCTTTGGGTAGCCCCTATCAATAAGAGCCTTGTTCGGCTAACGCCGTACCGTGTGTTACGTGGAAATATGCATTCTGTTCGATACGAAATTCTGTTATTCTGGCTGGGGCTTGTCTGTGGGCACATTTCTTTGTTTTTAAAATAATCAATGCGCAAGATTTCATTTATTTTTCAGACGTCTTTATTGCCGAAGCTCAAAAGGGTTTAACCGGGCGGTGAGAAGACCGGACTGCTTAGGGAACACATGACCATCACGTTGGCCTTCGACTAACCGCCACAAATCTAACTAACTCTACTCAGTTCCGTTCACACGCTTTTTTTCTTAGGCAATGAAGAAAACAACGGATAGGTAGTGAAAGGTGGAAACTTGTTGTCAATCCATTCTAAAGACAGTTAATGACACTTTCCATTTACCATATTTCATTATTTAATGTTAGCTTTGTTTATTTTTTTTTGTTTTACGGCACTATACCACAGTGGGACATTTAATGCCACGCAAAGTTTGAGATTCTGTAACGAATAGTTTAGAAAAAAAATTATAAACTAATTTTATTTGAAACATTTTTTTTTAGATAGATCAGAACCTAAAGGTAATACAATCCGGTCAGAGTTTGACCGGCGGGAGCCAATAAGTGATAAAGGTTGGCTGCTCTACATTCTCAGACCTCCAAACTGGGACGTTCAAACCAAATCAGTTAGAGGTTATCGTCATACCATGGACATGAAGTCGCCTCAGATCACTGCCTTCAGTACCAATATGATAAAAAGGTGTGGGGTTTGTCATAAGCGGCAATAGGGTCGGACAAGTCATATAGGGTCCCTAGGGTTGACATAGCCAGCCGATGATCCGAGGTTGTCTCTCTGACCACCCGTCTAGCTTAAGTAAGGGCCAAGTGGAGTGTTGCATACTCATAGACTGATCAGCGCCACCAGGATTCCATCCTTAATGAATCACGGGCGCGCCACCACACAGCCCACAGGTGGCCCCCATTTGTGGGAGTCTTATCCTTTGCATAGGGTGCAGTCGGCGTATTCCAAAGACTATTGACAGGGCTTAAATTTTAGTGCACTTACAGTCATAATATGGGTCGGGTTAAAGCTCAGTCGGTAGAGCGTGCGCTAGGAGACCACAATGCTTCTGGTTCGATGCAGGCCGTCGTCAAACTCAGCGTAGAGTAGGCAGGGATGTGCGATAAATTAAGGCAAGTTTGCATGCGTACAGTGTGGCGCTCCACTTCTGATTCACAACATTCTACTTGTCTGGCCTAATACCGCGACTTTAGACTTTCTCCCGTCGACTTTACTTTTATAGTCTATTAGTATTATTTGGATTATCGGAATATTGGTCCTCATCTTTATTGTTATCTGTAGCAACCTCTGCCCCTCCGAATAGTCCGAATAATCCAAATAATCTATTATCAGCCTCATCTAAACAAAATCGCAGAGATACTTCTGTCCTAATTGAGCCATGTGGGTGCTAGAAGGCGATGGCTGAGGGTCTATTGGTCGCTGGGATATGACGTTAACTCTGTCTGATGGTGAGGTTCCAAGTTCATGGAGGTATAGAAAATGTGGAGCACCCTTTTTCCATTATCATTGCTCCTGTCATCTGACCGGAAGTGAAGTACCTGTAGGGTCCCTTCTATTGGGTTTGAATTAGAAAGCATGAGTTTGTATTAAACAAAATTGATTATCCATTAAGGAACGACTTTTATTTCAAAACTTTATCGGCAAATTAAATAACCCATTGAGATTGGATACGCCGTAAAAAAAAAAAATAAACAAAGCTAACATTTAAATAATGATATGGTAAATGGAAAGTTGTCATTAACTGTTTTAGAAGTGATTGACAACAAGTTCAACCTTTCACTGACCTATCCGTTGTTTTCTCATTGCCTAAGAAAAAAGCGTGTGAACGGAACTGAGTTAGAGTAGTTAGATTTTGGCGGTTAGTCGAAGGGCCAGACGTGATGGTCATCTGTTCTAAGCATGCCGTCTTCTCACCGCCCGGTTAAACCTTTTGAGCTTCGGGCAAAAGACGTCTGAAAAATAAATGAAATCTTGCATTGATTATTAAAACAAAGAAATGTGCACAGACAACCGCAGCCCAGAATAACAGAATTCGTATCGAACAGAATGATATTTTCCACGTACACCAGTGTACGGGTTAGGACAAGGCTCTATTGATATGGGGCTACCCATAAGCCGTGACTCATAGGTGGCGGGTATAAAATACGTTGATCCGTCGAATTCCCCTCAAGGGGGTCGCCTCAGGCACTGGGCAATAAACCCAGCCCTGTCCTTATAATAGGGGTCAGGTATTGACTGGGGGGATGCCCCCCCCCCCGGGATCAACGATGTTAGCTTGTAAGGTCCAGTGGCTTCAGCCCTGGACCCCCGGTCGAAACCCACAGGAAGAAATCAAACCAAAGCATGGCCATTTGGCGAAATAGAGCCTCAAGAAATCAGCTAATCTCTCGCCATTTATATACCCAATACAAAAGAGGTATATGATATTATCCGTCTCCTGACCTGCAACTGGTCCACTCTGACCCGGAGTGGTAGTACTTGTTAGGGTCCTGTCTTCTGAAATAGAAAAAATATATTTTTTAAATTGTTTAAAAAAGAGATTAGATAAAAAATAATTTGAATACCCATCAAGTTAAACAAAATGTCTTTCAACATAAAATACCCATCAAGGGATAACATGCCGTAAAATCCAACCAACCAACCAACTAACCAACCAACCAACAGCCAACCACTATTATTATTATTATTATTATTATTATGAGATTTTCACACTTGCCGTAGCCGTGGTTTTACTGGAGGCTTAGTGACAGCAAGTCTCCTCAGGTCTCCAGGACTCTTCTGAGTATTCTAGCCGATCTTAACGGTGCTGTAATTTGGATGGTCTTGATTCTTCCTTTGATTTCCAATTCACCCAAATTATTTTTCAGAGCTTTGGAGACCGTTCCAAGGGCACCAATGACAATTTGTACAACTTTCACGTTTAACAGGTTCCTAAGTTCTCTGGCAAGGGCTAAGTATTTGTCTATATTTTCGCCTTCTTTCATTTTCACTCGGTGGTCGGCCGGTACGGCAAAATTCACGAGATGACAGCTTCTCTTCTTCTATCAGTACAAGGTCTGTTCTCCTGGCCGGGATTAGGTGATCCGTTTGGAGCTCGAAGTTCCATAGAATTTTATGCAGAGGAGCAGTCAGTATATTCTAATGCCCGAGCTGATTGGGTTGTCGAACGAGATTGAAGAATAGTCATATTTAAATCTTCTCTCGTGTTGCTGTTGCCCTCTGTTCCTTTACAGATCCCAGTTACATGAGAATTTTTAGATTCGAAAAATCATATATCCCTTCTTTTTTTTTTTTTTTGCTGAGTTTGAAATAATAGAGAATCGTTTCATGCATACGAATAAGTGTGTAATATAATCATGAAGAAAAAAAATGGCATTATTTTATATAAATTTTGTTTTATCAACATCAAATATTGTAAAGTGCAAATTTCTTATCAAAATCAGATGTCATGCTACGGACGTTTCGTTTTTACGATACGACGCCATTTTTATTCTGAAAGGTTCGCTCATCCATCTTTTCCAAATTTTATTTTCATTTTTTTTAGTGGGGGGGGGGGGGCTTTTTTTTTTGGGGGGGGGGTGCTGAGTTCAATCCATTCTCCCTTTTTGTATTCAATCAGCTCCTTTATTTCTATTTTCTAATAAGGTTTCCTCTTTCTTTTTCTCTTCTCTTTTCTCTTTCTCTTTCTCTTTCTTTTCAGTATGTCCCTCTTTTACACTTTTTCTTTTATTCTTTTTTCTATTTTTCTTTCACGTTAATGTGTTACTTTCATTCTCTTTTTCTTTCAATTTCTCTTTCTCTTCAATATTTTCCTTTCTTTCTCTTTCTATTTAATTTATTTGTTTTTTTCTTCTTCTTCGATAAGATTCCCTTTCTTTCTTTCTCTTCAATATACCTCTCTCATTCCTTTTAATATTTTCTCTTTTTTCTCTTTCACCTGATCCTTCCTTTCTCTTTCTTTTTCTCTTTAACATCTATCTAATTTTCTCTTTTTCTTTATTTTATTCATCTTTTCTTCTTCTTAATATGAACCTCTCTTTCTCTTTCTTTTCAGTATCTCCTTCTTCTAAACTTTTTCCTTTATTCTTTTTTTTCTTTCACTTTAATGTTACTTTCATTCTCTTTTTTTCTTTCTCTTTCTTTTCAATATTTTCCCCTCTTTCAATTTCTATTTAATTCATTTCTCTTTCTCTCTTTCTCTTTCTCTCTTTCTCTCTTTCTCTTTCTCTTTATTGGTTCTTCTCTTTCTTAAGTTTTTTTTATGTTTCCCTTTTTAAATTTATTCATTTCTTTCTCTTTCTCTTTCTCTTCCATCTTTTCTTCATTCCTCTCTCTCGTTCTTCATTCTGTTCTCAATTTACTCATTCTCTTTCTCTTCCACTTCTTCTCTTTTCTTTTACTCCAATCTCTCCTTTTCAATTGTCTCTTCTTCTTCTTCTTCTTCTTCTTCTTCTTCTTCTTCTTCTTCTTCTTCTTCTTCTTCTTCTTCTTCTTCTTCTTCTTCTATACTCCTCTCTCTCTCTCTCTCTCGCTCACTCTTTATCTATCTATCTATCTCACACATTTTTCTCGTCTCACCCGACGTCTTCCATGATAGGAAAGACATTTTTTCCCCTGCTTAAAAATATCATCGTCTTCTTTTACACCTCAATTTACGGCATTGGAATCGTAACCGTGTTGTTTTTCCTTTTATTTCCCTGGAAGCATTCACCACGTGCCTATGAAATCGACTGCAAACAAATACGAAAAAAAATAGCAAAAAAAAAAAAAAAGCAAAATAAAAATAAATAAATGAAATAAAATAAAATAAAAAAGATTAAAAGACAATATTAAGGAATGGTAATATCAGCATCCGAGATGTTCTTTACTCAACTTCACTCAGACTGAAACGTAAACAAAAAAAAAAAAAAAAAAAATTAAAACAAAATTCCTCTTGGGATGTGTAAAGTCGCAACTCTGGTGTCTGTTTTATTAACTGAAGATTACTTTATTGACACTTGGAAAATCATTTCTCTTTCTTTTTAAGATTCCCGAAGAAGAGTGTTGAAGATATTCACAATATGAGACACGTTCTTTTGGGAAATAGAACGACAAAAATCTTTTTTAAAGATTAAAAAATCTAAGAAGGAAAGAAAATACTAATAAAAATTAATTCTATGACGAGTCAAAAGTTTTGCAACCTTACAACTAGATTGTTCTTTTTTCGTTAACCAATATTAAGGGGTTGATATATATATATATGTATATATATATATATATATATATATATATATATATATATATATATATATAAGTAAAGATAACAAAAGACTTAGAGATTTAGCCTTATAGTCTATTTCAGGGAGCTTAGACAAAGTGTCTAACGCTCCCAACTCATCAGATGCTATCAGATTAGCATCTGATGAGTCGGGAGAGTTAGACAATTTGTCTAAGCTCCCTGAAATAGACTATAATGCTAAATCTCTAAGTCTTTTGTTATTTCTTTACTTATAAATTTGCTCTGTGACTCTAACATTAAGAGCACACATTGAGCTCTCAAACTGCGACAGGTTTTTTTTAATAAAACTCCTATGTCGTAAGGAAGATTTCTTCTCTGGACTTTTGGATTATAATATATATATATATATATATATATATATATATATATATATAAGGTGCATCATAAAAGAGTCTAGTTTGATGCTGTATTTACCAAGATAGAAATGAACAATGAATGGAACGATATATTTTCAGAATACAAGGTGTATCAAAAAGTTAAAAAAATCTCGATACTTTTTGACACACCTTATATATATATATATATATATATATATATATATATATATATAAGAGAGAGAGAGAGAGAGAGAGAGAGACAGACAGACAGACAGACAGACAGACAGACAGACAGAGACAGAGACAGATAGATAAAAGTATCCAAATGAACGGTATACTGGGGATGATTCTATTTTGGGATCATCTGTATTCTCTGTATATCCACAATTCATGCCTACGATGATGCACGATCTTACAAGGATTATTTCAAATCCCTAAGAGAGCTCAATATAAGATAATTAATAAGTCAATTATATACAGAGCAATGTTTACACATTCAGTAAGAAAGAAAAACTCAGCAAACCGTTATTTGGCGATTATGTATTCATTTCGGCCGGTAACAAAATGAATAAAAGATTTATTAGAATAGAGGGAAAAGCAGAAAATCCCTTTTTTTCTTTTTTTTCCATTTTAAAACCAGTAGGCTCTCTTTCACATTCAAAAACACACCCACATCAAAAAAACCTTATAAATGGTAAAAATAAGAATAAAAATTAAAACAATCAAATACATTAGAAAAATAAATGAATAAAAAATTAATATATATATTATAATATATTCGTAATTTGAAGGCAATTACAATGCGTATAAAAAATAAAACTAAAGATGTTATTTTTGTCTTATCGATTTCAAAGAACACTATATATATATATATATATATATATATATATATATAAGTTAATATCTGAGATTTTTTATTGAAAGTATTTATCTATATCTATATCTATCTATCTGTATATATATATATATATATATATATATATATATATATATATATATATATGGGGAGATGTGTGAGTGTGTGTGTGTGTGTGTGTGTGTGTGTGTGTGTGTGTGTGTGTGTAAGGTAATCCAAATGACTGGTAAATAAGGGACGATTCTATTTGGGGATCATCGAAATCTCCCTGTACAACCATACTGTATGCTCTTGTAGGTTCAAGCATATATACTCATACAAGGATTTTTTAAAAAATAAATCCCTAAAAAGAGCTCTATGTATAATAATCAATAAATTAAGTTATATACAGAGCAATATTTAACTTTCAAAGAAAAACTCAACAAAGCATCATCCCGTTATAATTTCTATTTCGACCAGAAACTAAAAAAAAAAAATGAGTCTAGCCTCATCAGACGGGTTTTACCCCGCACCCCCCAAAAAAAACCCAACTTTTTTTGTAAAATCCCTCTGATGAGTCTAAATTCATTTTCAAGTTTTCAGTCGAAATTCTGCCTATCACTTTCCCCTCTCTCTACATATATCTTGATTGACCACTCTTTATATATGTTAGTTTTCTCAGTGAGTATAAAGAGCTAACAGATGGTATATAAAACGGGTCAGTTTTTTACTTAATTGCAAAGATTAGCAAATGATTTTAATATTTTTTTTTTATTCTCCGGTCGTAATCTATTTTTTTTTAAAGATTTAAATTTTCTTGCAAAACTAACTTATCTGTTAGAACTCAATAGGTGACCCAAGGCCCACGTTTTTTCTAATATATATATATATATATATATATATAATATATATATATATATATATGTGTGTGTGTGTGTGTGTGTGTGTGTGTGTGTAAGTTATCCATAGATACCGTGTTTCGACGTTTCACGTCTCATCAGTGTAGCTAGACACAGCAACTAACTCCGACCAGGTGCAAAAGCCGACTGACTTTACGTCAGCCCGATCCGTTAACCTGTAGGCCATCGCCAGCTGCCATTAAGGAGCGGTGTTTTAACTGTTTTAAATACATACATCTGTGTGTATATACTTTACGAACACCAGAGAGATCAAATCTGTAAACAGATGATCATTGCGTATATATATATATATATATATATTATATATATTATATATATATACTTTAGTGTGAGATGGTCACTGTTTCAGCTTTTGCTGGAATGGCGTACCAAAGGCAGTATTATTGGTAGAGTGCTCAATATAATATAGAGCTGTTATATATATAATATATATATATATATATATATATATAATATATAATAATAAATAAATATATAAAGGTTTTACATATCTATTTATTAGGTGACAAAGGAACATTCACGACCATATTGGTTTCATACGATGCAATCATCAGGTGAAGATGTAATATATATATATATATAATATTATATATATATATATATATATATATATATATATATTAAATTCACATCCCCCAAATCTGAACAACTGACATAAATATAGTCATTATAATGTTTAGTAACATTAAGCTAATCCAAATTCTACCAAGTATCTACTAAAAAAGACGAGGAAACAAAATCAAAACGTTATTGACTATTAATCCTGTCCGGACAATTTAGACGACCTGATTGGTTGTTGCTATTTTGAAGGAGGTCAATTACCTTGATTAATTACTATTGGTTATTGTGTCGGTTGGATCTTCGGGAGGGGAGGGAGGGAGGGAGGAGGATGAAGAGGAGAGGGGGGAGGAGGGAGAGGAAGTGTAAAAATAAACACAGCATTGGAAAATGAAAGAAATTAAAACAATTAGCGATTGACGCTTCTTGTTAGTCAATTCGGAATTTTTTGACACTTTTTTTTTATTTTGTGTAGACATGTTTCTCTCTCTCTCTTCTCTCTCTCTCTCTCTCTCCGCTCTCTCTCTCTCTCTCTGTGGGGGGTGTAAAAGAGAGAGCGAGAGAAAGAGAAAGAAGAGAGAGAGAGAGAGAGAGAGAGAGAGAGAGAGAGAGAGAGAGAGAGAAGAGAATGTGGAAGACATGAGACAGAACAAAATGAACAGCCACTAGCAACAACTTCAGTTCTAGTAATCTTCTGTAGAAGGGATTTTTTATCCCGAAATATTAAGAATTGAGAATAAATCACAGGTTAACAAACAACACCACAGTTACCTTCTTTTTCCTTTACAATTGCATTGTGATAGCCTTCAAAACCAATATATATATATATATATATATATATATATATATATATATATATACTAGCATAAGTACCCGGCCCATGACCGGAAAAAAATGATTGATTAGAAGACCATTGATTGAAAGTGGAAAGAAAAGAGGAGTAAGAGAGGAAAATGATTTACTAAATTCTCATCATATTAAAAAAAGAATTGGTAAGAATTCATATATTACAATGTTTGTTTATTTTAATAAATGTTTTGTTTTCTTACATTCAAAATATTAGTGACGTCCCATCGGTGTGTCAGGATAAGCAAGCTAGTTTCATAGATCCATTACTACTGAATAATGAGTTCGATTCTCGCTGGATGCCTGCATTGTGTCACGCCTACCTGTGGTGAAAGATACAGATACATAAGAAATGCAGTCAGCAGGCTCGATTCTGGTAGATCCATTACTATTGCATGACGAGTTCAATCCACGCTGTATGCCTCATACCTGCAACCTTGTGTCACATCCTACACATGGCGAACGTGTTTGTTAAATAATGATGGTGTCCCATCGTGGTGTAATGGTTATTTTTTTGATTTTCGCTGTATGCCCCTTACTTGTGACCTTGTGTCATATCCTACACATGATGACCACATTTAAAAAGAGCATCATATCGGTGTGTAATGGTGAGCAAGATAGTCTCACCGATCCATTATTACAGAATAATGAATTTTGATCCATGCTGGATTCCTACGCGTGTCGAGCAGTTTGTACAAAGAATAAGGTCGTCTCATCATAGAGTAATTGTTAGCAAGCTAGTCTCGCAAATGTATTACAACTGAATAGCGAGGTTGATCCTCAGTGGATTCCTTATACTTGCGACTTTGTGACCCTTTCCAACCCATAGCGAACGGGTTAAGTAAATACCTACATTTAAAATATTTAAAACTTTTTACCATAAACTCTTAATTGGTTTGAACCAATTTCTTTTTTACCCCATAAAATTGTAACAATAAAAAAGAATTAAAAGTAGTATTTTTTTCTTCATACCTTTTTTTTGGGGGGGGGTACATTTAGAATAGTAATTCAAATAAAAGGTACTAATTGGTCTTGAAGATTTTCATATTTTTTTTAGTTACCAAACAATTGAGCTTTTTTTCATACAATTAGTACTGAATTAGAATTAACTATTTCTGTTGGAATGTGGAATTATTCCAATTCCACATCATTTAAACATCATTCGTCTTAAAGCTTTTACTCATGAAGAACTGTGGCAAATCACGCAAATCAATTTTCATTATTACATTATAGCATTTCATCAGTAAAAATCAAAAACTAAATTTGTACTTTTCCTCATTAGAAACATGATAAATTATATTTGAGATTTTATTTCTCAATGACCTTTTCTAAAGAATAAGTCGACTCATAAGATGAGTAGAGAGTTCGATTCCCGCTGGATGCCCCACACTTGCTAACTTAAGACAAATCCTACCTGTGGTGAACGATTTGGGTAAATAAGGAATGCAGCCCATTATGGTGTAACAATCAGTAAGCTCGATTCACGTAGATCCATTATTACTGAATGACAATTTCAATCCACGCTGTATGACTCATACCTGCAACTTTGTGTCACATCCTAGCCATGCTGAACGCGTTGGGTAAATAATGATGGTGTCCCATTGAGGTGTAATGGTTTTTTTTGATTTTCGCTGTGACACCCCACACATGATAGAAAGGTTTGAAAAGAAAACCCTATCGGTGTATAATGGTGAGCAAGATAGTCTCACCGATCCATTAAAACTGAATACTGAATTGGTCGTTGCTGGATTCTTATTTGTGATGGTGTGTCACATCCAACGCGTTGCGATTAGTTTGTCTAAAGAATAAGAGCGTCCCATCATAGTATAATTGTTAGCAAGCTAGTCTCGCAAATGCATTACTACTGAATACTGAGTTCGATCCTCAGTGGACGCCTTATACTTGCGACTGTGTCACATCCTACCCATAACGAACGGGGTAGTAAATGCCTACACTTAACATTTTTTTTTTTAATTACCATTAACTCGGAAGTTTGAACCAACTTTTTTTTTTTACTATTGAATTGCAATTTAAGAAAATGTTTTTATTTAATTTATTTTCTTTTTAATCCAATAAAAATCTCACAATAAAATAATATCACTAATATAATTTTTTCGACATTCAATATTTTTAAGGGTGGTTACATTTAGAATAGTACTTCCAATAAAAAGGTACCGATTGGTCTGAAAGATTTTAATGATTTCTTTTTGTTACAAAAGAAAAATCAACCTTTTCTTACAATTAGTACTGAATTTTAAAAAAATTATTTTTATGTGGAATTGGAATATTTAAACATCGTGTGTCTTAGTACTTTTAAAAAAAATTTTTTTTTTTTACTACTGATGAAGAACTGTGGAAAGTCCCGCAAATCAATTAATTTTTATTAAATTAGATCATTTCATCAGTAAAAAGAAACTAAATTTGTACTTTTTCTCAGACATTAAATTACATTTGAGATTTTATTTCTCACTGACTGTTTCTGAAGTCGAAGATCCATTACTGATGAGTAGCGAATCTGATCCAATCTTGATGCCCCAAATTTACTACAGTCTCACATCCTATCCATAGTGAACGGGTCGGGTAAATACTTGTTTCTATTATTTTGTCACCTGAAAGTTTATCTCCAGGTCAAATTAGATAGGGCTAAGAAAGATTATATCATGAATTACTTTTTGTCTCTGAAGAGTTCCACAAACCGTTTGATTTTAATTTGATCCTCGATGGATGCCCCCATACATTCCCCTTAGTGTCATATATTCGTTAAAAAAACGAATTGAAGGATGTGAGTGGTGTAATGGTTAAAGTCATAGGAAATGGGCTCGTGTGTGTGCGTTTATATATATATAAATATATATATATATAATCATCATATATATGTGTGTGTGTGCGTATATATATATCTAATATATAAAACAGAGATTTTGGTATGTACGTGTCGACGTAAAACAAAAAAACGGGAGGTCACTCAGATTCAAAATCTTGCATACACATTGATATCGTTCTAACTAAGAAAAATTCCAAATTTGGTTATTGATTTTTATTGATTAAGGGATTTAATCGATTAATTAATCCAAAATCACCCAATTTGCGGAACTGTCCGTATATCAGCCCCTCCTGATAATAAAATATTGTCTCTGCCTGCTTATTGTTAAAGCGATAACAGCAGCGAAGTTTTGATTTTAATGAATTAATTTTGCAGTCTAAGCCGTTCAGTTCCGAATTTATGGCCTATTTATGGTCCAGTCTTTAATAATTTTTATATCGTTAGAAAGATAAGAAAATAGTCTTTCAAAATATGTAATTTGTGTGAGTTTTTATTAATTGAATCATTTTTTTACAGCGAGTTAAAAAATTAAAAAATGGCTTCGGATAGCCACGCTGCCTATGATTATTGCGATACAAGCAGTGCAGTCTATAACAGTCAGATCGGAATCTCTTACCTATTTAGGATTTTAATCTTTAAAATATTTATATCTTTAGTAATAAGATGAAATAGTCTTTCTGAATATGTAATTTGTATGTGTTTTTATAGATTTTTTTTTTTAGCGAGTTAAAAAAAAAAAAATACTACGTATAGGCGATAATACGAATACGGCAGTTCGGAATCTCTTAGTCTTTCTGAATATGTAATTTGTATGTGTTTTTATAGATTAAATTATTTTTTACAGCGAGTTTGTCCATATTCTTAAATTGTACAGTACACTCATTTTTAATTTTAATTTTTGTAATGCATAAAAATTGTAGAAAATCAAAATGCACGCTTTACGGTTACATTATTAAAAAAATATTTTAATCCGTAAATAACAGTATCATGAAAATCAATTTACGTCGTAAGTACGGTTACATATTTGTATAAATTAAACTAAGATTTTAATTCGAATAAAATGA
>CM042171.1:58042059-58064559 GCA_023376005.1 Doryteuthis pealeii | reverse complement strand
TGTATCAAACAACCAATCGCTATTTCTATCTCTCTCTCTCTCTCTCTCTCTCTCTCTCTCTCTATATATATATTATATATATATATTATATATATATATTATATATATAAAGTAATCTGGCAGACGCGCGTTTCGGGTTTACCCTCATCAGTGCAGCTAGACTTATTTTTTCAGCAGCTACCTCTGGTCGGGATCGAGACCTGAACGAACTTTCGCTTACCGATGGGTCCACAAGCAGCTGCCTAGAATAGAAGGCAGAATAATCGCTATGTTTCCTAACCGGAAATAACTCACCAGAGGTCTCTAACTTGTAAACAAGTGAGACTATAATATATATATATATATATATTATATATATATATATATATTGGTCAATATCTATCTATCTTGGTCAATTTCATATCTATATAATCTATCTATCTATCCTCATCGCAAACTATAAAATCCATACATCACTACTTTATTTTATTTTTAAATCATTTTTTTTTTATTTGTTTCGTTTTTTTTCAACTTCGGATTAATTTATCTTTCCGGATATTTTGTTGCCGACTAAAATATTCAAATTCCTCAAAGATGATCCGGATACAAATTACGTCTAGAATTTTTTTCTTTTTAATTCGCTTTTTGAAATCAATAAATTGGCTGAAGATTTCAACATCGATTTTGTAATCAAGTTAGGCAGACGGAAGTTTATTTATTTTTGCTTTAATCTTGAAACACAAAATACAATTTACCCGTTAAGTTATCACCATTTAGAAAAGGCCAACTTTTGTAAACCGAGCGGGAATATATCGGTCATTTGATCTACCTTCGTCGCCATCTTGTCTTCCCGAGTATCGAATATATAAATGGTGAGAGGATAGGGTTTTTAGGTGGGTTCTATTTCGCCGACTGGCCATATTTTGCGCAGGTGAATTCTTACTCAGGTTGGTACAGCTTCTTTTGTATAACACTACGATAGTGTTCTAGGTTGACTGGCGATATTAAATTAATTACTTGATAATAATAAGGATAGTTTGTTAAATGTTAAAGTTGACTTTTGCAAAGTAGTAGAGAAATAAGAAAAACCCAGATAATAATAATTATAATATTTTTTAAAATTCAAGAAGCTGTACCAACCTGAGTAAGAATTCACCTGCGCAAAATATGGCCAGTCGGCGAAATAGAACCCACCTAAAAACCCTATCCTCTCACCATTTATATATTCGATACTCGGGAAGACAATACTGGACTCCGAATGTCTGTGCCCATTTCCTTTTTTTATTATTTATAATGAATGGAAGACTTGATTTACAGGGTAACAGACGACCATCACGTCTGGCCCCTTCAACTAACCGCCAAATTCTAGCTACTCTAACTCATTCTCCTTCACACTTTGCCTTTGAAATTTGACAAAATGAACCCTGATGGCTTTGCATTCCATGACATGCAACACTCCACTCTGGCCCTCATTAAGGCTAAAACGAAACTTATTCTTTTCTTATTTTCTCATAGCACAGTCTGGGATACACGTGTTTAAGCTGTGTTAATTATTATTCTATGTTATTGTTGCCCCTGACCAATTGGACACATAGCCTAGTGGATAAAGGATATATCACTTTACATCACTGACGACAACCACCAGCGCCCCAAATGTAGGAGCGTACATCTAAAGTAACCCTCCACTGTGGAAATGAGTGGGTTAATACTTTTGCTAAGAGAATCAGTCCCAAATTGAACGTATTAGCGTGATTGGAGTTCTAACTCGCTTACTACGATCTCTCACTCCAGCGTGTTAGCCATTACGTTTCGGACATTCCCTCTAATACAGGACTTTGCTTACAATTGCAATCCCAGAACAGACAGACAGACAGACAGAGACACCCGAATATAGTATAAAATACATATTAAGTTTAATGAGTGTTGTGGACTAGCCTAGCTTACCTTTCGTAGAGAGTGAATGCGCTGATCCAGACAATTCAGGACTCACCCTAGTATTATATCATCTCTTTCTGTAGATGAGATATTACTACCAAGGTATGTGAACAACGTGCCTCAAACTACCACGTACCAAAAATATACCAAAACTTTTGACTCACCCTAGTATTATATCATCTCTTCTGTAGATGAGATATTACTACCTAGGTATATGAAAAATGTGCTACAAACAAGCACATATCAAAATATTGCAAAAATTTTGACTCACCGAAGCTAATTTATTTCAACGTATTTCTCCCCCCCCCTGTCCTTTGTGTTTTATGTTGTAATAGACATTCTCGGGGTGCCTACCACTGCCCCCACCCCCCCGTGCAATAACAATCGTTTTTTTTAAATGCGAAAAAAGACAACAATGTTTTAATTCTATAAACAAAACAAAAACAACACAACTAATTAATTTGGTCTGAATTGTTTTTAGAAAATTATTTTTATTTTAAGAATCTTCTAATTAGAGAATAATTATTTTGATTTTTTAATTTTTTCTATTTTTATTTACTTTATAATGGAGATTGTGTCGACTTTTCTTTAACTTATATTAAAATATTGCTAGACGTACATACTTATGGGCGATATGTATCTAATCTTATTATAATGGAGATAGGTGTCTGTCTTTAATCGAAACTACAGGTGTCCATAAAGTCCCGCTACAGGTTGAAAATGTATCAACAAAGATGGCAGTCATGTTTAAGTGCAATAATAAAAAAATACATCAATATTAAATCTTTAAGAGTTGAAATTTTATATGATTTTTTACGAAAAGATTTTATCATTTGTATAATGTGAGTTATTAAATGTTTAATTTTAAAACTGTTTCAAGACTTTGTAGACATCCTGTATATCACTACTCAAGTCACAATTCCCTTGGTTATTTACGTCACATTCTCCATAATTTTATTTTACTTAAACCTCAATTATTAATAAAATTGTTTTACATTATTAATACTATTGACCATATCTAGTATTTACCTCGTACCCCACTTGTACGGTTAGGCACCAGGCCCTATTAATGTGGGCCCACCACAAGCCGAGCTCATGGGTGGGAAAGAACAAAAATGCGTCGATCCCCTCGGCATTCCCCCGCAAGGGGCGCCTCAGGCGCTGGGCAATAAACCCAACCCTGCCCCTTTAAATCAAGGGGACAGGTATTGCCTGGCGGGATAGCCCCCTGGGATCGACGCTATTAACTTGTAAGGTCCAGTGGCCGAAACTCACGGGACCCCCGACATACGAATAACATGCAAGTGCATTTATATATACAACAACATATCGGTTTACAGTGTAAAGGGAATGCTAATTTGCATATTGATATTAACAAATTGATTTTAATAAATATGTGGTATTATTGATTTCAATTTGGTTTCATTTTAATGAATAAGAGCAAAAATTTCAGGAATAAATTAAAAGAAATCCATTAACAAGAAGAAATAACTACAATTTTATTCTTTACTTCCTATTTTTATCTAAATAGTTAAATTATGGAAATTTAGCAATGAAAGACAGGGGTAAGTTTGAGTTGTTCTATTTTTCGATTATACCCTCCTTGTTTTAGATCATTTTATCTGCATTCTTATTTAGTTTCATTAGTCTTTCTAATTTAATATAATATTTATTACATTAAAACATAAATACTTGCAACCGGAGGGTGCATATATTTGCTAGTTTATTTAATTATCCATTTTTTGGAAGCGAAAACATACAAGGTGTGTCATAAAAGTATCGCGATTAAAGCTGTATTTACCAAGATATAAATGAAAAATAAATGGAACGTTAATTTTTTTCAGAATACAAGGTGTGTCAAAGCATGCCGAGTTTGAAGATGTATTTACCGAGATAGAAATGAACAATGAATAGAACGTTAATTTTTCAGAATACAAGGTGTGATGTGCCGAGTTTTAAAGATATAAATGAACAATGAACAGAAATCAGCAAGTTTTAAGCTGTATTTACCGAGATAGAAATAAACAATGAATAGAACTTTTTTTTTTCAGAATACAAGGTGTGTCAAAGACTACAAAAAATCTCTATATAATTTTGAAAAACCTTGTATTTCCAGATTTTCGTTACTCAAAAATCGATCTCTTTCGAAATAAAAAAATCTCTTTCGGAATTAATGAAAAACCCAACAGTTCTCTCCCCGTTGCTCGTTATGTGGTAATAAAACGATAATAATTAATTTAGTTGACTGTTATTAATTTCAGTCAGTCCTAATGGCAATTGAATACTACTTTTTGCAGGTATACTATCATGCCGGAAGTATAGCGAGGAAGTCTTTGTTTTTGTTTTTTTTTGTTTTTGTTTTTTTCTGAAAGAGAAGTAAAAATCAACGAACCTTTGTCTTACACTAACTGCTGTTATGGATCTCTTGTGATACAAACTTTTGTCTTACCCTATTCACTATTCAACAGCTGAAATATAAAGTGTTTAGCCGTTTAAAATGATTGTGAACTTTATCAATAGATTGTCTTTTCAAATATTAATATTGCAACTAAATATGAAGTGTTCGTGTTTAAATGGTACTATGCTATATGACACAGGAAATGTTGGTAGGTGGGGGGTTAATTCAGAATTGTTATTCTCCGAGGCTGTACATTGTGTAAAATCCTGACAGTCTGGAATTTTGAGCACGGATTTGAAATTAGCATAATCGATTTAGTCTACACTACGCTCATTTGCCGCTCCCCCCCCCCCGGCCACAGGTTACAACATCTGTGTGGCCTGGTGTAATTTCAAACTGGCTGAAAAAGATTCCCATCTAATGTCTGGCGTATTCTAGAGGGTTCTGCCTTTAGACATATTAACTTCAGTTTGGACATCTAATTGAACGGAATGAAGGGATTAAGTTTGCTTTCGTTTCCTTTAACGGCATATCAACCCCTTATGGGTTATTTAATGCCAACATTTGATTAATTTGTAAATGTTTGATTGTAATCGTACCTATTTGTAGATTAGATTTGGTTTATTTGTTTAATGGCATATCAACCCTTTATGGGTTATTTAAAGCCAAAATTTTATTCATTTCTTTACTTTTTGACAGTAATCATAACTATTTGTAGATTTGGTTTGGTTTGTTTAACGGCATATCAACTCCTTGTGGGTTATTAATGCCAAAACGAAAACGGAATGAAGAGGTTAATTTTGGTTTCGTTTATTTTTTAACTGCATATCAAATCCTTATGAGTTATCTAAAACAAACTTTGGTTCATTTCTTAATATTTGATAGTAATCATAACTAGTATTATCTGCGTTACTCGGACTATTGTCCTCATCTTTATTGTTATTTGTACAACGTTTCGACCGATATACCCCCCGGCCTTCTTCAGGTATTTCTTGTCGGACTCGGGAACCTTCTTTTCGAACTCGGAAACTTTCTTGTCGTAATCGGAAGCCATCACGGAACTTTGAACTTAACCCGTTATTCAATCCACGGGGGTATCCTGTTCTCATTCCGCTAACCATAGCTGGGGTATTCAGGCCAGGTGCTTAAGTATCTTTTGACTTAAGAATTTTCTAGAAAAAGACCGTCCTGGCACCTTCTTTCAGCTTCTATGACTTTCTATCAGATTCTTAACAAGTTCTGGGACCTTTGAACACGTGTTATTTAGAGGCCATTCCTTAAACCGTTTTGCCAGTCAGACCAAAGAAACTGATGGCTCATAAGAGCCAAAGAGTCGGTTTTTCCGGAATCATTTGTACAATTAGACTTTTGTTTATAACCAATAAACGTTTGAATGACCGTCTTAATGCTTTATTACTAGTTAGTAATAGTTATTATTTTCTCTCGCTCCGCTTAGGGGCCACCCGCGTCAAGTATCCAATTACGTTACACTTATAATAATGTAGAATTATTAGCAATATAAAGGAACACTTGAAACTATAAAACAGAGTGCAAATTCTTGATATTAGTAATACTTGAGACCATATAACAGTGTGCAAATTATTAGTATTATATAGGAATACTTGAAACCATATAACAGAGCAAATTCATGCTATTAGTATGACTTGAGACCATATAACAGTGTGCAAATTATTAGTGTTAGATAGAATAAATGAGACCCTATAATAGGGTGGAATTATCAGTATTATATGATATGATCGATAATTTATTTATAGCGGCCCATACCTTTCCTATACGTGTATTAACGTCGTTTTCTGTGGAGGAGATGTTATTGCCTAAGTATCTAAATTGTTATACAGAGTTTAAGAGATTGCCACCGAGGGTTGAGATGTCGCTTTTGTTTTTGAAAGACATGAACTCAGTTTTATCAGATTTCACGTACAGGCCGACATTTCGTGCTGCATTTTCTAGGCTGTGTAGTAAGGATTCGGCTTGTGCAGGTGTATTTGCGAGTAGTGCCAGGTCATCAGCATAGTCCGCATCCGTAAGGAATACTTGAAACCGTATGACAGTGCCAAATCTAGCTATTAATAAGGCTTGAGACCATATAACTGTGTACAAATTATTAGTGATTGATAAGATAATTGAGACCTCATAATAGGGTGCAATTATAATTATTATCTGCGCATTCATGTCGCCCCCAATTACTAGGACATTGTGTTTGGGAATCTGTCTGCATAGGGAGGATAGCTCATTATAGAACTTTGCTATGTCCGTTTCTTCGCTGACATTAGTGGGGCTATAGCACGAGACTACTGTCATGCAGGGATTCCCATTAAACGTAGCGCATATGATTCTCGGTTGGATTTTTCTATACTGTTTAGTGCTCTCATAGCCTGGGGCTGAGGAGCATTCCTACGCCTCCTATAGTGGCATTTGTGGAGTTTTTCCACGCAGATGCTGACACGAAAGTCCATCCGTTACCTGTTTCGTGGTATTTTATATCTAGTTCACTGTGATCAAATCTATGCTCTTGTACGCAGATTATGTCTATATTTTTGTCCTCTGCAGATGCAGTTAACTCGGGCAGTTGGTTATAAGTTTTTAGTGTTCTGACATTGAATGTGGCTAGATTTAAGGTTTGTTTACACCTTAGTAGGTGTTTTTACATCTAGGTTCTATGGTTGACTTTTTGGATATGGTTTTCAGAGCTACGACGTTGGTGGTGGGTGTGTCTTGTTTGTCTGCTCTGCGTGTGATGCGGTTTGTGTGTGTTTGATGTTGTTGGGGCATAAGCGAGAACAATAAATACTGCCTACATAACACCCCAAACAGGAACGGCGAATTACTAGCAGAGTTCTCTCTTGAGAACAGGCTAGTATGCCTAAATACAAAATACCAGAAAAGAAAAGGCAAACTCTGGACCTACACATACCCAAACAATACAAGAGCCCAATTAGACTATATCCTAATAAATAAAAAATGGATAAATAGTGCAATGAACTGCGAAGCATACTCCTCTTTTGAAGGAGTATCCTCCGACCACAGAATAGTCACAGCAAAATTACGACTTAGCCTACGTAGGAACAAAAAGCAAACCAGTAAGACTGTACGATACAGCTGGTCAACACTTGCCAACAGTGATATATGCAATCGATACGCTGTGGCAGTAAGAAACAGATTCGATATCCTCCAGGAGGCATTTGAAAGCCCCACCGCAAACGAAGAATACGAAAACTTCGTCAATGCCCATCTAGAAGCAGCATCCGAATGCATACCGACCGAACTGAGAGCCAAACGCTCTGTCCCCTGGAGACGGAGGCAGTTAGAGAAAAGAGAAATAATATCAAAGAAACAGCCCAAATTAATAAAACAAACCCAACTAGCACCAACCTGTACAACCTTAAGAAAGCCCAGGTAGCCTTAAACAAAACATACAAAAGGGAACAAATAGAGTACATACAGGCACAAATAAATAATATCAGACAATCGGTAGAAGACAGACAGTCGCGATTAGCCTGGCAAACAGTAAACGAAATTAGTGTAGAAAAAGCACCTCTAAATCAAAATTAAAGGCAACCAGCCAAGAAGATAGACTAAAAAAATGGAAGAACCACTTCCAGAAACTGCTAGGAAAACCCCCCAGAAATCATAGAAAGTAATATCCAAAAGATTGTAGATAAACAACTAGATATCAAGCTGGAGATTTCACAATAGATGAAATTAACCAAGCTTTAAAGAAGCTAAAAGGTAGAAAAGCAGCAGGACTCGACGAAAATACCCCCGGAGGTGTGGGAAGATAGGAAAGTTCAATGACATACTGCTTAGCTATGCAATGCAGTATATAGACAAAATAGAATAGATAAATGGACGAAAGGCTGCATCCTCCCATTCCCTAAAAAGGAGATCTCGGAATCGCTAAAAATTACAGAGGCATAACTCTCACTGCTATTGCAGCCAAGATATATAATGCCCTTCTACTTAATCGCATCCGGCCCGAAATAGAAAAAATCCTTAGGAGAAACCAAAATGGATTCCGCAGAAATCGATCCACAACCTCTCAGATCCTGACTATTCGACGGATCATAGAAGGGGTACGAGCAAAGAATCTAGAGGCAACGTTATTATTCGTAGATTTCTCCAAGGCATTTCGATTCCATACATAGAGGAAAAATGGAACAATACTATTAGCATATGGCCTCCCCAATGAAACGGTCTCAGCTATAATGATGCTATACAAAGACACTAAAGCGATGGTACGCTCACCTGATGGCGACACAGATTTCTTTGACATCGCCGCTGGAGTCCTTCAAGGGGACACACTGGCACCATATATATTTATAATATGTCTAGACTACGTACTCCGAACATCATTAGATACCATAAAAAGAAAAGGTTTCACACTAAAAAAGGCAAGAAGCAGGCGATATCCCGCACAAACAATCACAGATGCGGACTATGCTGATGACCTTGCACTTCTTGCAGATACACCGGCAAAGGCTGAATCACTGCTACATAGCTTAGAGGAGCAGCAAAGAATATAGGCCTCTATGTGAACTCCGGTAAAACAGAGTTCATGAATTTCAAAAATAAAGGAGACATCTCCACACTCGACGGCAAGCCTCTTAAACCAGTAGAACAATTCACATACCTAGGTGGTAATATCTCCTCCACAGAGAGCGATGTTAATACACGAATAGCAAAGGCATGGGCGGCCACAAATAGATTATCAGTCATATGGAGGTCCGATCTCCCTGGCAAGCTGAAGCGACAGTTCTTCCAGGCTGTGGTTGTGTCGGTGCTGCTGTATGGCTGCACCACCTGTACCCTGACTAAGCGTCTTGAGAATAAGCTAGATGGAAGCTGCACAAGAATGCTGCGAGCAGTCTTGAATAAGTCGTGGAAACAGCACCCCACAAGGAAACAGCTGTACGGTCACCTGCCCCCCATCTCACAAACTATCCGAGTGAGACGGACAAGGCATGCAGGACACTGCTGGAGAAGCAGGGATGAACTCATAAGCGACGTTCTCCTGTGGAAGCCAACACATGGACATGCAAGTGTGGGGCGCCCAGCAAGGACATACATTGACCAGTTATGTGAAGATGCTGGCTGCTCCGCAGAGGAGCTTCCAGGTGTAATGAATGATAGGGAGGGTTGGCGAAGGATTGTCATGGATGCCCGTGCTGCGTGCGCGACATGATGATGATGATAATTATTATTATTATATAGGAATACTTGAGACCATATAAGAGTGTGCAAATTATTAGAATTAGGCATAATTGAGACCATATAAAAGTGCACATATTATCCGTGTTAAATAAAAAAAAAACTGCCACGGTAGTTTGGAGACCTTACCTTTGGGATTACCCTCGAACCCATTTCCCTTGCACTCATCCTGAATGTATCAATCATCTGTCATAGCCGAGTTAAAGCGCTGACCCCCAAGCCATGGGAAACAGAAACCACGACCAGGGACATTTGTTTTAGCTGATCCGTCTCCACAACAGTTCTTTTCTGAAGAGAAAAACGATTTCGTCACGTTGTTGATTCAGTGGAGGACTTAACGGAAGAGAATGGTAGATGGTATGAAGGGCGTTTGTTAGTAAATAAAGATCAAGTCGGTTGAGTGCGCGTGCAGTGGTTGGGTGGTAGTCTCGGTTGACCCGAGATGATTATGTGTGGCACGCATTTGCGAGGCGAAAAATGTCAACGGACACTTGTCTTAAAAGTACGTCAACACAAGAAAGAGAATCAGATGGTGTTAGAGAAAAGAGAAAAAGAAAAGAAGAGAGTGGGGGGGGGTGAGGGGCTGATGCATACAAAAAAGGCAAAGTGGAGGGGGTGAGAAAGACGAGAAGAGACAAAGAGACTAAGAACAATAAAATAGTAAGAAGAAAAAGGAGAATAAAGAAAAGTGAAGAAGAAAGAAGAAGAAGAAGAAGAAGAAGAAGAAGAAGAAGGGTATTCTTCTTTCTTTCTATTCAATTTCTTCCCATTTCTTCCTACTTTCTTTCTTCCTTTTTTTTCTTTCTATCCTCCTTCTCGTGTCTACCTCATTCACCTTCTTCTGTATCCCTCCCCTCCTTTACATTCTTCTTCTTCTTCTTCTTCTTCTTTCTTTCTTTCTTTTCGTCTTCTTCTTATCCCTTTTGATTTCTACCTTTCTTCTTCTTTTCTACTTTTTTCTTTTTCTTTCTTTCTTTCTTTTTTCTTCTTATCCCTTTTGCTTCCTACCTTCTTCTTCTTCTTCTTCTTCTTCTTCTTCTTCTTCTTCTTCTTCTTCTTCTTCTTCCTTTGTTTCCTACCTTCTCTTTCTCTCTCTTTCCATTCCCCTTCTTATTTCTACCCTCCTCCTCTTTCTCTTCCCTCCATTTATTTTCTCTGACATCCATCCCCCCCGCCCCAATCATCAACAATCATTTTCCTTTTGACTCATTTCATAATATTTGCACTTTCAATCGCCATCTTTTTTCTTTTCTTATCGATTTTTCCACTTCCGGTTAATCAATGTCAAAATCATTTTCTCTTATTTGACTTTTTTAAACTTTTTCTTTTCTTTTCTTACCGTTGTCATAATATTAATAAGAAACAACAGTTTCTGTTTTATCATCATCACCTCTACTACACAACCACCACCAACAACATCATCCTCACCAAGGCCAACATCCTCATCTTTCTTCTTCTTTATTATTTCTTCATTCTTTATTTTCTTCTTTTTCTTCTTCTGTCACTTCTCTTTATTTCCCCTTTGTCTTCTTCTTTATTGTTTTATTTGTTCTTCTTTTTCTCTTATCTTGTTTTTTTTCTTTTCTTCTGTTGTAATGATTTCTTCTTCTTCTTCTTCTTCTTCTTCTTCTTTATTGTTTTCTTCATTCTTCTTCTTTTTACTTATTTTTCTTCCTATGTTTTTAACTCTCTTTCGTTCTCTTGTCTTGTTTTTCTTCATGGTTTTTAATATTTCTATTTACCTTCTCCAATTTCTTTTTTTAAAAATAATTCTTAATGTATTATTATTATTATTATTATTATCATCATCATCATACCTTTTCTTATAATTCTCATTTTGTTTTAGGTCTTTTTGAGAGATTGTATTCTTTTCGACTCCCTCAATAGTCTTTGAGAGTAAAAGAAAGAAAGAAAAAGAAAAAGTAGCTTGGTGAAGGCAAACAAGCCAACCCGGAATTTGAACTCGGCTTGACAATTTTATTTTCTGTGTAACTGTCACACACACACACACACACACGTGTATACACACACGTGCATACACACACACACACACACACACACACACACACACACACACATGCACATACACACACAAATAAATACACACATGCAAATCTGTCTTTCTGTCTGTCTGTCTCTTGCTTCTTTTATATATATTATATATATATATATATTCTTCTATATATATATTCTTCTCTCTCTCTCTCTCTCTCTCTCTCTCTCTCTCTCTCTCTCTCTCGCTCTCTGTTTATTATTTCTTTCTTTCTTTCGCTTCTTTATACATATTCTATATTTTTTTCTATATATTCTTATCTCTCTCTGTCTCTCTCTGTCTCTCTCTGTCTCTCTCTCTCTCTCTATATATATATATATATATATAGTAAGATACTATGATTGGCAAATTAGCCAGAAAATGATTTTCCAATTCTCTTTTAGGCGCTAAAATAAATCTCGCTAAATGAATATATCAGTCATATGATAAAAAGTCTAATTAATTTTGCAATCTGTGCCGCGAGGGAAACAGCAAAACATCTTTTTTTTTTAATTTTTAATTTAGGCATATTTTAGTTTCTACCATTTAACAGCGAAATCTTTAATTATACTTACTGTCTTGAAGCAAATCAGTTTTTCTTTTCTTTTACTTATATATAAATAAATGATGCTTACTATGTCACTAAATGACGTTTTTTAATCGGTCATTGAATAAGTCATAGACTGCTAATGCTTTAGCCTGTAAATATTCTGTAGTTACAAATGGGACCAAAAAGGTGATGTTTTTAGTGTATTAGTTTACAGTAAAGTGGGACCAACGGGTTTTGACCGGATCCAGATGTGACGCCGGGACAAGAAAGGGGAGAATTGAAAATCTGCCTCTTTTCCTTTCGGCCATTGTGGGAGTCAGACGTTGCTCCTGATCCCCCGTGTGGGTGTCCTACAGCGGTACAGAGCATGATACAATGAAGAAAGGATAATCTGACGATACGCCCTCTCTTTCTCTCTGTCTTTCCTTCTCTCTGAGAAAGAGCCCACGGGCCTAGAAATAAATACAAAGCCCCTTGTGACTGTACAACTTACGTGTATGTTGTTTTCTGAACTAACGACCTCTACTAACGACGACTGCTACTACAACTTGAGTTGGCCTATGCGACAAACAATGTTCCGTTACATATATCGAGTTGGTACCGTGACCATATCGTTTTGCTACATAACCCAATGAGGGTTGACATGCTGTAAAATCCAACCAACCGTGACCGTAATGAGTGTGTGTGTATGTGTGTGTGTTTGCGTGTGTGTTTGTGTGTGTGTCTGCCCCAAAAAATCACGTGACCACCCTCCGATCATATTGCCCTTGTGGCAAGCACCAACTCTTTTTTATCATATATGTGCTAGAAGGCGACTTCATCTCTCAGAATTGACCATCTGTACTTTCCAAACTTGGTGGTTAATATATATATATATATATATATATATATATATATATATATATATGCATATGAAGATAGGATGGATGTAGTAGAATCCGATAGTATAAGGTAGGTAAAAGGATAGTGAACAAGAAATGATAACTCAAAACAAATCTAAGAGTTGAAATATTTCGTCCGATTAATGATATATATATATATATATATATATATATATATACCAATCCCTCCACACGGACAGGATGTGACTCAAGATCAATTTCTTAAGCGGAGTTCAACAGGTTTGATTTAAGAGTTTTCCTTCTTCTAGACCAGTTGCCTAACCAAGGTTAAAGAGCCCAGTCTGTCCTACTATTTATCCATAGCTGGAGGGAGAGTAGGATTCATACCTTTCCCAAGGGTATTCACGCTAAGTGAAATCCAATTACCACGACCAGTATTTGAACTCGGGGCGACGAGACCACTTCCTATGACTTTAACCATTACCCCATGCGATTCCATTAATATCGATATACTATGTCAAAGTTAACACATGCCATTTTCGAAATCCTTGATCAGCGTCTACATTCATATGTAGACTAAGAATTATCGATCTTTAACAGTGACATTGGAGTATCGATTATTCGTTCCATGCGTCTATTTGGACAGCAATCATCAGCGACGCCACAGTGCGAGAAAGGAATTAGTCCGAGTTTTTTAGATGTTTATTTTATGCTTTGATTTGTGGCTTTTAAAAAAAAATGCTAATGTTGGATTTGTGGTGGGAGCGCTGTTTGCGAAAGTTGAAGGTTGCGTGGTTTAATGGTTAGAGTAGTAGGAAATGGACTCGTCGACCCGACAGTTCACTTAGCGCTAATACCATTGGGAAAAATATGAATCCAACTACTCTCTCCCCAACTATGGGTAAATAGTTGGGCAGAATGGGCTCTTTAACCTTGGTTAGACAACCAGTCTAGGAGAAGGAAAACTCTGAATTCAAACCTGTTAAACTCTGCTTGGGGGTAGTCACTACTTGAATAGGTTCTGTCCTAATTAGTGATCATTTAGAAAAAAAAAAAGAATTTCGGAGTGTTGTGGAAGGTGTTGGTTGTGTGTGCACTGAAAACTTCTGGATCGACTTGGTGGATTAGTTGTTTGGGTTTTACGCCACGTCAACCTGTGCGGGGTCATTTTATACCGAAGACGTTTTTGTTTTATTTATTCTTTATAGGTACCCATTTTTTAAAGCTCAATATTTTTATAAACACATTTTGGAAAATCATTTTTTCCTAGTTAACTTATAGATGAAACCCTAACAGGTACTACCACTCACGGTCAGAGTGGATTTAAGAGCAATGGTGATATGCACAGGACCTGTGCATATATCACAGTATGATAATTTAATTATCACAACGTTTTTATGTTAAAAGCTATTGCAAAAATACTTCAATATGTAAAAAGTATAAAAATCTTGATTATAAGGTTTATGTGTGTGTGTGTGTGTGTGTGTGTGTGTGTGTGTGTGTTATACTAAAGCTGAGCAAATCAGTCTTTGTTTCCCCTAGTCATTTTCCTATTTAGTTTAATGACTAAAATTAAATACTAAAATATTCCTTACTTGTGGGATTTTCGTTCTTTTCATCTTTTCATTATGTTTGATTAAAACATATTAGCGTCACCGCTTCCGCAGGTTCACCCCGTCCTTCTATATTTTTCCTATTCTCTTTCTTTCTTTCTTTCTTTCTTATTTTCTTTTCTTTCTTCCTTTTCTTATTAAAAAAATACATGCTACACAGAAAAATATTTTGGTGTAGCATGTCATTTTTTCTTCCCTTTCTTTATAATAGAAAACGGAATGGTCCATTATTTAGCTGAGGTGGCGACACTCATAAGAAATAAGAATTCGGTGGATAAGCAACACCAGATAATTAGGATTTACATTTTTGCATTTGATCTTGGACTATTTGGACGGTTTCATTTTTAACCAGCGGGTGTTGTAAGATGATAATGGTCGTACTTTTTAGGAACACCAGTATTAATATATTGATGAATACGAAAATGATTTCGAGAAGTCATGTTTTTTCAAATATAAGAAATAACGCTACATGCAATAATTCGTTACTTTACATGTCACGTGCTTTACACAATATTCAGACGGAAATGGGAAAAAAGTGGCTAATCAAGCGCTTGATTAGCCTTTTTTTTTCATTTCCATCTCAAGATTTGTAAAACACATAAAACGTAAAGTAATACAATTATAGAGTCCATAATTCTACAATTTATAAGGTTTATGTGTGTGTGTGTGTGTGTGTGTGTGTGTGTGTGTGTGTAATATTGTAAACATTGAAAAAACAAAAGTTTCATAAAAGAATAATGTTTATTACGCCTACGCTGCAGTATTTCGGTCTGTTTAGATAGACCTTCATCAGGACTTTCGTTGGTTTAAGGGAAAATAAATTATTACGAAAACAAAAAGTCTGCGAGCCTCTGTTTTTGGTCTGTTGGGCTTCTTGTTGTAATAAACACACCAAAAAAAACAGAGGACGTTTATGAAACTTGTGTTCTTTTTCATTTTACAATATCCATACTATCGGATTCACTTCCATTTTTTCTTCACACACACACACACACACACACACACACACACACACACACACACACACACACACACACACACACACACACACACACACACACACACACACACACACACACATATATATATATATATTTATGAATATGTATATAATGATTTAGAATTGAATATATCAACGAGTGTTGCATGCTATGAACTGCATCAGTCACCAGGGTTCTTATCATTAAAACCACATAGGTCTCACCCTTCTATGGATGTGCAATTGGTATATTCTAAAGCCGCAGCCAACAGGGCTTTATTACCTTCTGGTACAAGGCGATATACTAACACATCACTCAATAAGTACCGGATATGACATATAGGTGCACCGCTTCCATATAAATTTTATAAAGTACTAACCTTTAAATGGCACGTGTCAAAATTTGAGCCCAATTGGATTATTATTTTACAAATTACAATTATTTACGTGAGGCTACTGTTGGGAATTCTCAAAACAATGGAAAAATCTGAATTTCATGTGTTGATAAAGCATTGCTTTCTGTTCAAGCAAAGCAATGGCTTGATAAGTGTTATTCGGATTCTGTTCCGTCGGAAACAACGGTTAAGAGTTAGTATGCTGACTTTAAACGCGGTCATACAGACACAAATAATGCTGAATACTCAGGTCATCCAAATTCGGGAGTTATCCCCGGAAAAATCCAAGGAACTCCACAAACTGGTTTTGGCCGATCGTAAATTGAAGTTGCATGAAATAGCAGAGGAGTTGAAGATATTCAGAAGGCAGTGTACTCACCATTTGCATGAACATTTGTCAATGAGAAAGCTGTGTTCAAAGTGGTGCCGTGTTTGTTCACAGTCGATCAAAATAATAACACGTTGACGATACAGAGTATTTTTGCAACTGTTTCAACGCAACAAAAAGGAGTTTTTGCGTAAATATGTGACAACGGATGAAACATGGATCCACCACTTTACTCAGGGGTCAAATCGGCAGTCAACTGAGTGGACAGCAGCAGGTGAAAACCGTCCAAAGCGACAAAAGACGCAAACATCGACATTTGTATTTTGGGATGCGCAAAGTATTTTGTTAATCGATTACCTTGAGAGAAGAAGAACTGTAGTGTTTGGTAATTAATACAACCAAACAATATCCGTTCTGATTTTAAGCACTTGATATTTGCGCCCCAATCCAAGTTTTAAAAAGTAGGAAACCGCCCTGTCGGCTGGGGCTATAGAATACACCGACTACACCTCTGCAGAGTGGTTTGACACCCATTCCCCAATGTGGACATCTGTTGGCCATGGGTAGCGATCGGTGATATGATTGCCCTAACTCTATTGCCCTTATGGCAAGCCCCAACTTTTTTATCATATGGGTGCTAGAAGACGGTGGTTGAGTGTATTCATGTCCTGAGAATGACGTTAAACTCTATCTGATGGTGAGGTTCGAGATCTGGAGGTCTGAGGGATATGAAGCACCTCTTCATCACTATTGCTCCCAGGTCCACTCAGACCCGGAGTTGTAGTAACTGTTAGGGTCCCATCTATGGGTTGAATAGAAAAGCATGAGTTTATAAACAAAATTGATTATCCATTAAGAACGACTTTATTTCAAAACTTTATCGGCATTAAATAACCCATTGAGATTGATACGCCGTAAAACAAACCAAACCAAACTGTCATAATTGGTAGGCAACCCAGGAATTATGTAACATGAAGAGATGTAATCTTTGGGACCAACAAATGAAATGTCCATCAGTTAGGGTCCCCATCTATGGGTTGAATAGTAAAATGTGTTTATAAAAAAACTTTGTCTGCATTAAATGACCCACTGAGGTTGCTATGCCGTAAACAAACCAAACCAAACCAAACCTAAGTTACACTATGTCTTTCCGAAGTTGAATATCGGGCCTGTGCTAGTTATTGACCGTCACTCGGTTTATGGACCTTTTTATCGACAAATTAATGCGATAAGAAAGTGATATTTTACTGCCCCTCCCATTTTTTTATCGACAAGTAAATGTAAATATTTTATACCAGCCGCCTATTAGAATATTTTTTCTATATTTTTTTTAATTTTAATTAAAAACAAATATCACATCTGCGTATCCTTTAAGAATGAACTTATTTCAAAACTTTGTCGGCATTAAATGACCCACTGAGTTTGATATGCCGTAAAACAAACCAAACCAAAACCAAACCAAACCAAACCAAACCAAAACCAACCAACCAACCAACCAACCAACCCAACCAATCCAAGTTCACAAAAGTAGGAAAGCAATTTATGACGATAACTTTTTGTAAGTGTGAAAAAAAAAAAAACTCCCGCCAATGGTTATGACGTTTTTGAATTTGCTGTAGAAAGAAAATGTTTTTCTCCGTTGAAGAACGGAAATATGGAGAAATATGCTAGGCGAATTCAATTATATGAGATTACAAGTTCGCTCTCTTAAAATAAGAAAAAGTGTTTCTTAGACGCAGAAAGTCTGGGCGCAAATTCATTTATTTATTCTTGGGTATTACACCATTGAACGTCAAGTATTTTTATCGAGATGTGCGAGCAGAAGCGGAACCGGCGACATGTCAGCTTTGCATATAAGAGGAGAGAGAGAAAGGAGTTATGGCTGCCGAGAGAAAGGAATTATGGATGCCTAGAGAAAGTTTAATTCGTGTAGCATTAATTCTGTCATACTCGAAAACATACATGATAATCTACTTTTCTTGTGGTAATCGGAACTGAACACTTATATATCAGAAATATCAACATATATATGATACAAAACACACACACAAACACACATATCTACTTATATATATATATATATATATATATATATATATATATATATATATATATATATTATATGTGTGTGTGTGTGTGTCTGTTTGTGTGTGTGTGTGTATGTGTGTGTGTGTGTGTGTGTGTGACACAAAATCAATTTCTAAAACGGAGTTTATATATATATATATATATATATATATGTGTGTGTGTGTGTGTGTGTGTGTGTGTGTGAAGAGAAAATGGAAGTGAATCCGACAGTATGTAATATAGTGAAAAATTGAAAAAAAAAACAAGTTCATAAAACGAGTGATGTTTATTTCGCCAACGCTGCTGTGTTTTGATCTGTTTCAATAGATCTTCATCAGGGTTTTTGTTAATTTGAGGAAAAACAAATTTATCACAGAGAATAAGAAGACTGTGAGAGTCTTTTGTTTTGTCGGTCAATCTATTTAAAAAATGTTGAATGAAAAAAAAATGTGTATATATAAGCTGTGTCAAAAAAGTATCGAATGTATTTGTATGTTAAATTTCACAAGCAACAACCTGTAGCTTAAATTAGGTCAAACATTCCCTTTCTTAGAAAACGTACAAAATCATTTTAATGTTTTGTCCGTCCGTATTTTGAAAAAAAATATTCGCTTTGCGAACTCAATTTTCCCTAATCTCAGTTATCTACCTAGAGCTGAATGGGTGACACAACGGTTAACGTTTTGTCGAGTATATAAATATACATAACTAAGATTTAGCTTTAACCCACAAGGATTGATATGCCATTAAAGCAAAAAAATGAAACCAAAGCTTTACCCATTCTACCCTTACTTAAGCTAGACGATCAATGGGTAGGTCATGTCAATCCCTGTGATCTATAAGATTCTCCCAACCTTATTGCCCTTATGGCAAACCATTAACCCTTTTTATCATACATGTGATAAAAGGCGGGGCATAAGAATTTTAGTGTCCTAGGTATGACGTTAAACTACATCTAAAGTGAAGTTCCAGTTCTAGATCTCTGGAGAGTGTAGATTACCCCTTTATCGTCGTTAATCCCAGGTCCACTGACCCGTAGTGGTAGTACCTGTTAGAGTATCATCAATAGGTTAAATAGAAAACATGATTTTTATAAATGAGATTTTAAAAGATTGAATACCCATAAAGAATTAATAAAACAAAATGTGTTTACGATAGAAACCGAATCCAAATTATTTGACTATATTTTCATATTTACTACATGATAAACGGACCGGTCTAGCTCAGTCGTTAGAGCACCCGCCTAGGAATCGCAAGGTTCCTGGTTCGATACCGGTCACCGCCAACTCAGTGTATGAGTAGTACAGATTGGGTAATCTGATCTGTGCGGTAAAGTGGTGCTCCACCTCAACGAAAACAATATCCCTGATCTAGGGCTAGCGAAAAGGGGATCGACTCCCTCGCTGTCCGGCTAATACCGACAATAAGCCACTCCGTCAATAACGACTTTATATATATATATATATATATATATATATATATATATATATATATATATATATATGAGGTTAAGTAAACAAACAAATGTGTTTATTTTTATATGGCTTTAAGCTGACAATTTTTTGAGGATATGTGCTTAATTGAAGTCATACCTAATTTTGAAAATTAATTAGTTAATAATTCATGAATTTAGGCGGGTATATATGTTCAAATGTAAGGCTAAACGAATTGAGAAAATGTCAATCCCTGAAAGGTCAAATGTACATACAGGGATTGACATTTTCTCGATTCGTTTAGCCTTACATTTGAACATATATGCCGCCTAAATTCATGAATTATTAACTAATTAATTTTCAAAATTAGGTATGACTTCAATTAAGCACATATCCTCAAAAAAAAATATATATAATGTAAATAATTTTGTTATAGAAAGCCAATCCAAAGGATATTATTATAGAAACAGTTTTAATGATCTTTATTATAGAAACCAAATCCAAATGATTTTACCATAGAAATGGATTGAAAAATAAGAAAATACTATAATGTCTTTTGATATGTCGTAAAATCCAACCAACCAACGAAACAGACAAACAAACCTTTACGTACATTTACTTTTATGAGCAAGTAAAAGTCCTCTTCCGCCATCTTAGACTCAAACAACCTCTTAGTATTGCCACATACTTTTCGACTAAAGGCAATAAACCAATACTCTTTTCTCTAGTTAGTTGTGACGGAAGTGAAAAGGAAACACGTTCCTCTTACTTCTATTCCCCCTCCCCCCGAATCCCTCCAAGAGAAACATGGCGTCAATCAAGTTAAAAACTCGAATTAACAAGCGAACGTCCATTAAGAGAAGCTGACAGCAATGGAGAAAATGGAACAACAGATTGGATAATGGCAGAACGAATTACGCATATTACAGTCGTCTTCTGTCAGTAATTCCGACAACTGACAAACCCTTTATTTGTCGCATACAATTCTATAGTAAAATGAAAGGCAATGTGTTTCTATATTAAAGCATCGTTACAATTAAGAACTATTCATATTAGATTCTGATTTTGTCATGAATGTTTGTATTTGTTTCTGGCAATTGCAAATTCTCTCATTTTTAACTATTTTATAATATTTCAGTAAAATCATTTGGATTGGGGTTCTATAGGTAAATAACTTGAATTGGGTTTCTTTATGTAAACAATCCGCAATGTTTCTATAGTAAAATAATCTGTTATGGGTTTCTATCGTAACGGTGCTCTATTATAGAAATACATTGCAGTTTACTTTATTATAGAAAACCAATTCATATTATTCATAATTATTATACTATTGAAGCATATTGCGGATTGCTTACATAAAGAACCCTAACTGGTACAACCACTCCCGGTCAGAATAGACCATGGTGATGAAGTGGTACTCCACATTCCTCAAACCTCCAGAACTGTAACCTCACCATCAGATAGAGATTAACACCATTCCCAGGACATGAAGACCCTCAGCCACCACCTTCTAGCACATATATGATAAAAAGTGTTGGGGCTTGCCATAAGGACAATAGTGTTGGGACAATCATATAGGTGCAAGGGCTGGACATAACCAGCCGATTGATCGGAGGGGGCCTCTCCGACCGCCCGTCTAGCCTAAGTAAGGGCCTAAGTAGAGTGTTGCATGTCATGGACTGCTCATCCACCAGGGTTCCTTCCTTTATCATCACGGATCGCCACTCACTACCAACAGGTAGTTCCATTGGCGCAGAGGTGCAGTCGGTATATTCTAACGCCCAGTCGACTGAGCGGTTTTGAATTAGGTTTCGTTAATAAAAATTATTAAGACTGTGTTTCTATAGTAAGATCTTTTGCGTTGTGTTTTTTTAATAATAAATTGATTTGGGTTGGAGATTTGTATCTTTGTAATCTATACATATAAAAAGTGCAGTTGTATTGGTGTATGTCTGGAGGATTCTATGAAAATAAACAATTAATGACAAAGTAATATATATATATATATATATATATATATATAATATCTTATCATAATGGAGATTGTGGGTTTGTCTGTCTGTAACCGAAACTATATCACTACTCAAGTCACAATTCCCTTTGTTATTTACATCACATTCTCCCTTACTTTATTTTATTTAAACCTCAATCATTAATAAAATTGTTTTACATCATTAAGACTGTTGACCATATCTACATACTAATCACATGCAATTGTATTTATATATACAACAAAATAGCGGTTTATAGTATGAATGGAAAGGCTAATTTGCATATTGATCCTAAAAATGTGATTTTAATAAATATATGCTTAGTATTATTGATTTCTAATTGTTTGGTTTTATCTTATTGAATATGAGCAAAAATCTCGATGAAAATCTTAAAAGAAATCCATTAACAAGAACAAATTTATTCTTTACTTCCTATTTTAACTAAATAGTTAAATTAAGAAAATTTACTAATGAAAGCCGGGAGTAATGGTAAATGATGGAAGAGTTAGTTTCAAGGTTGTTCTATTTTTCAATCATACCCCCTCTGTTGCAATTTTTTCTGCATTCTTATTCAGTTTCATTAGCCTTTCTAATTTAATGTGATATTTCATTATATTAAAACTTAAATACTTGCACCCGGAGGGTGCATATATTTGCTAGTATATATAATTCCTATTGCTTTTATGGCAAACCCCAACCGGTTTTATTATATATGTGCTAGATGGTAGT
>CM042171.1:57982059-58034559 GCA_023376005.1 Doryteuthis pealeii | reverse complement strand
TAAATTCTAATATCTTTCTATTCTATTTTTCTATCTCTTTGCAGGTAAGTAGTTTGGACCATTTACCGAGTCTTCCAGCATCGAGTGAGTACGTTTACCATTTAAGATCCATTGGATAGCAAAAAAGAAATGCTATTCAGGTAGGTAAAAAAACTATCTATATGCAAGTATCATATATACTCATATAGATAAGTAACATTTTTTCATCTATAATAATTTGTCTAGGCCTTGCCTTGTGTATTGGTCTGTTTCTTTTTAAAATAGCGTTTGTAACCATTGGATAACAAAAAAACAAAGGAAATGCAATTCGGGTAGGTAAAACCTATCTATATGCAAGTGAGAACACGGAGGGTTGGAAATGTCAAACATGTCGTCGGATTCTGCTTTCCAAGGCTCGATCTGTCAATCATCGGAACTCTCATCAGAGACAATTCCTGTACACTCCACGAACAATGCGTCTTGCGCTGTCTGTAACAAAGTTTGTAAGTCTGTTTCTGGTCTAAAGAGACATATGGTGGGGCACAAGCATCATATGTTACTATCTGATCTATTTGACCCAGTGGGAAGGACATCCTTCCTATGTCAAATTTGAATCACACTTTGTGGATCTGCAGCGGGAATGTTGACTCATTAATCCGGCTGCAGATCCACAATGATGAGTCACTTGAGGGATTGTGAGAAGACAGGTCCTGCTAGTCATTTTTGAAACAGTTAATATCTTATAAAAGAATCGAGGAAAAATGAAAGCACATTATTTTTTGTATCCAAATATTTTGAACTGTCACTGTCTCTCACTGTCTGTATCAACCCAACCCTTATATCTGTTGTACAATGTGTTCAATAATAAACGTTTCTGTGATTTCTATATATTTGGGAGAACTTACCTTTGAGATTACACCTCCCCCCACACACACACATATATATATATATATATATATATATATATATATATATATATATTAGGTTACCCAAATTTGTCTTCAGCTAGGTGTTTAAAAACAAATTTAAATTAATTAAATCTATTATTTAAGGTCAAACTTTTGTCTAAAATGATAAGTAGTAACATAATAACCATCATTAAAAAAGAAAAATATCATTACATAAGCAGTTTATTTTTAAAAGATTTAAAACGATTTGTTTTGGTCAATTTCGACGCGATTCGCCATTCAGCCTCTTTTTCAATGGTTTTAGGCGCTTGCTTACAATTTTAACGTAACATTTGGGATGGAAAAATTTTTACCAAAAATCAGATAATTATCCGATTTTAATGAAATTTTCAGTATTGATTTATCAATTAATGAATTTTATAATGCATCAGTTATTTTATTTCAAAACTTTAATTTAGTATTTTTGCATTGAAAAATGAATATATAAAATGTTTTTCGACATTGACAAACGGATCTGCAACGGATCATACCCAACTCTAAGGGACACCAAGGAACAATCAAAGGATCATAGCCAGCACTAAGGGACACCAAGGAACAATCAAAGGATCATACCCAACACTAAGGGATACCAAGGAACAACCAAAGGATCATACCCAACACTAAGGGACACCAAGGAGCAACCAAAGGTTTCTTCACTAAGGATCGCGCTCTGATTAACACAAGGGATCTCCGCTGGGGATTGCTCTCGCATGAAACACTAAGGATGGCCACAAAATTTCTAACCAATTAAAATATAATTAAAATAAGTGTAATCTATTTATATACGTTCTTATTTAATTTCGTAAGTCTTTCTAATTTGATATTTCATTGCATTAAAAGTTTAAATTCTTCCGCCCGGAGGGTGCATATTTTTACTATTATAGATAAAATGATAATATTTTATGTTATAGTTTAATGCTTTTTTGTCAAATCTGTTTCGTGTTTTCCTACGGAATCGTAGAAATGAAAGGAAATCACGTATTTTCTTTTTACGGGAAATTTAATTTTAAATACTAGCAGGACCTGCTGACATACCACAGTATGATGATTTAATCATTACAACGTCTGATATGTTGACTTAAGAGCTATTGCGAATAATTCAATACGTAAAAAGTATAATAATCTTGATTTAACTCTCTCTCTCTCTCTCTCTCTCTCTCTCTCTCTCTCTCATTCTTTCTCTCTCTCTCTCATTCTTTTTTCTTTCTTTCCTTCTTTCCTTTTTCTTATGTTCGATTTAAACTGATCAGGGCTATCGCTTCCGCATGCTCACAACCCTCTTTCTATCTTTCCCCCTCTCTTTCTATCTTTCTTTCTTATTATATTTTTCTGTTTGGCATGTCCACTTTCTTCCCTTTCTTTCTTTCTAATAAAAACGGAATGATCCATTATTTAGCTGAGGTGACGGCACTCATAAGAAATAAGAATTTGGTAGATAAGTAACACCAGATAATCAGGAGGTATATTTTTGCATTTTATCTTTATCGGTGTCGTTTTTAACCAAAGGATAATAACGGTTTAATTAAGGATTAAGGAAAAATGGTATTGATATAGAGTAATAATAATAATAATAATAATAATAATAATAATAATAATAATAATAGAACTTGTCAATTGGTAGACTTTGCAGAACCAGCAGATCACAGGGTGAAGATGAAGGAAAACGAAAAACAACTGGACCTTGCCAGAGGATTGAAAAAGCTGTGGAATATGAGGATCAAAGTGATACCACGTGTAACCGGTGTACTTGGAACTGTCCCAAAAGCTTGGAAAAAACTGGAGGATACGAAATCAGAAGAAGAAGTGAGACCATCCAGACTATTACATTGCGGCAATCTGCCAGTATACTCAGAAGAATCCTGGATACCTGAGGAGACTTGTTGTCACTTAGCCTCCAGTGAAATACTATCAGCTAACGCTGTACGAAAAACTTACAAAGAGGACCGAGGAGACTTGCTGTCACTCAGCATGATGATGATGATGATGATGATATCTTATGGTTCAGTATGATTTTCTTTTTGTGTGTGAAAACTGTTTATTACATGACATCACACAGAATCGTGGAAAGGAAAGGAAATCACGGATTTTGTTACGGGAAATGTAATTTTAAATATAGAATCAAGCAGTTCTTTGAGTAATGATGAATGTTTTTCTAGAAATAATCCGTATATCGAAAATGCATTTTACAAATCTAGACAAAAATAAAGGCCGAGAGTAACACTCAATCGATTATGGTTTGCTTTGGTTTGGTGTGTTTTACGGCACATAAACCATTGTGCGTTATTTAATTCCAACAGAAATAGAGATTGAACAATTATTTTTATAGAAAGATAGTTTGGTTAAAAGATCGGGTTTTGTTAACATTCTTTGTAAAGGAAATGTTTGTAAAAAGGATCAAGAATTTTTATCGTATTTTTGTAGAAGAACAACCTTCTATCACCCATATGATTAAAAGAGTTGGGGGGTTGCCATAAGGGCAATAGGGTTGGGGTAATCATATAGGTGCTAGAGAACAGCTGATTGATCGGGGGGCCTCTCTGACCGTCCGTCTAGCCTAAGTAAGGACCAAAGTGGAATGTCACATGTTATTGGTTGCAGCCACCAGGGTTCCATTCTTAAGCATCACGGGTCGCCACCCCCAGCCAACAGGTGGCTCCATTGGCGGGGGTGTCTTACCCCTCTGCAGAGGTACAGTCGGTGTATGCTAATGTCCCAGCCGACATGGTGGGGTGAGAATGGTGGGGTAATAAAAATTTGATGTAATCCACCTCGTAGTAGATAATGGCCAATAAGTGCCAATGTCCAAAGCCGATTTGCAATTGATGGCCTCCGAGTGTGCACGTTGCATTCTTTTGGTTTTTTGTTTTTGGTTGTTTCTTTTATTTACTTTTTTTTTGTTGTTGTTGCTGCCTTCGCATTTGTTACGGCTTTCACGTTTCTTACGACAGCAAAATGGATGTGCCGATCCGGATGATGGGGTGAAATCTTAATTACCAACAATAAATCAAAGAGATGTGTCCAATTTATCTCTTTTCAAACGAACGACAAATCCGGTCGAGCTCTGGGGTCAAGAGATAATCGAGGAGGGGGGGAGGGGGTCAAGGGAATAAACAACCACAACAACCAAGTCGTTACACAGGACCCTTGACGTTTATTCTATTTCTTTTCGATGTCGTTTGAAACTTGGTTTGGTTTGGTTTGGTTTGTTGCATGTTACGGCATGTCAACCCTTGCAGGGTTATATTATACCAAAGTCGACCCGAGTTCAATTCCTCGACAAAGCTGTCTGCATTTCACATGACGCTAATATAATCCCCTAGGGAAAGGTATGAATTCAATTCTCCCTCTAGCTATGGGTAAATAATAGGAAGACTGGGCTCTTTAACCGTGGCTAGGTAACCAGTATAGGAAAAGAAAACCTCTCAAGCTCCGCTTAAGAAATTGACCTTGTGTCGCATCCTGCCCACACAGAGGGGTTGGTATATATATATATATATATATATTATACCGAATTCGTTTGGTTCTATTCTCATTTCTATACTCATTTTCTTTAATTTAAGCCATAGACGGAACCCTAACAGGTACTACCACTCCGGATCAGAGTGGATCTGGGAGTAATGGTGATGAAGGGGTACTTCACACTCCCCAGAGCTCCAAAATTGGAACTTCAGAGGTTGTTTGAAAGCTGGTTTGATATTATTTGGTTTATTAGATTTTCTGACATATCAACCCTTGTTGGGTTATATTATGCCGAAGACGTTAGATACTATTCGTGTTTGATTGGTATGATAGCTGGGATAACAGGTACAAACACTCTGGTCACAGTGGACCGTAATTGCAATGAAATGATGCTTTACGAGCTCCAAAATTGGAACGCAGAGCTTTCAAGCCACTCGCAACTATGGAAAAGGAATATTATTATCTTGCTCACTCTGTCGGCTGCACCTCTGCAGATAGATAAGCCCCACCCCTGAATTGGCCACCAGTTGATGTTTAAGGACGGAATCCTGGTCTGGTTGTTAAGTAGTCCATAACATATAATATGTCGAATCCCTAACACTTTTCATGTACTAGAATACAATGGTTGAGCGTCTTGGTGTCCTTGACAACAATTAACAAGGAAAGTAATCAATTTCATTAATATTTGTGGCAATTATAAAAACAATTGTTCAGTTTTTTTACTATCTTTTGTTTTTTTTTTCTTTTTTCTTCTTCTTTTCTTTGTCTATTACTGTAGACGAGGAATAAGACGCCATTTACCTAGGGAGGCCACGTTCGAAAATACTTTGTTTCCTACTTTTAGAACTTACATTAACAATCGGCATTCCTAATTACGTTGCTATGAGTACCTCATTTAGACATGTAGGAATTCCCGTTCTTTGCATCGGGCCAAACTTGAGTTGTAGTATAGGTCATTAGTAGTAGTAGTCGTCGTTAAAACAGGAACAACATACGCAAGTCGTATAGTCACAAGGGGCCTGTTTATTTCTTTCTATGCTCGTGGGTTCTTTTCGGAGAGAGAGAGAGAGAGAGAGAGAGAGAGAGGAGAGGGGGGGGGTCAAATTATTCTATCGTAAATCATGTTCGGTATACTATGCGCAGCACATCACGGGGAACTCGGGAAGCCCCGTCTGCTCACTACAAAAGCCCAGCCAAAAGAGAACAATTTTTTCTCCTTCCGTTTCTTGTCCCGGGGTGGGAGGGTCACCCAACTTCCGCTTCCGGTCAAAACGCGGAACTTCCGTTTTTATTTTTAAATCTAATTTCGGGATCATTCGTTGGTCAATTTCTGCACTCTGTTGAATGTTTACCCTTCTAAACTTTAACCTTTGTTCTTTTTTTTCTTCTCTTTCTCCAGAAATCCGAACACCATCCTCTTTTCAATCCCCAAATTCCCCGTTGACACAGTAATTACGCTACACCTTCTAGGTTCTTTTCTTCCAGGTGTTCAGTGCATTGATATCGTAAAAAAAAAAAACAACAAACAACAACAACAACAAAAAAAACAACAAACAACAAACACCCAAACAATTGTCGAAGCAAATGAAAGTTTGCTGCATATTTGTCCGATAAACATTTCCCGTGACGCCTTGGCAAAATATAATTCACGGATCCGAATTTGATGGCCCAGTTTGGTGGGGTCTGCTTTTCGTCAGCCTGACAGCATTCACCGTTCCTGATGCAACATAATCATGTTTATTCTGTTGTCTGCGACGAATCAGACAATTCCAGAAAGTGACAAGAGTTCAGATGTTGGACAAATAGAATTATTATTCATGTCAGCTTCATCATTTGATAGGTAGACATACGCGTGTGTCCCGGGTATAACACTTCATCGGATGGTGAGGCTCAAGTTCTGGGGATTTATAGTTATTTACTAAGCTTAGCTTAGATGTGGCACAAGGCCAGAAGTATGGGCCACCCAGTGAGAATCGAACTCACTAATACTTCATCTGATGGTGAGGCTCAAGTTCTGGAGCTTTACAGAGTGCAAAATACCTCTTAAAATCCGTGAAGCCATTTTGGTAGGAGTTATGTCGGTACAAATGCAAAATAGCGCGCAAGAGATAATATCATTAGAATCGTATTTTACGTATAAATAGCATTAGATGAAGGAAACTCTCGAAGTAGCCTAAGCCTAACACTTCATCTGATGGTGAGGCTCACGTTCTGGGGCTTTATAGAGTGCAAAATACATCTTAGAATCCGTGAAGCAATTTTGATAGGAGTAATGTCGGTAAGTGTCGGCTGAGAACTTCAAGGTTTTTGGTTCGATACCAGCCCTCGCCAACTCAGCGTATGAGTAGCACAGGGATCTGTGCGGTAAAATGAGGAACTGATGGTAGGTGTGGCGCTCCACTTCAGACGCAAAATAACAATCTCCTTGGTCTAGCGCTAGTGAAAAGGAGATAGACTCCCTCGCTGATTGACTGATACCGACTTTAAGCCATCCTTAAACTGCGCTTAAATTGACCCAGTGTCATATCCTGCTCGTGTAGAGGGGTTAATAAATATACACATGAGATAAATTTTAACGCCTCTATTCTTCTACAAGGACAGCTTCGGTTTTAAATAACCCACGAGGGTTGATATGCCATTAAACAAAGAAAACAAACTCAACTTATTATGTATTTCTTATTAATATATTTTTTGTATATTTTTATTATATTGTTATAATATTTGGACCACGTGACCTTTAGGCACCCCTTTTGCGATCTCCTTTCATAAGGATATTTTTTTCATTTACAGATGATTTTAGAGGGTTTTTTTAAAAATTATAACCCTAACCCCTAACCCTAACCCCTGACAAACAACCGGATTTTGACGGTGTAAATGAAAAAATGTCCTTATGAATCTAGATCGCAAAAGGTGTGCCTAAAGGTCATATGGTCCTAATATTTTTTATTATATATTATTTTAATTTTATTATTTAAGCACTTGCCAAAATATGCACCCTCCGAGCACACGTATTTAAGTTTTAATATAACGAAATATTAAAATTGAAATACAACACAAAAAAGATTACACTTATTGATTTCAATTTAAATTATACATAGGATTGATTTTAATACGTTCGAAAATGAAACAATGATATTAGAAATCAATAACACCAGGTAATCATTTATTAAACACGGTTTTATTAAAACCGGTATGCAAATTATTCACACCATTTACAATGTAAACATTTATTTCTTGATGATATATAACACACATTGCAGGATTTTAAACAAATTAATAATGTAGGCTTCTTTAAGGCAAATCTATTTCAGACCTTAATAGGAATTAGTATTATCTGCGTTATTCGGACTATTGTCCCCATCTTCATCGTTATTTGTACAACGTTTCGGCCGATATACCCTCCGGCTTTCTTCAGGTATTTCTTGTCAGACGGGAACCTTCTCGGACTCGGGAACCTTCTTTTCGAACTCGGGAACTTTCTTGTCGTAATCGGGAGCCATCACAAGGTTCCCGAGTCCGACAAGAAATACCTGAAGAAGGCCGGAGGGTATATCGGCCGAAACGTTGTACAAATAACAATGAAGATGGGGACAAGTCCGAATAACGCAGATAATACTAATCTTCAAGCCTCATCTCAAACATTCAGAGAAATACTTAATAGAGATACTGTTAATAAACAAGCTGCTAATTAAGATTGAATTACATATTGATTATATAATAACCATGGAGAATATAACGTATATAACTAAGGGAAATGTGACGTTAATGGTAACGTAGTTTCGGTTACAGACACACAATCTCTATTATAATAAGATATGATTTTTCTCTATAGATTTTTTTCAAATTTTTCATATTCGATCGGCTGAATCCAGTTCCGTATTATTTCCATAACCAAGAGGAAATACCTATCGATTATTTCTTTATCCTAGCTGTTGCCACCTCCACCCCCGACCCAACCCAATATCCCCCCCTTCCCTTGACCCTTGCCGTCAGACCCACCTACTCCACCCACCAAGTCTGTCTTTTCCTCTAATTTTTCCTTAAATGCCATTAATACCGCTTTAGACTCTATGTCGGCGGCGAATAAGAAATTCTCGCTCCGTTTCATACTGTCGCCGATGGAATTTTCATGATCTAATGTACAGATACAATGCCAGACCATCGATATTCGATAACTGATTAACTATAGAGCTTCGTTATTAATTTATAGGCACACTAACGATTTCAAGGAAGATGTGGTTCCGCGGATTTGTCGGATGAATAATTTTACAGGATCGATAATTTATCAATAGTCCTTCGATATTGCTTTTCCAATACCATCTGTTACAATTTACTCTGATTCCCTAAGTCTAGCACGTTCAACTCAGGTTACTTAGTGTACATTCTTTTGCTTAATAGTTGGTGGGCTGGATAGATTTTACGGCATTTCAACCCATTGGGTTATTTTATGCCGAAGACGTTTTATTCATGGATACTCAATTGTTTTTTAAACATATTTTTTTCGAACTTACAATTCAATTCTAAAGCCTTGCTGAGTTATTTAATCGTCACCCTTCTAAGTAGTATATATATATATATATATATATATATATATATATATATATATATAGGTGCACTATTCAAAAGAATTATGCTGTTCTTTTCTGCCTACTAGATATGGGTAAAATACTTGGACAGATTTGGCTGTCTAGCTTTAGTAAAGCAACCAGTCTAGGAGAAATAAAAGCTCTAAATTACCCACTTGAAAAAAAAAAAATGGAACACAAACACATCACCCCTGATCACTTCTATGTGCCGAAAGTACTTGGGATAAAAACTTCGATGGACTAATCCATGCATTTCATCAAAATGTAAAAATGTTGGCCAGAAAGCTCGAAAAGATCGTTAATAAAATTGTTAAATAGGAGACGTACGTTTTGTTTAATTCTATTTGTATAAATATACATACATATATACACACACACACACATATATATATATATATATATATATATATATATAATCTTATTATAATAGAGATTGTGTGTTTATCTGTCTGTAACCGATACTATATTACTATTCAAGTCACAATTCCCTTAGTTATTAACGTCACATTCACCATAATACTTTTTATTTAATCCTCAATTATTTATAGAATTGTTTATATATACAACAAAATAGCGGTTTACAGTGTAAACAGGAAGGATAATTTGCATATTGATCTTTAAAATTAGATTTTATTAAATATGAGCTTAGTGTTATTGATTTCTAATTGTTTGGTTTTATTTAATGAATATGAGCAAAAATCTCTGGTGATAAATCTTAAAAGAAATCCATTAACAAGAAGAAATAACTGTAATTTTATTCTTTACTTTCTATTTTAACTAAGTAGTTAAATCAGGAATATTTAGCAATGAAAGACGGGAGTGATGGAAGAGTACGTTTCAGTTCTATTTTTCAATTATACCCACCCTGTTTCAAATCTTTTTATCTGCCTTCTTATTTAGTTTCATTAGCCTTTCTAATTTTATATAATATCTTATCACATAAAAACTTAAATACTTGCACCCGGATGGCGGGTATTTTTGCTAGTTTTATTAACATAACTTAGCTTATATTTGTTTACCTATAGATGGAACCTTAACATCTTCTGTCACTCTGGGTTAGAGTGAAGCTGGGAGTAACGGTAATGAAGCTTCATCAGAGCTCTAGAATTAGAACTTCACCATTAGATGCAACCACCATCTTCTATCTATGATAAAAAGGTTGGGATTGCCATAAGATATAATAATAATAATAATAATAATAATAATAATAATAATGTAAAACAAATTTATTGATAATTGAGGTTTAATTAAGAATAAAATCCTGAAGAATGTAACCGAAATAACTAAGGGAATTGTGACTTGTGTAGTAATATAGTTTCGCTTACAGACAAGCACACAATCTCCATTATAATAAGATATACAGATCAAATTCTAGTAGATAATTCATCGGATGATTCACAAAATGTCTTGTGTCCTGGGTATGATGATAAAGTGTATGTAATGGCGAATTTCTAATTTTGGAGTTTGGAGTACCTCTTCATTGATATTGCTTCCAGGGCAACTCTGACCCGGAGTGGTAGTACCTGTTGGTACTTCTTTGTAAACGATGTTCATATCGATTAGTACTTGTAGTGCCCCCCTCTCTCTCTCTCTCTCTCTCTCTCTCTCTCTCTCTCTCTCTCTCTCTCTCTCTCTCTCTCTCTCTCTCTCTCTCTCTCTCTCTCAATGATTATTGACAGGTATTAATGACTTTTATTATTGGACTAGTCCAAGTAAGAGCCAAAGTGAAGTATTGCATGTCATGGACAGCATATCCCCAAGAAGTCCGTCCTTAAGAATCATGCGTCGTCGATCAAGGTGGCTTCATTAGAAGGATACTCTTCTGTAGATGTGCAGTGGACGTATTCTACAGCCCCGCCGACAGGTCTTCTTAACTTTCATGATATGGTGTGAATCAATGCTTTCAATTTCACTTAATGAATGAGACTGGGATTCGTAAAATGTTTACTCGCTCCGTATTTAACCCCCTCTCCGATAATTTTTTATAGCTGGTTTGAATTTAAAGTTTTCCTTCTACTGTTACATAATTCATAGATAGTCAATGAAATATGTACGTTCCTGTGTAAGATATTTTGAATCAAGGGGTCGTAAGATTCAGAATAGTGGGGTATGTGGAAAGTTACCTCGATGTTTATTGACGGGTAATAACGTTTTTGCTTGACCCCTTGGAAAGCGCACCATTAGAGATGTTGGAGAATTAGTCTTTGTGCCACTTCTTCACTGCAGATTTCACTTCCTCGTCACTGGAATAATGTTTGCCTCTCTTCGGACCAATGAAAGAGGGTTTGAGAGGTAAACATGTTCCAGTGTTGGTAATTATACCTGTCTTAAACAAAATGGCATTACTTTTTGACTCACCTATGTGGAGAAGTAGGGATGTGATCCACAGAGGACCAGCTTCATTTTGATGTATGATACATGTTCTGTGTTGGTAATTATACCTGTCCTAAACAAAATGGCATTACTTTTTGACTCACCCTCGTGATTTACGGGTTTGTGAGTTTGAGCTGCAAATCTTCATGATCTCTGTTCAAATTGATCCACTGTTTGCTTAGTGAATAATGAACCTAACTGAACCCAGATTCCACCAAAGACGAACTTTGAATTACTAGTAAAATGGGCCGAAGTGTGGCACAATGTTTCGGATATTTTCCTACATTCAACCAATATAAAACGGTTGTTCCTAAATCTTCCGTCGTTATCCTCCTGATAAACCCTCTAGTTAAAAATGAAACCTTCCAAATTGTCCTAGATGCTATGCAAAATTGTGAATACAGATTATCTGGTGTCGATTAATCGCAGATTTCTTATTTTTGAAACATTCCAAATGGTCTTGCGTCGCTTAAATGCCATACGTAAAAATATATTTTTGGTAATTTTGATCTTATGTCGTCCAGGCCTCCTTCCCTAATTTACGCTATATTTTAGCGAGTCCGCGTCAGGCGAATTTTCAGCCCAACTTTTTTTCCGAGTCGTGTTTTTGTCACTTTTATTTTTGTATTATTTATTGCAAAGAAAACAATAGAATTTATATGTAATGAAATTACAAATCATCGTTTCTGGCTTAAATAGCTCCTCTTGATTTTTGTTTCATTTCGTGGAAATTCTACGGGTCCCGCTACGGGTCCCGCTAATAGTTAGATTGCGTTTTGGGTTTTATGTTTGGCGATTAGGCTTTTGTATATCTTCTGAATTGAATTTAAAAAAGAAAACTATTTCTTTCCAAAATAGAAAATATCTGGATCATATAACCTTTAGGCACCCCTTTTGCGATCTCGTTTCATAAGGACATTTTTTTCATTTACACCCTCAACACCCGGTTGCTTGTTAAGGGTTAGGGTTAGGGGTTAGTTTTATAATAAAAAAAAAAAAATCATCTGTTAAGAAACAACCGGATGTTGACGGTGTAAATGAAAAGAAATGTCCTTATGAAACGAGATCGCAAAAGAGGTGCCTAAAGGTCATATGGTTCCAAAATGTCTGGCTTAAATAGCTCCTCTTGATTTTTATATTTGTTGGCCTTGTGCTACATCTAAGCTCAAATTAATAAATAACTATATATATTATCATTAGATGAAACTGAGTGATAACAAGTCTCTTCAATCTCCAGGACTCTTCTGAGTATTCTAACTGATTTCAGAAATGCTATTTTCTGGATGGTCTCAATTCTTCCTCTGATTTCCAGTTCCCCCAGTTTTTTCCTAAGCTTTCTGGGACTGTTCCAAGTGCACCAACTACAATTGGTATCACTTTTACCCTCGTGTTTCACAGGTTTTTTCAATTCTCTGGCAAGGTCCAGGTATTTATCCATCTTTTCATTTTTCTACAGCTTCACCCTGTTGACACGTTCTCTTTTTGGTTTGTTAATCCTTATTATTATTATTATTATTATTACACACACATATATTATTATGAGTTTTTCACACTTGCCGTAGCAGGTGGTTCACTGGAGACTGAGTGACAACAAGTCTCCTCAGGTCTCCAGTATTCTGGCCGATTCCAACAGCTATGTAGTTTGGATGGTCTCGATTCTTCAGATTTCCAAGTCACCCAAATTATTTTCCAGACATTTGGAGACCGTTCCAAGAGTATCAATTACAGTTCTACGAGCTTCACCTCCATGTTCCTAAGTTTTCTCAGTTCTCAGACAAGGTCCTAGTATTATTATTGTCATTGTTATTACTGATATTTATTATTATCATTACTATTACTATCATTATTATATTATTATATTTATTATTATTATTATCATTGATATACACACACATATATATCATTATTATTATTGATATTCATTATTATTATAATTATTAGTGATAATTATTATTAGTAGTAGTATTGATATTTATTATTATTATTAAAAATTCTTCCTGCATCTGGTATTACCAAGCAGTCACCCATCCAAGTACTGACCAGGTTCTATGCTGCTTAACTTCAGTGATCGTAAGAGAACCTGTGTTCTCAGCTTGATATGGCCGTAAGCAAAGACGTGTAAATTTTTATTCCTTTTTTAGCTAAAAATTCTCTGCCTTTGCAAAAGTTTATTATCATTATTATTATTAGTTAAGATTTCTTTTGTTAAAGATTCGCCACAAAAGAATTCCCTAAGAAGAAGCCATTCTATTTTTTATCTTTTTGAAGTTTGCAATGAATTATGTAAAAAGAAATCATAAGAATTCTTTCAGCTTATTTATAATTCTCAAGAAGGGCGGGTTTAGCTCAGTCAGTAGAAGATCCACCGAGGAACCACAAGGTTCTAGGTTCGATACTGGCACTTGTCAAATTTACGACCGATCATCTATGGTTTACGGTTTCTATACTCATCAGACGGTTTAGTTTAGTCGGTAGAGCATCCGCCGAGGAATCACAAGGTTCTGGTTTCGATACCGGCTCACACCAATTCAGAAGGTGTCCGTGGTGTAATTGTTACCGTAATAGAATATTAATACGGTTACACGAGTTCGAATCTGGACCTGGCTTTTTGCATTTCCCAGAGCGCATATGCAGCACGGATATCTATGACAATCTCTCGCCAACCTTCCCTATCATTCATTGCACCTGGGAGGTCCTCTTCACAGCAACCAGCATCCCCACATAGTTGGTCAATGTAGGTCCTATCTGGGCGCCCCACACTTGCATGTCCATGTGTTGGCTTCCACAGGAGAACGTCGCTTATGAGCTCATCCTTGCTTCTCCAGCAGTGTCTTGCATGTCTAGTCCGTCTCACTCGGATGGTTTGTGAGATAGGGGGCAAGTGACCGTACAGCTGCTTCCTTGTGGGTGCTGTTTCCACGACTTGTTCAAGACTGCACGCAGCATTCTCCCATCTAGCTTATTCTCAAGACGCTTCGTTAGAATCCAAGTGGTGCAGCCATATAGCAGCACTGAAACAACCACAGCCTGGAAGAACTGTCGCTTCAGCTTGTCAGGAAGATCAGACCTCCATATGACTGATAATTTATTTGTGGCCGACCATGCCTTTGCTATTCGTGTATTAACATCGCTCTCTGTGGAGGAGATATTAACATTGAAAAATGTGTGAATCCAACTATTCTACATGCAGATATGGGTAAATAGTAGGGCAGACTGGATTCTTTAACTTTGGTATGTTAATCTATCTAGGAGAAGGAAAACGCTGAATTTTAATCTCCGCTTAAAATAGCCTTCTGATGCATCCTACTCGTACGAAGGGGTTGGATATATATATATATATATATATATATATATATATATATATAGAGAGAGAGAGAGAGAGAGATAATATATATACTGACCAACCCATCCGCACGAGCAGTATATGACACAAGGTCAATTTCTTAAGCGGAGTTCAACAGGTTTGAATTCAGAGTTTTCCTTCTCCTAGACCAGTTGCCTAACCAAGGTTAAAGAGTCCAATCTGCCCTACTATTTATCCATAGCTGGAGGGAGATTTGGATTCATACCTTTCCCAAGGGTATTAGTGCTAAGTTAAATGCAATTACCATGTCCAGGATTTGAACTCGGGGTGATGAGTCCATTTCCCATGACTTTAACCATTACACCACGCGCTTCCTATTGATAATAGAGCGCTCAATATGTCTCAGTTTGAGCAGCGAAAACGTGGAGGCAACGGCGATGAGTTAGTGACAGTTTCGCGCAAATGTGATTTTTGAATTGGGTCTGGTTTGAAAAAAAGTGAAACCAAGAGCCGTTGACTCCGCATACACACACACACATACACACACACACACACACACACACACACACACATATATATATATATATATATATATATATATGAGGAAAGTGTGGATATAACAATACGGACAGCGTCAATTCATTTGATATTTCACCTCATTTTGAATGGAGCTTCTTCAGAAACCTTATTGACATTAGTGCTTGTACATTGTGATTTTATAGTGAAAAGTGGTGAATGGGTGAGGGGTGATGGGAAATCTGGTAGAGTTGGTTTTTAGGGACTTTTATTTTTCTATGGGGTCAGTCGGTTGACTTAGAAGAGAAATTTGATGTTTGGAGTGTGGGTGAAATGTGTTGATCAGAGGAAATTTGATAGTCGGGGTGAGAGGAGAAGTAGGTCATTTGGTATTGAGATAGGTAGGTCAGCAAAATCATATTTTAATGGGGTTTTGGGGAGATTTAGGGCGGGCTATTTCTGTTTATATATATATATATATATATATATATATATATATGTGTGTGTGTGTGTGTGTGTGCGTGTGAAGTGTTCAAACGATGTGTTTGAAATGGCGACAATTTTTAGGGAGATTATGTGCTTAATTAAAGTCATACCTAATTTGTTAATTAATTAAATATATATATATATATATATATATATATGTGTGTAAAAATGAAACTGGAAGTGAATCCGATGGTATGCTGAAACAATAAATAAAAGAAAGATTAAAGAATGGATAAAATAGGATATTTTAATCAAATTTACTTACTCGTGTTTCGGTCAGGAGTTTATCCATGTGTACATTATTCAAACTATTATTATTTGGTTATTCAAAAATAATAATAGTTTGAATAATACACATGAATAAACTCCTAACCGAAACACGTGTAAGTAAAATTGATTAAAATATCCTATTTTATCTATTCTATACTTTCTTTCCTTTTGCATTTGTAGGTTGTCCCTGTAGATGATGATGTTCCGATGCTTTGTTGCCGTTGCTTTCTTATGGACCTCTTAGCTTCATGATGTTGTATCAGGGTGACTTCTGACATGTTCAGTCCCCTATGGAGATTCTGATTATATATATATATATATATATATATATATATATATATATTACTCCTCCCTTCATATATATATATAAACATATATATATTAAACAGCCATAACAGAAAAATTACAGAAACACGCACAACCTATATACATATATATATATATATATATATATATATATATATATATATATATATATGTGTGTGTGTATATGTGTATATATATATATATATGTATATCAATATATGTATTGATCAAAGCCTGAAGAAGATATCAGAATATCTGAAACACGTATTGCGTATGTGAAATAAAAAGAATAAAACATTTTTTCTGAGAACGATATATTTTGCGGACCCTCTCTTTTTTTTTAATAAAATATTACATTTTCTCCCGTTGGAACCAGAACAACATTTTATATATATATATATATATATATATATATATATATATATATATATATATATATATATATATATATATATAATCATTAAAAGTGGTTACACCGTTTTCATTGTAGTAGCATTAGTAGTTAATCTCAATATATATCGTAAAATATAGAGCATTTATCGTTGTAGAAAAAGTTTTCCTCTGTCACCGTTTCGGTGTTCAAGGTACACCTTCTTCAGGAGAACTAAACATTATCGGTAGCTACATGTTATTTATACTTGTCAGGTCTGGAATTATTTTAATTTCTCTTTTTTGTCATTCTAATTAGTTTGTATGAACTTGAGTTTCTTTCTAAGTCTAGACTGTTTTCCTTTAAAATTAAAGATTTATTTTCTATAAACTTATGTCTCCTTCATTCAGGCAAAAGTAGTTTGTACTTCTGTCATCTATCTTTAATTCCCATTTCTTTTTTCCTTTATTCATTTTGTTTATATCTTATTTGTGTATACTACTGGGATTAAAGTCTTCTGGTAAATCTATTTAATTGTGGTTGTAGTTGTTGTTTTTGTTTTTATTTATCTATATATCTTAAGGTTAATCTTAATAATACATTAATGAATTATGAATTCTATGGAAGCACTTCCCCAGAAACTCATCTTTTTTATTTAAGAGATTTTTCTTATACGGGAATCTAATTATATATATATATATATATATATATATATATATGCTGAGTAGTTCTCAGTGTGGATATATTATCTTTGTATATATGTCATTTATATATACCTATGATATTTATATTTTAGGATTCTGTGTGAATCATGGACTGTAAAATGAATGACAAACTCAATTGGTGTTTAAGTATTAAGTTTCATTTTTATTTTATTTCAGAAGTTCAACTTTCCCTTTTCAAGTTAATATAGACTGACAGTTTTATAGCTGGTGATGCTGGTGGTCTGTGCCTTGGTTGGCTGGGGTGGGGTGGGGTGGGGTGTCCCTTTGTCAGTAGATCAATGATGTTTGGATGACCTCTTTTCTTTACTAACCTTTTTTTTACTAACAGTTTCGCTTAGTAGCTCTTCAGGGCAAAGATCTAACTAAATAGACTTGGAACAAACGCACTATTATACAAAACCTCCCATCGGGATTCAAATAAATTAGCATAAACTAAACCAACCAATAAAAAAATGGAAAAAGAAAGAAGAGACAGAACACCATTTTGATCTATCATTTTTGATTTTTATTATTTATTTCTAAATTTTTTGTTAATATAAATTTGAATTTATCTACCTTAATTCCATTATATACCCCAAATCACACACCAGTATCATACATTATAAACAGATACTCTATCGTTATCGTTATACCCACATTTTCCCCCAGGTAATGTTTGGCAGTATATTTTTACAATCAAACTATTTGCCGGTTTTTTTTCTTACCGCAAGGGTTTACCAACAAGTTTAGTATATATATATATATATATATACTGAGCTCGTTCGACGAATCAATTTCCTATGACATTAACCCTTACACAAGGCGTCTTTTGTAAACTATAGACCTGAAAGTACTTGGAAGCCCAAAGGGAAAATCTATGGAGTTACTTTCTCTCTTTCTACCTATAATCCTCTTTCAAAATGGCTTCCCCTCTGGACACGCCGTGGAAGCAAAGAGATGTCAGAGATGCAAAGATGAGAAAAGAGGAAGTAGATGCAATCACTCACAAGAGGTGAGTGAATATTTATTCTCTTGATGCAATACCGAATAAGATAAGTAATTCGCTTTTGCAACATGACAATGCAACGACTTTAGAGTCGTTTAAAGACCAAATAAAACAATAAAATTGCATGGATGGACAATCTTGCCAAACCCGCCCTACACAACTGACCTGGCATTTTCTCCACACACCCCCCCGCCCTCCGCTCGGACTTTTATTTGTTTGGGTCTGTTAAGTAGGCACTCAGTGGACTGCCGTTTTCCAATGTTGATGAGGAGAAAAAATAATCTACCATCTATAAGAAACACGAGATACGTGTTCTCATTTAAAGGTGATAGGTTTGGTTTGGTTTGGTTTGGTTTACGGCATATCAACTTCAGTGGGTCATTTAATGCAGATTTTTTTATCCCTCATTATAATATAGCAAAAATTACGTTAAGTTTCATTCATCTTTTCCAAATTTTGGTTTGTTTTGTTTTATGGCATATCAACCTGAGTGGGTCATTTAATGCCGATAAAGTTTTGAAATAAATCAATTCTTAATGGTTTCTCAATTTTTTTAGAAACACATTATTCTATTTAACCTATTGGTCGGACCCTAACAGGTACTACCACTCCAGGTCAGAGTGGACCTGGGCGAAATAGTGAGAAAGTGGTAAAGTAACTAAAAAAAAGGTTAACCACTCTCTCATTCAATACTATCTATCTATCTATCTATCTATCATCTATCTATCTATCTAGAGAGAGAGAGAGAGAGAGAGAGAGAGAGAATGAGGGAGAGAGAGAGAGAGAGAGAGAGAGAGGAGAGAGAGGGGGAATATTTGATAAAGAAAAGAGAAGGAGCGGGGGAAATTACCTTCTGTTAACTGTTTTTATGATAAAATATCAACTGGTTTCTATCAATATTAAATACTTTTAGTTTTAATCTAACCTCTCTCTCTCTCTCTCTTCTCTCTCTCTCTATATATATATATATATATATATATATATATATATATATATATATATATATATATATATTGAAAATGGAAATGAATCCGACGGTATGTTGAAAGGATATATAAATAAAGGAAACAAAATGTTGAATGGATAAAATTGATTTAATATAAATACACGTATTCACTAGTTTAAAAAACAAATTTTAATTATATAACAACAGAATCTTAACTTTTCTTGCTCAAGTCAATAATATTACTTACGAAATAGAAATATCCTCCCCTTTTTTTTCAAATGTCCCTTTTCCCCTATTATTTTATTTCATATTTGAAATCTTATTATAATGGAGATTGTGTGTTTTTCTGTCTGTAATCGATACTATATTACTACTCAAGTCACAATTCCCTTAATTATTTACGTCAAATTCTCCATGGTTTCATTCTTTTAAACCTTCAGTTATTAATAAAAATTGTATTACATTATTAATACTGTTGACCATATCTTCGTACCAATAACATGCAATTGTATTTATATATGAAACAAAATAGCGGTTTACAGTTTGAACGAGAAGGCTAATTTGCATATTGATATTTAAAATTTTATTTTAATGAATATGTGCTTGGTATTATTGATTTCTAATTGTTTGGTTTTATCTTAAGAAATATAAACAAAAATCTCGTGGATAAATCTTAAAAGAAATTTATTTACAAGAAGAAATAACTGTAATATTATCCTTTACTTCCTATTTTAACTAAATAGTTAAATTAGGAAAATTTACCAATGAAAGAGGGGAGTAATGGAAAATGATGGAATAGTTAGTTTCAAAGTTGTTCTATTTTTCGATTATACCCCCTCTGTTGCAGATCTTTTTATACGCATTCTTAGTCAGTTTCATTAGCCTTTCTAATTTAATATGATATTTTATTATATCAAAACTTAAATACTTGCACCCGGAGGGTGCATATATTTGCTAGTAATAATAAATAGAATACAATGTATGCATGAACAAACCACCGGCCGAAACACTTGTTGGTAATTTATTAAACTAATTTTATCAATTCAACATTTTCTTTCCTTTTAACATAATTCAGTTAATATCTCTAACATTGTCCCCATGAATTAATTCCTCCTTTAACATAATAATCGCGACATCGCGGCAATAAGATGTGAAAGCTTTTGCTATCTAAATCTCACAGATGCTCCATTAGCTAGGCACTAATCTCCTTAACTTCACTCATCGTGATGATTTCTTCGTCTTTTCCCTAATTGAATAATCACTGCAACACGTCTCTCTCTCTCTCTCTCTCTCTCTCTCTCTCTCTCTCTCTCTCTCTCTCTCTCTCTCTCTCTCTCTCTCGACCGGAGCGCCTGTCACGAATTTACGAGGAGAGCGCCAATCACCATTTTAGCCATTTTGTTTAACAAATGGTCTTAAATACAGGGTCAGCTGCATTTTCTCTTCCTACAGTGCCATTCCCGTTAGGAGCCCTGCCCAGAAACTGGCGAGTTTTATTTTTCAGGTTGGTAACCTTCATCGACCATTTAAAAAAAAAATTAATCTATCGCAAAGGCCAAAAACTTTCAGTTGCCAAGCGCCGTTGGCTGTGTCTTTGTTATCCTAACAAACATTTCGAATGGGACTGTAGAATACGCCGACTGCACCTCTGCAAAGGGATTGTTACGTTGAGGCATCAATTTGGAATGTATATGACATTAGTCATATACTTTAACTGAACAATATATGTTGCATTGGGCCAAATTCTAGTTGTAGTAGTAGTCGCCGTTAGTAGTAGTAGTAATAGTCGTTAGTTTAGAAACAAAACGCTCAAGGCTTATAGTCACAAAGGTTTGTTTATTCCTTTCAGGCTCATGGGTTCTTTTTCAGAGAGAATGAAACATAGAGAGAAAGAGAGAGGGGGTATGGTCAAATTATTCTATCTTCTAGTATAGTATCATGTTCAGTACTACCATCCCAAACCCATACGGGAAACCGAGAGCCACGTCTGACTCTCACCAGAACCCAGCCGAATAAGCAAGATTTTTCTCCTCTTCCATTTCTCGTCCCAGCGTCACATCCGTTTCCGGTCATAAACCCGGAACTTCCGTTTTTATTTTTAAAACTATTTCCGGGGTCATTCTGCGGTCATTGCTGGCACTCCCGTTGTGTGTTTACTCTTCCAAACTTTAACCTTTGTTCTTTTCTTTTTCTTCTCTTTCTCCAGAAATCAGATTACCATTTTATTTTTCAATTCCTGAATTCGCCGTAGACCATAATAATTACGTTACAATACCTTTCTTGTAGAGATCTTTTCTATTTTTATAATATCTTCTATTGATCTGGTTGGGTCTTTTAACTGAATATGTTGCCTCTTATCTGATATGCTGTGTCGAGGCTAAACAGGGTGATCTGCCCTTGGCCACACACACACACACACACACACACACATATATATATATATATATATATATATATATATATATATATATATTATTTCTAAACTCTACCTGTGTGGAAAAAAACCCAGGTAATTCAGTTTTTCAAAATAAAATACAAATTTCAAACTGACATCTGGGGAAAAAAAATTCAACAAAAAGGAAAGACTGGCACATCCCTACTTTCTGAAAATAATCATCAGAATTGTATGTATTGGCCAAAGGAAAAAAAAGCACCGGGGGAGTTTTCTAAGTTTTCTATGTAGAAAGTGCTCAATACATTAAGTAGAGCATCATTATAATCATGTTGGCTGGGTGCTGATGGGCCAAAACCTTGTGACCAGCCATCTGTAGCGAGAATGAAACTAGTGCAAAATGAAATGCAAATAGTTTTGTCCAGGATTTGAACTCGGCTCACGTGCACATCCCTCAAGGGTAATTATAGTACCCGGGTGGTAATATCTGTTGGGACACACATCTAGGCGTCAAATAGATTTACTTAAAAATTATTCATGTTCAATAAGATTAGTGTTGTAGCTGTTGTACATTTTTATGGTCTCTAACTACGACTTGAATCTTTTGGGGTTCTTTCATCTTTGATTAGAAAGAAAGAATGTTGGCTGTGGCTAGTGACCTGAGATGCTTAAGGATGGAATCCTGGAACTGAGCAGTCCATAACAGGGAACACTCCAATTTGATCTTTTATTGGGCTAGACGGGCAGTCAACAAGGCCTCCGTCCGATCAGTCGGCTGGTCATATCAAATCCTAGCATCTATATGACTGTTCTGACCTTATAACTCTTAAGGCCTTTACCCCCAAATCCTTTTAATATGTGGTAGAGTGTCAGTGTATAAATGCTATGTGAAATCACATACAGTCAGTCTCGCCCATGATTTGAACACATGTTCATTATATATACTAGCAAATATATGCACCCTCCGGGTGCAAGTAATTAAGTTTAAATGTAATAAAATATTAGATTAAATCAGAAAGGCTAATGAAACTAATTAAGAATTCAGATAAAAAGATTTGAAACGGAGGGGGTATAATCGGAAAATAGAACAACCAAAACTTATTCTTTCATCACTTCCGCTTTTCAATGCTAAATTTTGCTAATTTAACTATTTAGTTAAAATAGGAAGTAAAGAATAAAATTACAGTTATTTCTTCTTGTTAATGTATTTCTTTTACGATTTATCCTCGAGATTTTTGCTCATATTCATTAAGATAAAACCAAACAATTAGAAATCAATAATACCAAGCATATTTTTTATTAAAATCAGTTTTTTTAATATCAATATGCAAATTAGCTTTACGTTTACACTGAAAACTGGTATTTTGTTGTATATATAAATACAATTGCATGTTATTAGTATTTAGGTAAGGCCAACAGTATTAATAATGCCAAACAGTTTTATTATTAATTAAGGTTTAAATAGAAATAGAATCATGGAGAATGTGACGTAAATAACTAAGGAAATTGTGACTTGAGTAGTAATATAGTTTCGGTTACAGACAGAAAAACACACAATCTCCATTATAATAAGATAAATATATATATATATATATATATATATATATATATAATTGAATATCAATTAATTAGGCGGGCATACCTATTCAAATGTAAGGCTAAACAAATCGAGAAAAATCAATCTCTGTATGTACATTTCGGCCTATTAGGCCTCATCAGCCGAAATGTACATACAGAGATTGATTTCCTCGATTTGTTTAGCCTTATATTTGAATAGGTATGCCCACCTAATTCATTAATTATTAATTAATTAATTTTCAAAATTACGTACGACTTCAATTAAGCACATATTCTCCCAAAAATTTTCGGGCGAAAAAGCCATATCAAAACACATTGTTTGTTTGTTTACTTCTCATATATATATATATATATATATATATATATATATATATATAAAGATTTTTTTAAAAATCATTTTTATAGTGAGTTAGAAGCATTAATTAAAATGTAATAATATATTTTTGAAGGCGAAATAATGCAAATTTATTTTTAAAAACATATTTATTTAATTTAAAAAAAATTTTTTTTTTGTTCCCTTAATATTTTCAGGCTATGACCATCTTCAGAGAGTTGAAAAAATTTTTTTTTAAATTTCATCTGTATTTGTTAAACTCAACTGTGATGTTAATCCGTTGAATGTCTTAATGTAACATTTTTTCAACTCTCTGAAGATAGGCATAGTCTGAAAATATTAGGGGAACAAAAAAAAAAATTTTTTTTAATTAGATAAATATGTTTTTAAACATAAATTTGCATTATTTCGCCTTCAAAATATATTAATATATATATATATATATATATATATATATATATATATATATATATATATATATATATATAATCAATGGTGATATTGTGGTTTCACACTCATAACTTAAAGTTTCTTGGTAATCCAATCATTGGATTACCAAGAAACTTTAAGTTATGAGTGTGAAACCATAATTGTCCATTCACTATTCATTATATATTATATATATATATCATTCACTATTCATTATATATATATATATATATATATATATATATATATATATATATATATATACACACAATCGGAAAGTTTAAGCCATTCGTTTTTTAAAACGTATATTTAGCTCTTTATATTGAGCACTTTTAAATCGTCTTTTTAATAAAATCCAGAATTAAATATATTGTTTGCTTGGTGGATTTTAAATACACACATTCCTATGCATGTAAAGGCCGCCATATAGTGGTCCATCCCTTATATATATATATATATATATATATATATATATATATATATATATATATATATGGGTGATTAAAAGTTGACGGATTAAATGGATAAAGCACAAACAATTTCAATCAATTTATATTTCGCCTCTGTCTATTTACGAAGCTTTATCAGATTTTTATTTATTATTGAAACAGAACTGTGGTGTGTATATAGTGTCCACATTTTCACTGTATATACTAACGAGACTGGAGTTCGAACTCCCGACATTGTGACTGCCCACCTTACCACTACAAATGTATCATATCATTTTGCACTACCCTATATATACATATAAACGTATACAGAGAGAGAGAGAGAGAGAGAGAGAGAGAGAGAGAGAGAGAGAGAGAGAGAGAGAGGAGGAGAGAAAGAGAACGTTCGTCCTTGTTTCTCCAGTAGTGTGCAGCATGTCTTGTTCGTCTCACTCGGATGGTTTGTGAGATAGGGGGCAGGTGGCCGTACAGCTGCTTTCTTGTGGGGTGTTGTTTCCACGATTTGTTGCTTTTAATAGGCTCGAGAATAACATGATAGTATTGAAAAGAAGGAAAGAAAGAACAGAGAGAGAAAGAGAGGGGAGAGAGAGAGAGATAGTGAGAGAGAGAGAGAAAACTCCCAATTATTCCCTTTTTCTGTGAAAAAATAGAAGAATAATGTGTTATTGAGTGGGCTATTTCAGGAATAGTCATTTCTAATATCGTTACTGAACTGTGTTTTATGCGTATCCTTATTCATATAACAACAACAACAACAACAACAACAACAATAATAATAATAATAATAATAATAATAATAATAATGATCTAAAATTACTTGCTTCTTCATGGAATAGTTCAAAGATAGCAGCTATGTTACAACCAAAATATCCATCCTTCGCTAAAACACGTCAATTAAAAACGAATTATGATCGGCGTTTGACGACCAGTTATCTCACCCACCAAAACCTTAACTAATCCTAATTTGATCCCACCTCATACCGCCACTCCAACGTTTGTAGATTTAAGATAGAGGATATTATTGCAGAGAGATACAATAAGACAAACAAGGAATAGTAAGGCACGCTACTAATCCTTGAAGCCAGACCAGCATTATGCCGTTGCTAACTATATATATAATCAGACCCAAGGGGAGAGAGAGAGAGAGAGAGAGAGAGAGAGAGAGAGAGAGAGAGAGAGAGAGAGAGAGAGAGGGGGGGTATTCCATTACAACTGATTTTTTTCCGGCATGTCAACCCTAGTTGGGTTATTTTATGCCGCAAATGTTCTTTGTTTTTATTCCTTCTTGTTGGGTATAATATTTTAAAACTCAATTTTATAAACATATTTATAGAAAAAAATGACTTTTCGGACAGTTGTCCTCAACTTTATTGTGGTATGTGTATACACAACGTTTCGGCCACTGTATTCCCCGGACTTCTTCGGCTGTTCGAATAATCAAAATTATTCATATCAAGATTAATCTCAAATATACAGACAAATACCATTTTTTAAACTCATTTTTTAACGTATTTAACCCATTAATGTTATCACTACGGGTCCAATTCGACCTGGAAGTAATGGCAATGAATGAGTAAACACTTCCCGAGTTCCAGAATTGGAATTTCACCAGTTTAACATGATACCCTGGAAACTAAGATCCTCAGCGACCGCCTCCAAGTTCCGTAAAGATGGACACCGTGGTAAACCCATAACTCTTTTCTAATATATATATATATATATATATATATATATATATATATATATATATATGAATCCGACAATATGAGTATGAAAAGGTGGAATGAAAACATCACACAATGCTGTTAAAAAGAAAACAATTTATAATATAAGCATAGCTGATACTGATCAATATTTCGATTTTACAAAAATCATCATCAGAGCTCATTCACTCCGTGGTTGTTTGGATCGGAGAAGAATGTCAAATCAGTTCACCTAATTCTGCAAAAAAGAACGAAAGTTGTTACATTATTCACCAATGTGGGCATTCGCGCCATATATATGTCGGTCATGTCGATATGTATACCTTTATATATATATAATATATATATATATATATATATGTTTGTCTCTGTGTGTGTGTGTGTGGTTTGAAATAGAGGAGAAATGTGGATAAAACAACATAACAACTAAATTCAAATGATATTCCGCTTTGGTCTTTTGAGAAGCTTTTCGAATTTATTCTGAAGACAAAATGGTTTCTACAGTCTACTTTTATGCTGAAAGGGTAAATTTGGGGCGGACAGAAGATGAGGGGGCGTATTGAGTGATAAGATAAGAGGCAAAATGAAAAGAAAGAAGCGAGGGTTGGGTGTGTGAGTGAAGAAATGAAGAAAAAGGGTAATGGGTTTATTTGTGGGGGAGGGTAATTTTAAAAAATACGATCAGACAAAACATTACAATCATTTTGTAAGATTTCTAAGAAAAGGAACGTTTGACCTAATCTAAGCTACAGATTGCTGCTTATGAAATTTAACATACAAATACATTTCAAATTCTCCCATCTCTCTCACTCTACTCTCTTACTTTTGGGGTTATCCTCGTATTAATGTAGATGATTTTATTCAAATAGATTTCTTTGACCCATAGATGGAACCCTAACCAGCAAAACTGTAGCATGACAGCGAGGTGCGTACAGGGACATGTGCATGGACAACAAACACAACTATGTTGCCAATAGCCATACGAACAGTGTCCCTGCGTCCCCAAAGCTTTAGGATTACCCTCGTATCAATATAGTTCAAAATCAATTCTAATCAAATACAAGGTGTGTCATAAAAGTTTCGAGATTCAAGCAGTATTTACCAAGATAGAAAGGAACAATGATTGGAAAGTTAATTTTTTCAAAATACAAGGTGTGTCAAAAAGTACAAAAAATCTCAATACATTTTTTAAGAATACAAGGTGTATCAAAAATGTACCAAGTTTAATGCTGTATTTACAAAGATAGAAATGAAGACTGAATGGAACGTTATTTTTTTCAGAATACAAGGTGTGTCAAAAAGTACAAAAAATCTCGATACGTTTTTGACACACCTTGTAGATTTGTTTGGCCTATGGATCCAACCCTAACTAGCACCCCTGGTCACAATGGAACTGGAATTAATGGCAACTATGGGGAGGTTCTACGTTTCCTGAACTCGAGCCTCACTACTGGAATCCGCCTTTTGTCAAATTCCAAACACCTTGCAATGGATATAGTCGGTGTATTCAAGACCCCAGCCAACAGGGCGAACATGAAACGTTGTAAATTGTGGAAGCCATGATTATATCATGGAAGACACTATTATGTCATTTGCTACAGATAAATTCTTCTATTGCAGAATTCCTCAGAGAACAACTGAGTTGCCATTTTGAATTCAAAAGGTTCCAGTTTCATGTTAAACTCACATCTGATTGGATCATTTACAATTCTCAAGAGAAAAGAAAGAAACAAAGAAAGAAAGAAAGAAAAAAGGAAAGAAAAAAGGAAAGAAAAAAAAACGAAAGAAAGAAAGGAAGAAAGAAAGAAAAAAAAAACGAAAGAAAGAAAGAAAGAAAGAGAAAGGATAGAGAAAAGAAGAAAGAAAGAACAAAGAAAGGAAGAAAAATGGATAAGAAAGAACAAACGAAAGAATGAATGGTTGAAAAAAGAAAAGGAAAAAACGAAAGAAAGAAAAGGAAAAAGAAAAGACAGGACAAAAAGAATAAAGAAAATAGTTAAAAAGAAAGAAAGAAAGAAAGAACGGAATAATAAAATGATGGATAACGAAAAAATAAAGAAAGAAAAGGAAGAGAGAAGAGAAAGAAAAAAAAGAAAATGAACAAATGAAATGTAAAAGAAAGGAAAGAAGGGAAGAAGAAATGAAAAAAGGGAAGAAAAGAAGGAAGAAAAGGAGGAAGGAAGAGAGGAAGGAAGGAAGGAAAGAAGGAAAAACAGAAAAAGAAAAAAAACGAAAGCAACATAACGGAATGAAACAAAAAGACAGAAAGAAAATAATGAAAGAGAAAAGATAATAAAAACAAAAACAAAACAAAAAGAATAATGAAAGAAAGAAAGAAAGAAAGAAAGAAAGGAATGAAGAAAAAATGAAAAGAAAAAGAAAGAAAAAAAAGAGAAAGAAATGAAAGAGGAAATGAACGAATAAACGATGGAATCGGAGTGGGAAAAAGTCAGAAAAAGACAAAAGTTTTCAAAAGAAATCGAAAATAGACCGGCGATTGAGGATTTTACAAGTATGCTTAGTATATTTGCTTTTGATCAGTGGTTCTCAACCAGGGTCCACATGGCCCCTGGGGGTTCAAGTAACATTACTGGTAGTTCATACACAAAAAGAAATACTGAATTGGAGGTCCACGGTGATATTTTATTGGTTGTTGTCGAGTAGTTAACACCCCTTCAACACTCTACCAGATGGACTAGCTCATAGCCATAAAGTAACCTGCGATTAAAGTAGATTAACAAGCTGAATAATATTCAGACTAACTTTGCTGCGTTGGCTATACCGAACAGACCCATCTCTATTTAGTGTAAGTTTTTGTCTTGTTAATTGTTTGTACATATTTGTTTTGTGTTTGTATGTATCCGTTTGGCATCGAATGTTGGTGCTTAATAAATGTATTGAGCCCACCATTTTTCTGTGTATCTTTTCACCTTGCAATACAACATTGGTTCACAGCAATTGTTATAATGGAGAATATCATTTCGACAGTAATCTACGGCAGAGGTTCTCAAACTTCGTTTCTTAACTATGGATCTGTCTGATTCCTATTTGACCCTGGGAACTCCCCATGGCCATTTGATGTTTAAAAGTCCTGCCCCATCCAACCCACCCACATTATGTTACACTCTTTTTGCCTTTCTTTGTTATTCTTTGTTTCTCACTTTCCTTCTCTCCATGTTTCTCTCTCTCTCCTTCTCTCTCCCTCTCTCCCCCTCCCCCTCCCCCCTCTCTCTCTGCTTTTTTCTTTGATTATCTCTTTTTCTCTCTATTTCCTTCTCTCTTTGATTTTTTCTCTTTTCTTCTCCCCTTTTCGACTCTCTTTTCTACTCTCTCTTCTTCTCTCTGATTCTCCCTTTTTGTCTCTTTTTCCTTTTGTTTCGTTAATCTCTATTCTTTTCCCATTGCTTCTCTCTTTTCTTCTCTCTTTTCTATTTGTCTCTCCCTGCTTCTCTCTTTTCTTCTCTCTTTTCTTCTTTCTTATTTCTCCCTTTTATTTTATTTTCTTTACTTTTCTTCCTCTCTTTGTTTCTCTTTTTCGTTCTTTCCTCGGTTCTCTATTTTTTTCTTTTTCGTCTCTCTTTTCTTTTATCTTTCCTTTATAACACGGTGAGTTCTTTTTGTTGGCACAAACTAATTTCTAACGAAAGAGGAAGTGTAAAAGTCATTTTTCTTTGTTAAAATGGGAAAATCAAAATATTGTATAAATTCTGATTTTACTTATTGTGTTTATAAATAAAAGCAAAGGTCACTGCAGCCACCAAGGTGATATGTTTATCAAGCTGTCAAAAACCAATGGGCTAGCCTTGTTTTTCGGTTGGTGGTTAGCACTCGTTGATCTTGCCACAATAACAAAAATAGCTACAATGTTTTCTATACAAAAAAGACGCTCTGAATTGTAAAAATTCAGTCAGTCATACCGGATGGTCAGTAGGAAGCTTGTCATAAGGCCACAAGTCTTCTTCGGAATTGCAGAAATAAGAAAACTGCCACTTGAAGAAATAGACCTTGCCGCCAAGAAAAAAAAACTCCGATAAAAGAATTAATTCCACATTTGTTGAATTACTCAATGCTATTTAGCATAGAACCAAACGGCAAAGCTCCTCACCGTGTCTTTTCTCTCCGACCAAGTGTGCATAACATATCCATCTATATTCATATATAATAATAAAACCATTGTTATTGTTAACGATGTGTTGTCTCATTTTTGAGTGGCCAGCAACCACGGCAAATCATTTCCACTAATCTCTCAACCCGTCACAAAGACGCTCCGACCAAGTTTCACCGATCCCAGTTCTGTGGATCAAAAGGACACGACGTGGGCGCCGAAGGCATCGAGAGAGCAGCTAACCGGAGACACATGTGGTGGTCACAAAACTAAGTTATCTTATCAAGAATCGTAACTGGCATAGGATCTCACCTTTTGTATTTGATTCTTTCAATTTTCCTTTGTCATTCTTTCTTTTTCTTCTTTCTTTTCTTCACTTTGTTTTTCTCTTTTCTTTTCTATTTCTTTTTCATCTAATTCATTCTCTCTTTCTTTTTCCCTTGACTTCTCTCTCTTTTCTTTACCCTTTTCTTCTCTCTTCTCTCTCACTTCCACATCAGTTAACTTGATTCCAACGAAAATCCTCCTTTGAAATCTTACTGGACTGAATATGACAGATTCTGTCTTTACACACGATCAGCTTTTTGTTAGTCTTTTGAGAAATGCTCTCTACATCCGGGCAACAGACACAAAACCAAGGAACAACGGAATAACCCAACAAGAGTTATTCTTATTGAAAACACAATAATCCCATTTGTAAGGTGAGCCAATTTTAACAGGACGGTGTTGGTTGCTTGGCTGGTTGGATTTTACGGCATATCAACCCTTATCGAGTTATTTTATGCCGGAGACGTTTTGTTTTATTCATTCTTGTTGGGAACTCATTTTTTTAAACACTTGGAATACTAGGTTGGTTGGATTTTACGGCATGTCAACCCTTATCGAGTTATTTTATGCCGAAGACATTTTCTTTTATTCATTCTTGTTGGGGCCTCATTTTTTAAACACTTGGAATACTAGGTTGGTTGGATTTTACGGCATGTTAACCCTTGGGTTATTTTATGCAGAGTACGTTTTGTTTTATTCATTCTTGTTAGCTATTCAATTTTTAAACTCATTTCTTTAATCTATTTTACTCATAGATGGAACCCTGACAGGTACTACCACTCCAGGTATAGGAAGTAATGATGATGAAGGGGTACTCCATACTGGCCAGAATTTCAGAATTAGAACCTCACAACTAGATGCAATTTAACGTCATAACCAGGACAATAAAACCCTCATCATTTTACGGCATGTCAACCCTTGGGTTATTTTATGCCAAAGACGTTTTGTTTTATTCATTCTTGTTGGCAACTCAATTTTTAAAAAACTCATTATTTAAACTTATTTTTCATCTCTTTAACTCATAGAAGAAAACTTAACAGGTACTACCAATCCGGGTCAAAGTGAACCGGCGAGTAATGACGATGAAGGGGTACTCCATATACGCCAGAGTTTCAGAATTAGAACCTCACCACTAGATCCAGTTTAACGACATACCCAGGACACTAAGAATCACAGCCACTGTCTTCTAGCATATATAGGGTTAAAAAAGACTGGAAGTTGCCATAAGTACAATACAATCGGGACAATCATATAGGTGCTAGGGCATGACATAAGCACGCGATTGATCGGAGAGGGCTTTTCCGACAGTCTGTTTAGCCAAAGTAAGGACCAAATTAAAGTGTTGCATGTTATGGACTGTTCAACCACCAGGATTCCATCCTTAAGCATATAGGATTTGTGTATTACGGTATGAAATGAAATGAAGATATAATAACAAACACAACTGGTTAGCTGTATAGATGGAGACTTTATTGATTAGACCGTTAAGTCTGGACGCTAGAGTCCAGACGCTCAGAACTTTTTATTTATTTATTCAATTTTGATTTAATTTTATTTTATTTAAATCCCCACAAGCATCAGGGGTTACCATCGACGGCCAACAGGTGGCCTCATTGGAGTCCTACCCTTATACAGAGGTGCAGTCGGTGTATTCTACAGCTCCAGTGGACACCCATCTAAATAATGAACTGGGTCAAAGTAGCTTAACTCTTTGCCTACCAGATTTCCCCCACGGTTGTACCAATTATTCCATTTAACTGGTTCCCTATTTCAAAAGGATCAAGTACCAATCTCAGGGTTGCATCACAGATTAAACAAAAGATGGCAGGGGTGTTCATGTAACGGTTTATGGTAGGAAAGCAGTGGTGGGAAAGCCGCTGTGAGTGGTTTAAAGTAGGAGATAATTTCTATATTTTGAACTAATGGTGTAAACACTTATTTCGAAGTTAAAAAAAATCACCGAAAAAACTCGTGGTAATTAAAACTTGGAAAAGCCACATTTCAAGATTGAGTGTCCGGATTCGGTCCGAAATGTTTTTAACTTCTCCTTTGTCTACTTTACCCGGCCCGCCCAGCACTGCGATCCTACCGTAAACCGCTGGTAGTGGCTCTCGCACGTGTCACTTGTTTACACTGAAAAATAATTACAGGAACACCCCATCCGTCTTTTTATTTTATCTGTGAACCAACCCTGAGACTGGTACTTGATCTCTGAATGTTTGAGATGAGATTTGATGTTTAATATTATCTGCGTTATTCGGACTATTATCCTCATCTTCATTGTACAACGTTTCGGCCGATGTGCCCTCCGGCCTTCTTCAGGCATTTCTTGTCATATTCGGGAACCATCTTTTTGGACTCGGTAACCTTCTTGTCGTAATCGGGAGCCACCACGGAACTTTGAAACCTAACCCTTTATTCAATCCACGGGAGTATCCTGTTCTCATTCCGACAAGAAATACCTGAAGAAGGCCGGAGGGCACATCGGTTGAAACGTTGTACAGATAACAATGAAGATGGTACTTGATCCTTTTGCAAAAAGGAACCAGTTGAATTGTATAATTTGGTACAGCCGTGGGGGAATTCGATAGGCAAAGAGTTAAGCTACTTTGACTCTGTTCAGTGTTTAAATGGGTTATTGCTTATTAACAGCCCAGACAACTAGGGCTGTAGAACATGTCGACTGCACTTCTGCAGAGGGGCTACGACCCTCCCGCCAATGGAGCCACCTGTTGGCCGTAGGTGGCCACCCGTGATGCTTCAGGTCGGAATCCTGGTGGCTGAGCAGTCCATGACATGCAACACTCCAATTCGAACCTTACTTGGACTAGACGTGTGTGCGGGCCTACATAAAACGGAATTTGGTACTGCCGTGGGTGAAATTTTGTAGGCAAACAGTTGATTTGCTCATGGGGCCGGCCTGGTTCCAAAATAGTATGAAATGTGGAGGTATGGCCTCTAGGTGTAAAGTTGTAAAACATGTGACACACAGACACACTGACATTTACATTTATTATTAATGTATGACATTTCTTTTCAAATTCGAACAATTCAAAAATATATTAGTTGCTAAGTCAGTCTGATTCCAAAAGGGTATGATATGTTGGGTTACAGCCTCTAGGAGTAAAGTTGAAAAATGTGACACACAGACACACTGACATTCGCATTTATCATCGGACGTCTCCAGTTTTTGTGTTTCTTTTTCTCTTTTCTTTACTTTTTCTCCTTTTTCTTTCATTCATTGTTCTGTTCGATTCTTTGTATCACTCAATTGTCTTTCAAACTTGCCTCCAGGGAATAATCCGTGTCCCTCAAAAGGAGATCCCTTTTTTCCGATGCTGCTGCTGCTGCTGCTGCTGTGTGTCCCTTCTTCATCATTGATTTACTCTAAGTACAGCTATAAAAATAATATAGCATTACCGTCTACTGAAAACCTTTTGTTGGTATCAACATATATATATATATATATATATATATATATATATGTGTGTGTGTGTGTGTGTGTGTGTGTGTGTGTGTGTGTGTGTGTTTATAAAGGAAAAAGTGACTTACCGGTGAATATGGTCGCGATGGTCAGGTAGTGCGGAATGCAGGTGGGTAAGTCAGCGATATAACAAATACAAAGTGCGCAATACGTAAGTAGAGCAAATTTATTATAAAATGGGTACAAGAGATAACATACTCGAGTTTCACCATAAGGATCTTCAGGGTTAAATCCACTGAATTAAATTCGTTACGAACAGTTTAATGCAATGAACACACACGTGTAATCGGCTGCGATTAATCGGTATCTCGATTAATTCAGTGGATTTAACCCTGAATGTCCTTATGGTGAAACCCTAGTTGATTATCTCTTGTACCCATTTTATAATAATAATAATAATAATAATAGTAATAATATATATATATATATGTGTGTGTGTGTGTTTGGATAGGAGGGTTGGAGTAAATCCAACAGAATGTGGTAGAGAATAGAGGGAAAAAGTGGACAAAAAGAGCAACTTAAACAACTAGATGTAGGAGATATATTTCGTCCTGCCTTGAGCAAGACTTCATCAGTCTTTTATTTGAACATTAGTGCAACATACATTTGTTTTATAGAAGAGAAAGTGAATGGGTGGGGGTAATTTTGGTGATGAAGTCAGGAGGAAGGGAAGTGTTTGTGAGGATTTGATTGGTCAGAAGAAATCTATCATGGATGGGGAGGGAGAAAAGATCAAAAGTGTGCAATTTGTTCGAAGAGAAGGTAGTTTAGTGCAAAGGAGGAGAGTATGGTAGGAAGAAATTAGGTCAACATTCTTTGGTTGATTTGGAGAAAATTTGTTAGTTGGGAGCTCTTTTTGTCCACTTTTTCCCTCTATTTTTTACCACAAATATATATATATATATATATATATGTGTGTGTGTGTGTGTATGTGTGTGTGTGTGTGTGTGTGTGTGTGTAGAATGAAACAAAAGGTACGTCTCCTGTTTAACAATTTTATTAACGATCTTTTCGAGCTTTTTGGCCATTTTTTACATTTGGATGGAATCCGTGGATATCATAATTTTTTTATCCCAAGTACTTTCGACACTTCGAAGTGACATCATCAGGGGTGATGTGTTTGTATTCATTTCTTTTTGTTTTTTTTTTTCAAGTTGGTAGTAATGAGAGTAACTCGGATGGTAACTCGTAGAAATTATATTAAGGGGTGTGGGGGCTGGAAGGATGAGAATTGATGGGAAAAGTGTTATAGGCATTTTAAAATGTGAGTACTGCATTTAAAATTAATCTTATTTAAGGATGGTTTGTATTGTTTGATGTATAAAGCTTCTAGTATTTGTTTGTTTTTTCTTTGTGCAAAATGTGTGTATTTTCTGTTAGGATATTTCGGTAATTCGAGTGGGGGCATGCATGTAATTTTAGATGTTGTGAAATGGAGATATTATCTGACATTGTTAAACAGGAGACGTTTGCTTTGTTTCATTATATATATATATATATATATATATATATATATATATATATATATATATATATATACTCGTCTGTTGTTTACAGACTTGAGTTCTCTGGTGATTTTAAAAACATACATCTACGTAAATATGTAGCAATTAATTTTTCGCCTCTTACTGACAGTTGCTGATGGCCGAGAGGGTAAGGATCTTGACAGTCGATAATTCCGTTGGGTTTCGCTCCCGGCGAGAAGTAGCTGGGTAATTTCATGTCAAATCATCCAGAAAAAAAGTAAAATTGACACCCACACACTTCAATTTTTCTGAAATCTTTTCTTACTATGAAAAAATCAGAAATCATCAATAACTTAAAATTGGTTGAGTTTAAGACTTTTTTATACCAATTTTAAATTCCTTGAGCTAAAATACTTTATAAACCAATTTTTGGAAGTTCTAGAAGTCATTTTACAGACAAATTTAAGTTACAAAAAGTCACCATTTTTCGCAACCCTTCCTCAAATTTGGAGAGCTAAAAATATAAATAACTCCGCCAATTTTTGTTTTAGTTTCTAGTATAAATAATAGAGCCTGTACATGTCAGAATTCACCCTGATACAACATCATGAAGCTAAGAGGTCCATAAGAAAGCAACGGCAACAAAGCATCGGAACATCATCATCTACAGGGACAACCTACAAATGCAAAATCTGTGGTCGAGAATGTTTCTCAAACATAGGACTTCACAGTCACAGGAGGCGCTGCAACTTCAGGGGCACACAAAAACTTTATCATAGTCTTTCGAGATTGAATTGCCAATGATGATGATGATGATAATGATGATATATATATATATATATATATATATATATATATATATATATATATGTGTGTGTGTGTGTGTGTCCTGTCTGTCTGTCTGTCTGTCTGTCTGTGTATAATGTAGCATTACCGTCATCTGCAACGCTTTTGTTGCCCTTATCTAAGTGGATATTATATTATACTGATCATACGACTGTTTCCATTTCATATGTTCCTAGCCAATCGGTGAAACTGTTATGATAATATTGTTACTTCTATTTAAAAACGAGAGAAGGTTTTGAATTAACGTTTCATAGCAATCTCCATTTTATTGAGAATTTGAGTGATTAGACAATGTCGTTCACAGATAACGCAGACACCACAAAATTGTCATTTTCTTTGAAATTGGACTGGAAATCCGTCCAATCTCTCGCTGTTTTTATTGCATTGTTATAACGAATAGTGCTATTATTTCCCAGTTTTCCGTGGTACACACACACACACACACACACACACACACACACACACATATATATATATATATATATATATATATATATATATATATATACCACAGTTAACAGGGAAATAATGTTTGGTTTGTTTCATGGTATCTCAACCTCGGTGGGTCATTTAATGTCGACAAAGTTGTGAAATAAATTCATTCTTAATGCATAATACAATTTTGTTTATAAACTCATGTTTTTCTATTTAACCCATAGATGGGACCCTAACAGGTACTACCACTCCGGGTCAAAGTGGACCAGGGAGCAATGGTGATGAAGTGGTGCTCCACATTCCCCAAACCTCCAAAACTGGAACCTAACCATCAGATAGAGTTTAACGTCATTCTCAGTACATGTAGACCCTCAGTCAGCGCCTTCTAGCACCCATATGATAAAAAGGAGTTGGGGCAATAGGGTTGGGAAAATCATATAGGTGCTACGGCTTGACGTGACCAGTCGATTGATCGGAGGGGGCCTCTCCGACCGCCCGTCTAGCCCAAGATAGGGCCAAAGTGGAGTATTGCAAGTCATGAACTGCTCATCCACCTGGGTTCTATCCTTAAGCATCACGGGTCGCCACCCACGGCCAACAGGTGACCCCATTGGGGGAGTCTTACCCCTCTGCAAAGGTGCAATCGGTGCATTCTAACGCCCCAGCCGATAGCGCGGGCAAGATTTGTTATAACAATGTTATATATATATATATATATATATATATATATATATATATATATATATATATATGTGTGTGTGTGTGTGTGTGTGTGTGTGTTAAAGAACTGTTTGCTTTGTTCTCTCTTTGGTGTCGCTTCTGTCCCCACGGTTGTCCTGTTGGGTCCCCAGGTCCAACCCGGAAGATCCTAGGGGCAGACAAAAAAAGATGGGACGCAAGGCCGTGAGTGCGTGTATCCGGCCATGGAATGACCCCAGGAACAGGATGGAAGGGAACGACCACAGGCATGAAATGGAATTTCTCAGACTACAAGGTGTGTCATAAAAGTATCAAGATTGGAGCTGTTTTTACAAAGATGGAAATGAACAATGAATGGAACGTTCATTTTTTCAGAATACAAGGTGTGTCAAAAGATACCAAAATCTTGATTGTTTTTTGACACACCTTATATATATATATATATATATATATTAACTTGGTCCAATTGTTTATGGTTTGAATAGCTTTTCCTTATCTTAACTGCGTTTTGCAAAGTCTATTCCTTTTGTAATTTGCCCAACATCTGCCCACAAGCAAAAGAAAGGATAAAGTCCGGGCGCCGCCGGTGGTGGTGGTGGTGGTGGGGTGGGGAGGTTGCAGAGGAAACATAATCACCATCACGCATTCAGGGTTGAAGATTGTTAATTTAGATAAACAAACAAATAAACAATAGTGTTATATTTCTAAGATAATGACAAGTTGAGAGTCGATCAATCACGTGTGATTAACAGTGATGTCACGTGATGATGGGTGTGTCCGAAACCAAATAAACTGGTAAATCTGGAAATTAATAACCAAGACACACACACACACAGACACACACACACACACACACACACACACACACACATACACACACACACAGAGGGCCGGTTTAGCTCAGTCGGTAAAGCGTTCAGCTAGGAATCACAAGGTCCCAGGTTCAAAACCGGCCCTCGTTCAATAAGCGTATGGGTAGCACAGAGCTCTGTGCGGCGGTGAAGTGAGGAGCTGGTGTTAGGTATGGCGCTTCAAGTGTGACAATGGATGAAACATGTATCCACCAAAGCGACCAAAAACGCAAACATCAGCAGGCAAGGTTTTAGCCTCCGTATTTTGGGATGCGCAAGGTATCTTGTTCCTCAATTACCTTGAGAAAGAATGAACCATCAATAGCGAATATTATATAGCATTACTGGTGCGTTTGAAGGAATAAATCGCCAAAAAAGGCCACAAATGAATAAGAAAAATGTGCTCTTTCACCAACACAACTGTGTCAAAAGTCGATCGCAACGATGGCAAAACCACATTAATTGAAACTTCGAATTGCTTCTCCTATTCTCCAGATCTGCCTCCAGTGATTACTGGCTTTTTGCAGACGTCAAAAGAATGCTCCAAGGAAAGAGATTTGGCTCCAATGAAGAAGTGATATCGGAAACTGGGGGGGGGGGCGGGTATTTTGAGGCCAAAACAAATCGTTCAATAAAAAAAAGGCATCGAATAGTTAGAGAAACGTTGGAATCAGTATATCACCCTAGAAGGAGACTATGTTGATGAATAAAGACGAATTTTGACTAAAAGTTGTATTATTAGCCTGGGACTTATTTGGTGATGTGTTATATATATTTGACAAACTATATATATATATATATATATATATATATATATGGTGATCCAAAAAACAGACTCTTTTTGAAAGTCAGGCCTGTCTTTTTTGGGTCACCCTATATATATATATATATATATATATATATATATGTGTGGTGTGTGTTGTGTGTGTGTGTGTGTGTGTATGTGTGTGCATATATATATATATATATATATATATATATATATATATAGAGAGAGAGAGAGAGAGAGAGAGAGAGAGGGTGACCCAGAAAAAAGAACAGGCCTGACTTAAAAAGAAGTCGTTTTTAAATCACCCTATATATATATATATATATATATATATATATATATATATATATATATATATAGTTGGTCAAAGATTTAGAAGCATACGCGAAGACTTAACTAAACTCACAGAAACACTAAGTTCAAAATCCTACTATCCGACCCAAAAATAAAATCCATCTTCCAGAAACCTTACATCAATGCCAAATGCCAACCACCCAACCTACGCAGCATCCTCACAGCATAAAAAAAAACACCTACATAACACAAAAAGGCAACCAAAGATGTAACAAGCCAAGATGCCAAGTATGCGCACACATAAACAGATTCCTCAATCCTAATACCACATAAAGATCCAACCTCCACAGCTCACTTGCAACATCATCTACTGCACGGAATGCAAAAACAGTGGATATGTAGGGGAACCACAAACACCCTTCAGATTCAGATTAAACAACAACAAAAAACAACATCTAAACTGAACACTATAACAAACCTCGAAAATCTGAAGTGCATTTTAGTTGACCACGGTTTTCTATCCACACAAACATGCAAACACACTAAAATTAAATGGGCTACACGCTCACGCATGCATACACATCAATTAAACACAGATTTAGGATTTCTCAATCCGTATAAATATTTCTCCACCACTTTTTTTTAAACAACGTACCCTCCGCAGTGCTAGTAGTGTCTACTAGCACAGTGGAGGGAACGAGGAGCGATCGCACGATCTCCCACATTCACAGGAAAAACATCAACACGGACAGCGATGACAGCAAAAACAAATCGATATGCCGACACATAAAACACAGACAAGCACCTGCACAAAACAAACAAACGATTAGTGGCAAAAAAGAAGCAAGGAAAGGGGGTAACTGAGAGCGACCGTCCCCATACCACCCAACGAGGTCACAGAGATGATATTATCAACATCAATAATGATTATATATAGATGCCATAAAGAACTGGTCAGTCTATTCGTTCTGAAGAAGGGATATAAACATCCCCGAAAATTTTACGAAATAAAACGAAATTTAACATTCAAAAACTAAATTTCTTATATTTCATACCCAATGCTTCATACTAAATCCCAAACAATATATACTATAGACAGACATAAATATAAATACGCATATACATGTACACACACACACACACACACACACAACACATATATATATATATATATATATATATATATATACACATATATATATATATATATTACACTTTTCCTAACAATTCTCCCCCTTCCAGCCTCCACTCTCCTTAATATGCTAACTTAAAAAAAAGAAGAAAAAAACTGGAAGATAAACACATCACTCCTGATCATGGCACTTCGGAGTGCCGAAAGTACTCGGGATACTCACATTTTAAAATGCCTATAACACTTTTCCTATCAATTCCCCTCCTTCCAGCCTCCACACTCATATATATATATATATATATATATATATATATATAGAGAGAGAGAGAGAGAGAGAGAGAGAGACTCTCACTACCTACCCTGCTTCATTCCGTTCCTCTCCCCCTACACACAAGGAATCAAAATTATCCCTCAACTCCTTCCACTAAACTGACCCAGTGACCTAATATCACTCAACTTTCCCCTCCTCTCTATCTTCCTCTGACATCAAACACACCACTACTATGAACTTTACCCTCCTCCCTTGACCTACCCCTGTGCCCATCTAACTCCTAACCTCCGCTCTACTTCCTGTAAACTATCCTCACACTTCATTCATGTCAGCCCCTATCCTCCCTACTCTTCACTTCCGCTACTAACTCACTCCCTCACCAAATCACATGTACTTGCACGTAATTTTGCTTTCAATAAAAATCATTTGACTGAAGATGTCCTTATAAATCGGACGAAATATTTCAACTCTTAGATTTGTTTTGAGTTATCATTTCTTGTTCACTATCCTTTTACCTACCTCATACTGTCGGATTCTACTACATCCATCATTCCTTCATATATATATATATATATATATATATATATATCTTCGGAGTCGACAAAGAAATAAAAATCTACTACTCGTGTACGCATGGACATTTGTGTGTGGGGTTATACGCGTGGATACGGTGACATACGTAGAGAGCGAGAGAGAGAGAGAGAGAGAGAGAGAGAGAGAATGGAAGAGTGAATAAGAAACAAACGCTGAACAAATCGAGAAATACAACCCCAGGCGGGGAGCAAAGAAATCGACTATTTTCATCCCCATCACCCCCCCCCCCACAGCGAAGAAATACAAAGATTTGTCTCACACAAGTATACTCATAGATAAATGAATTGACATTCACTGCATTTCTTAACAGACATGGTGGGGGTCCAGTAGCTTCGGCCTCTCGACCGGTTAAGTAATATTAACGGTATGATCCCGGGGGAGGGTTTATCCCACCAGGCAACACCTATCCCCTTGATTTAAAGGGGTAGGGATGGGTTTATTGCCCAGTGACTGGGGTGCTCCCTTGATTGGGAATGCCGATCTACGCAATTTTTCCACCTACCATCCTATGAGCTTCGGCTCGTGGGTGGTCTCACATTAAAAAGACATTGTGTCATGCTAAAATACTTGGGATGCGAGGTAGATAACAGACGTGTTGTCTTGATGAGAATTGGCTAACTCGCTACTTTGAAACCAATGGTAAAAATTGCATCTTAAATGTATTGTACACTATAATAAAAATAGATAAAGGATATATATAATATATATATATATATATATATAATATATATATATATATATATATAATCCATGTGTTTTTTGTTGATTATCCATGTCATTCCACGGAACAAGAGACGAATCGGAATCGATAAAATTACCACAAACCGAAGGATTTCATTTTCCATTCAGTCTGAATTCAGTGGGAAAGAACAAAACATTTGCAATTTAGTTGGATCTCTCTCTCTCTCTATCTATCTATCTCTCTTTCTCTCTCTCTCTCTCTCTCTCTCTCTCTCTCTCTCTCTCTCTCTCCCCTCTCTATTACTCTCTGACTTGTTTCTCCTGCTTCCACCCCTATCTCTCTCCCTCTCACCACTCTCTCCTCTCTCTCCCCCTCACCCTCTCTCTCTCTCTCTCTCTCTCTCTCTCTCTCTCTCTCTCTCTCTGCGCAAAACACAGAAATATTTGTAATGTCGTCGTACTCAGATTCACCTGGATCACTGTCTCTATCTATCTATCTATCTATCTATATATATATATATATATATATATATATATTTCCACCCTTTATCCTCTCTCTCTGTCTGTCTGTCTGTCTCTCTCTCTCGTTCGCTCATTCGCTCCCAATATATCCGTCTCACTCTCGTTCTTTCTGCTCTTTGCCTCTCACTCCTCAATCCCCCTCCATCTCTCTCTCTATCTCTCTCTCTCTCTCTCTCTCTCTTCTCTCTCTCTCTCTCTCTCCTAGTGTTTCGCAAATCAAACCCCTCTATTAAAACGCCCATGAAGATAGCGTTCCCCCTAAAAGACAAGATCGATACCGGTTTATTAAGGGATTCAATTCATAAACAATACGTTTTCTCTTTCCAGAATCGATCAGTTCATCTTCTTCTCTGAGTGAATTGAATGGCTTACCCATCGATTATCGATCCGGGAATCAGGACAAAAGCCCGGATGCTCTCTCTCTCTCTCCGGGCGCCAACAGTAAATCAGTAGGCAAAAGATGGGATTTAGAGGATGGCTAGGAGGAGGTCAATGAGGACATTGGACCGCAAAGATTTTACAAGTACAAAAAGATGAGCAGCATACCAACCTTCCTAAAATAAGTTGATCCCCAAAATTCTTAAACTAAATTCATAAACCGGATTTCTGATACTATTTCTCTGAATTTTTGAGATGAGGCTTGGTAATTTCTATTATTTGGATTATTCGGACTATTGTCCTCATCTTTATTGTTATCCACACTATTTCTCTGATTTTTTTAGATGAGGCTTGATAATTAGTATTATTTGGATTATTCGGACTATTGTCCTCATCTTTGTAGTTATCTACACTATTTCTCTGAATGTTTTAGATGAGGCTTGATTATCTGTATTGTTTGGATTATATTTATTGTTATCAGTACAATGTTTCGGCTGATGTACCGTCTGGCCTTCTTCAGGCATTTCTTGTCGGACTCGAGAGTCTTCTCGAACTCGGAAACCTTCTTTTCGACCTCGGGAAGCTTTTTGTCGTTATCGGGAGTTATCACGGAACTTTGAACCCTACCCTTGAAAAAAAATCGCAATATGAGGTAAAGAATCATACAAAATCATACAATATTCTCGGTAAAACAAGAAATTAACTTTTTAAGTTCCAAAAATTCACACTGAATATACTTTATATATATTTATATATAAACTTTTCATATATATATATATACTTTATATATATAATTTCAATACATGTAAAAAAAATAGATTATATATATATATATATATATATATATATATATATATATATATATATTGTAGGCAGATGTTATTAAGCAACATGGAACATTTCTTTTTCATGATCTTTATTTGTATCTTTTCCAGTTTTCTGGCTATCTTTCTAATGTTAGGATCCAGTTGAAATAGGATTCTTCCAATACTATCAACCCGAGCGCTTTCGACTATTTCTTCAGTCGTCATTGCGGTGGGGGGGGGGGTATATGATTTAGGGATAGTTCTCTTTTTTCCTTTTTCTTTTTCTTTTATCTATTTTGTTTCTAAATTAGAAGAGTCCATTATTTTTTGTGGGTTGCGTGATTAGTGTATTAGTTATTAAAGATATCTAATATATAATGACCGATGTTGAATGCTATTTTATTAATGCTACGTTTTTTTTCATTTTTTTATGCATATTGCCTCAAGAATAATATATATATATATATATATATATATATATATATATATATATATATATATATATATATATATATATGTGTGCGTGTGTGTGTGTGTGTGTGTGTGTGTGTGTGTGCTTAATTGAAGTCGTACCTAATTTTGAAAATTAATTAATTAATAATTAATTAATTAGGCGGGCATACCTATTAAAAGTAAGGCTAAACAAATCGAGAAAATCAATCTCTGTATGTACATTTTGGCCTATTAGGCCTCATCAGAGATTAATTTTTCTCGATTTGTTTAGCCTTACATTTAATAGGCATACCCGCCTAATTAATTCATTATTAATTAATTAATTTTCAAAATTAGGTACGACTTCAATTAAGCACATATTCTCCCAAAAATTGTCGGCTAAAAAAAGCCATATCATAAACACATCGCTTGTGTATTTACTTCTCATATATATATATATATATATATATATATATATATAATCTATTTTTATATTTACATGCACATGGACATTTTCGTTATTCCGCTTCTGATTACATTAGAAACTACTGACATCAAACAACATTTATGTTGGTTCATTTTTTTCTTTCTTATTTTGTGTTCCCAACTAATCCGTTGTCTAACAAAGAAAGCAAGCCTAACAAGATGTCTGCAATCCCTTTAACAAATCAGATCTTTCTGTATCTATGGTGATAACAAAAAAGAAATAGAGAGAAAAGGAAAGAAAATTGATTTGAAATGAAGAGCTTAGTTGACAGCAGAAGTTTTTTTTTGGTGGTGGGGGTGAGGTTCAATCACCACATTGAGTTGTATCGACGGTCTGTGTTAATAATCATGACACAAGGAGATCCACTAAGTTGTCTGGTGAGTGTTCTTTCTCCTAGACTGGTCGCTGAACCAAAGCTAAAGAACCCAGTTTATATTATTAACTAGCAGCGGCTACCCGGCGTCGCCTGGGTAGAAGGGAATTTTTAAAAAGTTATTCCCGCAGATCCATTATTACTGAATCGTGAGTTGAATCCTCGTGTGGTACTTCATTTAAATCCCTATGGAAAAAATAGACCTTGCATTGATCCAGCTACCCTGAAAAGAAAATGTTAATGTCTACTATCTAAAATATTAAATGAAAAAAATAACCCATGCTGTTATCATTTAAATTTAATGTTTTTAATTATCTTCACGAATATAAATCAAATCTTCATTATTTTTACTCAAAAACCAAGCCCCTGTGATATTTAATGTGTGTATATATTTACTTTCTCGTTAATTGTTTTATTTTCAAAGTTTCCTCCGGACATACATATACACACAATTCCCCTTTATATATGTATAGATTGGATTATTCGGACTATTGTCCTCATCTTTATTTTATCTATAGAACGTTTCGGCCGATATGCCCGCTGGCCTTCTTCGTGTATTTCTTGTCGGACTCGGAAGCCTTCTCGAACTCGGAAACGTTATTTTCGGACTCGGGAGCCTTCTCGAACTCGGGAACTTTCTTGTCGTAATATCTAACAATATACCTATTCTAACAATAAAGATGAGGACAATAGTCCGAATAATCCAAATAGTAATCCAAATTATCAAGCCTTATCTTAAGAATTCAGAGAAATAGAACCCAGTTTGTTCTACAATTTACCCATGTTTAATTTTCCGGGTTTCTCCGGCACAAAAGAAATTAAAGACGACCTTGACATTTAGGTATTTACTAAGCCCTCTGCACGACCAAGATGTGTCACGAGGTCTATTATGATTACACTTAGTCGGCTGGCCTGTTAGATGGTGCTATAGAATATACAGACTGCTCCATTTCAGAGGGGTAAAATCTCCTTCAATGGGAACACCTGCTGACTGTGGATGGCGACTAATGATGCTTGAAGATGGAATCGTGGTGGCACTATATGAAATGCAAACAGCTTCGTCTAGTAGTTGAACTCGTATATCCGTGTCCATTTACTACGACGATATTAATTACACCACCGGTATTCAAATATGGATTGACAGAAAAGGTTTGTAGTAAGGGGGTTAATTGCTCCTTAATATCCGGAGAGTTCTATCAAGATAGATTAGGAGGGAATATAACATTTCCCTTTTTTTTTAAAAAAGATAGTGGGTTAGCATATATATATATATTGTCTACAACAAAAAAACTAAACTACATTACCATCTTTCAATGAAATTTTTTCTCTGAGGAGCATTGAGCGAAAAAAAGAAAATCACTTCCGATTTTAAATCTAACTAGGGTACCCTTACTTTTCTTTTTAAGGAAAAAAAAAACAAAAACAATTTATTTTACAACATGCATATGCTTTTACGCGTCCTTTTTAAATTCTGTACTGTAAATAAACTTTTCATATATATGTATATCATTATTTATTTCTATAAATTTCTTATTAGTATTATCTGCGTTATTCGGACTATTGTCCTCATTTTCATTGTTATCTGTACAACGTTTCGGACGATGTGTCCAGATGGACAATCCAGTGTGAATTTTGGTAACTTATAAACCTAATATCTTGTTCTCATATTGTGTTCATTTCTATTCTCGGTCTACTTAAGAGACCACAGTCCATCATATGTGCTGATTCTTTGAGGCGTCTTCTCTTCCAGTGTTCTTCCCTATCTATTATCTTAACTTCATCCCATAAGGGCAGATGTTTTCCCTTTTCATTCCATATATGTTCAGCCATACCCGACTTTTCTATTTCTCCTCGAACCACTGCTTTACAATGCTCTTCTAGTCTTACTTTCAGTGGACGTGGATTGAATATAGGGTTAGGTTATGGATCCCGATTACGACAAGAAGGTTCCCGAGTCCAACAAGAAATACCTGAAGAGGGCCGGAGGGGACATCAGCCGAAATGCTATACAGATAACAATGAAGATGAAGACAATAGTCCGAATAACTCCATTTTGTAAGATAATAACCGTTACACAAAGTGGGTTATCTCGTATATATTACTAGAAGCGGCTACCCAGCGTCGATTTTGGGGTGAAGTTGGGGCGGGCTGGTGTATTGATTTGTTCACCTTTGAGATTTACAAATAACTGCACATTTTTAAGTAGAATTTCAATGCTAATTATATGTATATCTCCATTTTTAAATATCTTTGAATATAAATCAAATCTTCATAATTTTTGCACGAAAAGCAAGAAACGGTGATATTTAATGTGTATATCTATATTTACATCGTCATTAATTGTTTTATTTTTATAGATTCATCCGGACATACATACATACACACCAACTGCCCTTTATATATGTATAGATAGATAACCTATTGTAAGGGTTATCGTTGTAGGAACTTCATTCGGCGACCCGAGGGGTTCATACCTTTCCCAAGGGTATTAGTCCTAAAGTGAAAGTAATAGCACGGCTGGGATTCGAACCCCCTTACTACGATATCATAGTCCAGCACCTTATCCACTACACCACAAATACTCCCCGGGGTGGCTGGATAAATGCTAATTTTTGGTACCCCTCATCTATACACGGTAGGGACCCAGTATTAAAACACAACTACTCAATGCCAAAGCCATCCTCGAAGAAGAACAGTAGTGGTACTATTTAACTCATAGCTGGGAGCAGGGGGTTCATACCTTTCCCAAGGGTATTAGTCCCAGAGTGATTGTAATAACAAGACTGGAGTTCGAACCTGCTTAATACGATAACGCAGTTCAGCACTTTAACCCCTATGCTACGGGGACTCCCGGAGTGGCTGGCTAAATGCTAATTTTTGGTACTCCTAATATATACACGGTAGAGATGCTTCCTTAAACATGGTTACTTACTGCAAAAATCAATCCTTTCAGAAGAATAGTAGTGGTTCTATTTAACCCACCATAGTTTGGGATAATGAAGGTGTTCGTACCCTTTCCATTGGGATTTGTCTGAAAGTGATTGTAATAATACGACTGTCGGCTGGGGCATTAGAATGCATCGACTGTACCTCTGCAGAGGGGTAAGACTCCCCCAATGGGGTCACCTGTTGGTCGTGGGTGGCGACCCGTGATGCTTAAGGATAGAACCCAAGTGGTTGAGCAGTCCATGACATGTAATATTCCACTTTGGTCCTTACTTGGACTAGACGGGCGGTCGGAAAGGCCCCCTCCGATCAATCGGCTGTTCACGTCAAGCCCTAGCACCTATATGATTTTCCCAACCCTATTGCCCTTATGGCAAGCCCCAACCCCTTTTTATCATATGGGTGCTAGAAAGTGGTGGCTGAGGGTCTTCGTGTCCTGGGAATGGTGGTTCCAGTTTTGGAGGTTTGGGGAATGTGGAGCACCCCTTCACCACCATTGCTCCCTGGTCCACTCTGACCCGGAGTGGTAGTACCTGTTAGTCTCCCATCTATGGGTTAAATATAAAACATGAGTTTATAAACAAAATTTGATTATCCATTAAGAATGAATTTCTTTCAAAACTTTATCGGCATTAAATGACCCACTGAGGTTGATATGCCGTAAAACAAACCAAACCAAACCAAACTTACTTGCTACAGTGTCACAATCCAGCAGGTTAGCTCCTATGCCCCAGGGACTCACTGGGGACTCTCCGGGGGGGGGGTGAAGGTAAGGGTAAATGATACGTAAACCATTGTACTAAAAGTTAAAGAAGCCAGAGTCCATTTCTTATGCCTGGGGTGTCCCAAAAAGAACGGAGAAAGGCTATTTTTGGCACCCATCATGATTAGGACTTCATTAAACACTTTTTGCTTAATACTAAAGTGATCCTTGTAGAAGAACAATCGTGGTACTAATCTACCCCATAGATGGTGGTATGAGGATGGTTATTGTTAGGAAGATCTAACGGAAATAGAGTTGCCCCCCTTGATCATTAGGAGACTGTTGGGAACCCGGAAGTGGGGTTTCCGCCATGCCCCTTTTGGGATTGGGTTTCGGGCTGAGTGGAACCACATGAACAGCATGGTTGAGCTAGTTGTCACTTTTAGGTTAGAAGCATTCTCTGTCCTGTGTTAAATAAAACCTTGTTAATTTCCCCAACAACCTGGTCTTGCATTATCATTTCAGTCTTCCGTATTTTATCTGGATGTAAAAACATAAAAGTTATGCCCTTTCCAAAGGTATTTGTCTGAAAGTAATCGTAATAACTAGAATAAGATGTCGTAGTTCAGCTGGGCTATTTTTGGCACCACATCATCTTTAGACGGTAGGAACTCAGCATTAAACACGGTTTTGTGTCGCACCAACTGTCGCGGAGGTGAGATGGCTTGATAGATAAATTGTCTAACGGGCAAAGTTACTGTTGCCATGCTAATGCTGCTTTTTTTCTGCATATTCTTTTTCTTTTTTTTTCTTTTTCTTTTTTGATATCCATAAATCAGTTTATGATTTTCGATTCAAGTCATGTCTTTGGCTCTTTGTAAAATCTCATCTACCCCGCCCAACTCTAACTTATTCGATCCTACCCACAGTTTGTTACTCTTCCACCCAGTTCCAACGCCATTTACTCATACTGATCACCATTTATTTTAAAATTGTTTTATTTCTTGATACTTTTACTTTCTTTTTTTTCCTACCATTTTATTCTTCACTACCGTCATTTATATTTTCAGCTCTACTTCTTTCTCTCTCTCTCTCTCTCTCTCTCCTCTCCTCTCTCTCTCTAATATATATATATATATATATATATATATATTATATATATAGGTGGATTCTATTTTCGATTTTTTTGACAATCTCTTTTGCATTTCTTTCTTTTTTATTTTTGTTTGTTTTCTTTTTTAGAATATTTGTTTTTTTTTCTTTCATTCTTTCTTTAATTCTTTATTTATTCATTCATCTGTTTTCATGGATTTATTTTGCACCTTCTTTCTTTATTTTTCTATTTATTTATCCTTTTTTTTCACTTTCTGTCTTTCTTTCTTTTTTATTCCTTATTCACTCTTTCTTATTTCTCATTTATTCATTAATTTTTCACTGTTTCTCCGTTTTTTTTAAATTAATTTTTTCTTTCCTTTCTTTTTATTCATTGTTCACTATTTATTTATTTATTTATTAATTTATTATTCATTATTCTCTTTTTCTTTCTTTCTTTCTTCATTCATTTTTCACTCTTTCAGTCTTTATTTATTTTCTTATTCTTTTTTCACTTTCTTTCTTTATTCATTTTTCACTCTTTCTTTCTTTCATTCTTTCTTTCTTTTTTTCGACGTTTTCTTTCTTTCTTTTTTTTTCTTCTTACTTTTTAATCTTCACTACCATTAATGATATTTTCAGTTCTTTTCGAGTTCTGTTCTCTTATTAATTTTTTTCGATTTTTCTTTCTTCTTCTTTTTTTAACAATCTCTTTTTATTTTTTTTCTTCTTTCTTTTTTCTTTCTTTCTTTCTTTCTTTCTTTCTTTCTTTACTTTTCCTTTCTGTCTATCTTTCTTTTCATTTTTACTTCCTTTCTTTCCTTCTTTCCACTTTTTTCTTTCTTCTTTTCTCTTTCTTGCTTTCTTTCTTTCATTCTTCAATTACTCCTTCCTTCTCTATAACTTTCTTTTTCATTCTTACTCTATCTTCTAACTATATATTTCTTCCTTCCTCACTTCACTTTTTGCTTTCCTCTCTCGCTATAACTTTTCTTTCTTTCCACTCTTCCCTTTCGTTCTTTCTTTTTTCTCTCTCTTCCACCCCCCCCACGCCCCCCCCCTAATCACCATAAAAAAAAAGGATTTCCACTTGTTCGAAAACGTGCAGTTGACCAAAAGATTAAAGAGAAAGTTTCCGTTACAAATGCCGAAACCTCAAAGGTCGCCGACATTACTCAAATGAGACTATAAAACCGCTCGTAGGACCACGTGACATCAGAGAACCAATAAAAGAGAGATAGAGTGTGGGGGGGGGGGGCGATCGGGATATACTGTCAATGTCCCCGTCTACGTCAGGCGAATCGGCTTGTCGGTTGGTTTGTTCAGTCATCCGGATCAAACGGGGATTCGAGACGTGAGGGGTAACGAATATGTTTCGGTGCGTCAAAATAAAAAAATAAAAAATGTCTGAATTAATTGAATCAAAAGGAGAAAAAATGGAAGGGAAAAAAGAAAAAGATTCTTTATGCTGGTGTTGTATTAAAAGATGAAAGAGAAAGTACGTAGAGGGAAAATGGAGAAAGGAAGGGGGGGTATTGAGATATAAAGAAGTGAAATAGAGAAAGAGAAAGAAAGAAAGAAAGAAGAAAGAAAGAAAGAAAGTGAATGGAGAAGAAAAGAGAAAAAGAAACGGAGAGGGAAAAAAATGAAATTGAAAAAGGAAGGGGCGGCATTAAGATATAATGAAATGAATAAGAAAGAAAATAATGAGAAAAAAAAGACAGTGGAAAGAGATTGGGAGGGGAGAAAGAAAGAAAGAAAAAGAAAAAAAAGAGAACAAGAAAGGAGAGTAACAAAGAGAGAAGGCGAAAGAAAAAAAGAAAGTAGAAAGAAAGAGGATGCAAAAGAGAGGAAAAGAAAAAGAAATACAGAGAGAAAGAAAGAAAAGAAAGAAAGAGAGAGAGAAAGAAAGAAAGAAAGAAAGAAAGAAAGCAAAAAACGTAAGAAAATGAAAAGAGAGTGAAAAAAAATAAAAGGGGAGAAAGAAAGAAGAAGAAAGCAAAAAAGGAAGAAAAAGAGTTCTCTCTTTTTTGCTTTCCACTTTTTTCCTTTCCTTTGTTTTCTTCCTTTCTGAATGAAATAAGAAGAACGAAAGAAAGAAGAGTGTAAAAAGGAAAGAATAAGAAGAAAATAGAAGGAAGTGAAAAGGAAGGAAGGAAAAAATAACGAAAAAAGAAAAAAAGAGGGGAAAAGAAAAGACAAAGGAAGAAAGTAAAAGAAAAGGGTAGAAAGAAAAGAAAAAAGAAAAGGAAAGAAAAGGAAACGAAAGTGAAAGAAATTAGAGTGAAAGAACAGAAGAAAGATAAGCAAAGTGATTGATAGAAAGTTAGTTGATAAGAATGAAAGAAGAAAAAAAAAGGTCGGGAGTGCACATCGGCCGAAACGTGTGTATATAACAATAAAGATGAGGACAACAGTCCGAAAAACCTAAATAATGTAAATTATCAGTCTCATCTCAAAATGATAATTTAGATATACCAATAGAATTTTTAGGTGTGGAGGGGAGAAGGGGTCCAAAAAGAAATTAAAAGGGGAAAATGAAACATAGACCAAAATAAAACAAACAGAATGAAAAAAAAAATAAATCAAAATCCTTTCTTTATATTCGCTTTTCTTTTTTTTTTTCGAATATAAAAAATAAAATATTTGCACATAGTTAATTGGGTATGT